>JAJJMB010011752.1:156592-488824 GCA_023531105.1 Papaver atlanticum | reverse complement strand
CGTACAAACTTCTCCTTGACCAGTCTTGACTAATCTAGATTTTTCTATATTTACTTAATCACAAATTAACCGATATTTTTAACAGAAATAGAGTATCTCTTCATGATTGTGATCTTCTTCCTAATCCATCTGAATATCGTAGTATTGTTGGTGCTCTGCAATACTTGACTCTCACCAGGCCAGATATCACGTTTGCAGTCAACTACACATCTCAATTCATGCACTCTCCTACCACTGAACATATGCTACTTGTGGAGCGCATCCTGCGGTATTTGAAGCTCTCCATAGGTTCTGGCATTACTATATCATCTGGAAATATCACCCAACTTTCAGGGTACTCGGATTCTGATTGGGCTGGATGTCCAGACTCGCGGAGATCTACTTCAGGTTTCTGTGTGTTTCTGGGCTCTACTCTTGTTTCCTGGCAATCCAAGAAACAACCCACAGTCTCCAAGTCCTCAACTGAGGCTGAATACAAAGCTCTCTTTTGTCTTGCATCTAAAGTCATGTGGATTGCTACATTGCTTGATGAACTGCAGATATCCACTACTTTACCTCATCAACTGTTTTGTGACAACTTGGGTGCTCGAGCTCTAGCTATGAATCCAGTATTTCATGCTCGAACAAAGCACATTGAGTTGAATTATCATTATGTTAGAGACTTAATTCAGGCAGGCACTGTTGATGTTGAGTTCATCTCCTCCCCACATTGAGTTGAATTATCATTATGTTAGATCCCGGTACTCGTTTTTCTGTTGTGTCGTCCAATTACCTTTTAAAGACATTTTCTATTCGTATTTTTACTGCTGGAATGAAATTTCCAGCCATGAATTGAATACTATACACCTCCCACTGCAGATGAAATTTCCAGACATTTTTTGATTCGTATTATTAAGTTGAATAACTTGGATTATTTTACAAAACCAAAATAATCCAACTTATAAATTATATATAGTTTTGCTGATTAAAAAAAAAAATCATGTAAAGCAACAACCCAAAATAGACTTCCTTGTATGCTCAATCCCAAGTCACAGATATCATTGAGTCCAAAAGTCCAGACTCCTTGAACGTTTGCTTGCTTTCATAGTCAAGAGTCTTTGATGCACCTGCGATGGCTTGAGTTAGCTGGAAAGGACGAGACTCTGCTTCTTCAAGCTGGGAGCTACAGAAAGACCATAAAAACTGGATTGGATCTGTTCGAAGGAAATTCCTCTGAAGCCTGCGCCCATCAAGAAAGTGAACCTCAATACGGCAGATAAATGTTTCAGCTTCGTCCATTTTGGCTCTTCAGGGAGATCAGGATATGTAAGCTTCTTGTTTGATGAGGAAGTTAGTGGTTCCTCAGTCACCGATTTAGCATGATGATGTTTAGGACTTGCATCCATGAAAGGGACTAAATCCTCCAACAAGCACTCAGGTTCAATCTTCCCGCTCCATGATCGCATCATATGCCTTGTGATTGGATCCAAAACAAGGACAGCAGGAAAAGATTTCAAATTATAATAATCACATACCTTTTGTCCTTCAAGGGTATCATCATAAACTTGCCAAAAGATGAAATTGGCGCCGATAGTCTGCGAGACAGTTTCTTTGGCCCATGTATCCAAGTTTAGCGTTTGAGAACTGAATTCCTTTTTACATTGCACATTTACTATCAACCACTTGTCTTCATCTTCAGCGGCTTGTTTTGCGTCATGCAAAGGTCCCTTATACATGAGTTTCAGAGGTGGCCGATACATCAATTCGAGAGGGGGTCCCTGATCATGTATCATCGAAGCAGAATTATTTTCAGAGTTATCTACCTTGGCGGCCGGCCTTTGCTCAGACTCCATGTGTTTTAGGAAAGCCCTTGGATCAGAACACCGAAGGCGGTTTAGGTTACCCTCGAAATCGTTAAAGCGGTTTAGGTAAGACCTTTGCTGGAAATCGTTAACGCGGTTTATGTAAGCCCTTTGCTTGGAATCGTTAAAGCCTAAACCCCTTTGCTAGAAATCGTTAAATCGGTTTTGGTGAGCCCATTGCTTAAGATCATTAAACCGGTTTAGGGAATTCCTTAGCTCAAATCGTTAATGCGGTCTCTCTCTCTCTCTCTCTCTCTCTGGTTACCTCTATCTCTATATGAATACCACTACCTAGAGTCTTCTAAATTTAGGTTTGTTTAACCACTATCTAATAACTCCATATTTAAATTTAAATTTGTGCATTTCACATTTTACCCTTGTACAATTTAAAAAATTCCAATATTCATTCCAAATCAACATTTTCAAAAATTCAAAAATGTTTTCAACAATTCAAACCGTTACACGGATAAAGTGAAATACAAACTAATAAAAAACCAAACCAAAACCCCCATTCATCCTTCACCTGCATTTCCTCTCTCGAAATTCCAAGATTCGCAACCCACCACCATTACATGACCACCTTGACATCATTACCAACTCTACTCACCAGACCAGTAAAGGTCTCATACAACCACTAGTCCATAACTTGAACACAACCATAGTAGCATTTTATACCCCAATAAGTAGATCTAATTCATTTGCAACCTGATCACGTACTTGATGCATATAAGTCTGATCTTGTGGTCTAAATACATGTTGCCTAGCTGATGTTGCACTTTCACTATTCATTTCAATGTTGTTGTTCACTTCCAACCCGATATCTTCAAACCGCCGAAATAATTCATCATTCAACCTAATGCGTCTAAGAAAATTATGTATATCCATGGTTGCAACAACTAAATACTTTTGGGTTGTAAAACTGAACCTGCGCATTTTGTCCAAAATAGGAAATCTTGCCTTCAAAACACCGAAAGCTCTTTCAATTACAGAAATCAAAAAAAATTTAACAACATGTAAGATTCAGAAATCTAAAAACAAACATGCCTTACCGAGATTAACCAAACTATAGATCTTCACAAATTTAATGATATTTAACAGATCCGGAGACGAAATCTTCAAACAGAACCAATATTCTTCATGAATCGAAGTTCCAGAGAGAAAATCTCTCCATGGGTTCAGAGAGAAATGAAAGCCAGCGGAGATAAAAAAAAAATGAAGAACTAAGAACGATTTTAGATTTTATTTTGGTGGTGGACAAAAATGTCAAAATAAGATTTGTTGGAGGGTCATATGGAAATTTCATAGCAAAATAGAGGTTTAGCTGAAAGATAGCAGCTGAGAGGTGCTATCTGATTTCCTCTATCTAATAGAGGTTTAGCCTCTATATTGATAGAGGTAGTGGAAAAATCAAACACCTAAAAAAGTGGGGCCTACCTCTACATAGAGGTAGATAGTGCTTTGCCTCTACATAGAGGAGAAAACAAACATGTTGTTAGTGTTCAGAAGAAAGCTATGCGTCCAAGAATTAATTAGTTCAACATCACTCTACTACTTGTAATTGTAATTGTAATTGTAGTGGTTGCCATCTACCAAATTTAATACTTAGGCTACCCTATGTGTAGTTGTGGAAAATCCCACAACTACACCCTTGTAATGATAACAACACAAAGTCTAAGTCATATTGATCAACCTAAGCATTAATGATATTATTCACCACTTTGACACTAATATGATCTTTCTAAACTCTTTATAATGAATATATATTGCTCTTACAGTAGATTCAAGCTAAGTTTTGTATTCAACAATGGAGAAATACAAAGATACAAGCTAAGTTCTAAGATGGAACTTGTTTCTTCCTTTACTGATAACTTTCTTAGCTTATCTCTCTCCCAACTGATCTCTATCTCTCTATCATTTCTGAGTCCTTATATAGGCAAATTTATCAATAGAAGACAATCATGATTCACGTGATTTTACTTCAGTTTGTCTTACACGCCAGTCTTTTGGAAGCTGTCTTTGTCCGTCGCATGGTTGCTTGGTTCTTCGCGCTTCTTCTAATGGAGTTAGTAATCACGTTATCCTTATCGCGTAACTAATCGTTCGCACTCTTTTCCTATTGCCGCGTGACTACTCTTCTCCTTGTTTTCTGGTAATTTTTATGTATTCGTGCTTAACGTTGTTTTGTCCAGGGCGAAGTTGTGTATTTGCGTTGTGCGATATTTCGCCCCTACACTATGATACGCTAAAGGTATGCCTGTTCCGAGTTCCACGCAACGAGCATAGGAAACTGAGGATAGTTTGAAAAGAATGAAATAAAATATTGACGGAACGCGGAAAATTTGTTTTACACTTTGCGTGAGAACTATGGGTTTGCCGAAGAATGGATTTACGTGATAAAGAGGAATAAAAGAGACGGGTCTCCCAGTTTTCATGCCTTTGACCCTGTTTACAGATCGTGGCAACCATTCTCTCCGGTACTAAAAGAATACGAGGAACACACTCACCGATATGCTATCTATCATGTTCTTAATAGTGGGGATTTATATTTGTTTGGATTTCACTATGCACGTAGCCGAGGACATGTTTTGTTTTACAGTGCTAGGACAAATAAGTGGCATCGACCAACAGATATGCTTGAACCACGGATTAGATTCCTTTCTTGTGTTATAAACAATCGCTTGTATGTTGCTGGTGGTGCACTGGTTAAGGGATCTATATGCGAGTTCCTTCCCATTAACTCAGAAGAAGTTTGTGATCCTATCAAGAACACGTAACTTAATTGTCTAACTGTTACATTGGCACCTCGAATTATATAATTGGAAGAAACGGTACTTAAAAGTACGTTATCCTCTTTTTTTCATTTTTTATCAGATGAGATTGTCGTATCTTGATACAGCATTTAACTTTAAACTACTTATGTGCATACAGGTCTTTGTTGCACATGTGACGCCGTGTTTGAAACTCGTAGATGGCAATGTATACAATGGAATGTGGTTTGTTAAAGGAATTATCGCGCCTGAACGTAGCTTGCTACAAGTTTTCAACCCTGAAACAGGCAAGGTTTGATATGGCAACACCAAGGAGGGCACAAAGCCCAACCATAACGATCAACGGGAAGCTCTTCACAAGAGAGGATGCAAGGATGGGAGGAAGTTGGACCTCTATAGTGCAGGCACTAATTCTTGGGTACCTAATGTGAAACGACAAGGTAAAGATGATCGAAGTATTCTTATTATGAAAGCTTGAAAATACAAATCGTATTCTCTCTGACTAAATAGGGAGAAAGCCCAAAATAAATTTACACCAAATAAAATCTTTCCTAAGTAATATATCTCCTAACCATATATACAATATACAATATATATACGTATCTCCCAGTGCTCCCCCTCAAGTTGGAGCATGGAGATCACGAGTGCCCAACTTGCGAAGAAGTAGCTCAAACTGAGGACGTCCAAGAGCATTGGTGAAAATGTATGCAAGCTGAGTGGTTGTGCGAACATGAGAAGTAATAATAGCGTCGGACAGAATTTGATCGCGTATATAATGACAATCAATCTCAATATGTTTGGTGCGTTCATGAAAAACAGGATTAACAACAATTTGAAGTGCGGATTGACTATCACAGTATAGGCGCATATGCTGAGAGTGAGACACACCTAGAGATTTCAATAATGCCTTTAGCCACGTGAGCTCACTACAAGTATGAGCCATGGACCCGTACTCGGCCTCGGCAGAAGAACGAGATTCTGTGAGTTGCTTCTTTGTCTTCCAAGATATAGGTGAGCCTCCCAAAAAGATAAAGTAACCAATAAGAGAATGACAACTAAGAGGATATGAGGCCCAATCAGAGTCGCACTAAGAAGTAAGTTGAAGAGCACTATCCTTGCGCAAAACAATCCCTTGACCAGGATGGCCCTTTAGATAATGAAGAACTCGGAGAGCAGCTTCCCAGTGAGACACCCTAGGAGACTGCATAAATTGAGCCAATACATGTACCGAGTAACACAATTCAGGACGCGTAATGTTAAAATAAATCAAGCGTCCAATAAGCCGACGACACTGGGATGAATCTGAATACAGGGGTCCATCATCAAGAAATAAACGATGATGTTGATAAATGGGTCAAGAAGCTGGTTTGGCTCCAAGAAGCCCAGTCTCAGACAGAATATCCAAGGTGTATTTCCGTTGAGATAAAAAATAGACCATCATTTCCTCGAGACATTTCAATACAAAGAAAATACTTGAGAGTGTCCAAATCTTTCATATGAAAACAACGGCTTAAATATGCTTTAAAAGCAGTAATAGCAGCGGAATTGTTCCTGCAATAATTAAATCATCCACATAGACAAGCAGATTAGTATAATTCTCACCTCGTCGTAGGGTAAATAGAGAATAATCAGCATAAGACTGTACAAAACCAAATGCCTTAAGAGCACCTGCAAGCTTAGCAAACCAATTACGAGGAGCTTGACGAAGGCCATACATAGATTTATGGAGTCGACACACTTTACCAGGAGAATTAGTCGAATATCCGGGAGGAAGTTGTATATATACATCCTCATCAAGATCCCCATGTAGAAAGGCATTTTAAACATCCATTTGATGTAGTTCCCAATCACGAGCAACTGCGACTGCTAAAAATTGTCCTAACAGAAACCATTTTAGCAACGGGAGCAAATGTTTCATGATAATCAACCCCTTCAACTTGTCTATTTCCGAGAACGACCAGGCGAGATTTATACCGCTCGACACTACCATCAGAAATATATTTAATTTTGTAAACCCATTTACAACCAATAGCCTTCTTCGCTGGCGGCAGATCAATAACAGATAACGTGCCATTCTTATCAAGAGCACTAATTTCCTTGGATATATCTATACGCCAACAAGGAAGAGGAACAATTTCAACATAACTGGTAGGTTCCTTAACTGTTGTAATCTCCGCTAAAAAACGAGTATGATTAGCAGAAAAATTTGCACAAGACACATAATTAGTTATGGGATAAGGCGTACCTGAGGACGTCAACGAGTAAGGAGTTGAAGAGCCGGGTCTATTGCTTTGACAGTATTATACACATAATCTTTTAACTTAATATTAAGAACCCGAGAACGCACACTTCTTATAACTATCGTATCTGAAATATCATTATTAGCATCTGATAACATGTTTTCTGGTATGCGAGTTCTATCATCAGATGTAGGAAAGAACACTCTTGACTAATTCCGTGCAAATACATCGTCAGTTGAGGTAATTATGTTATCAGACACATGATAAGAAGGAACTGCAGTTGACATCCTAGTGACCGTTGGAATTCTGTCACAACTGGACAAGTTCTGTATTCTTCTAGTTTTGTCTCCGGATGCAGCTGAAATCCCATCGACTGTTTGACTTATGTCACACCCAGACAAGTTCTTTACACTGGAAACTAGTGGAGTATAGTCACCTCCGTTCACCTCTTGTATTTTTTGATCAGAAGAGAGATCTTTATTAAAAGAGGAAGAATGTACAACATAAATACTACCAGTGGTAGTAAAAAGAAAAAAGAAAGAAAATTACACAAAAATTGTACTCCAATTGCGCACAGTATAAGAGAAGTTTAAATGAACTTTTTTTCCAAAACCTGTAGCCCAAGTTAGCACTAGAGTTTTAACATCTAAACACAAATCTTCATCAGTTTTGTAAACATACTTCTCTTTTAAGGTGCGACAGTTTCGTTCCCTCCATAAAACCCAAACAACAGCTTCTGGTAAAACTGATGAATATTGTTAGACCAAGTTTTGTAAACTGGTAAAACATACTTCCCATATAACTTTACCATTAGGAGAAAGTATATTATTAGACCAAGTTCTTGCAAGATTAATCATTGAATTTGGGAAGACCCATGTCCACTGATCATTAGGAGTGATAGCAAACCAAATCTTGGGTGCCACCTTACAATGGATAAAAATGTGATCTTGAGACTCATTACTGTACCCACAGAGAGTGCAAGAGCTGTAAATATCAATCCCCTTTATTTGCATCATATCTTGAGAATTCAACTTTCCATGAACAGCACACCAAAGCAAAAAATTAGCTTTTGGTGGAATACCAGAGATCCAGACAAACTTGTACGGAAAATTATCAACTCCAGCGTCGCAGTTTAACTTAGCATATAAAGATTTAACTGAGAAAACTCCACCTGATTACAAAGGCCATCTTCTGGTATCAGGTATAGAATCAAGTTGAGGTGGTGTTGAACCAATGCTATGCAGCAGAACATCTAAAGAGTTTGATTCCTCATCTGTAAGAATTCTTTTGAACTTAAACTTCCAAGACCTATCAATTGTGATATGATCTTCAATACTAGCATTCCCTAACTTATCTAGCTTGTACAAATTCGTGAAGGAGTCCATGAAACATGACTCCCCCAACCATCTGCCATGCCAAAAAACGATTTGTGTAACTGAATGAATACTAAGAGAGTAATTTGTTGTAATCAGATTACTGTAGTCAACAATAGTTCTCCAACATGAGACCCCGTGGGGAGTTTTTACTAAGTTTGGGGTCCAAAAAGAGAAGTTTGATCCATACTTCTCCACCATGAGATTGTACCAAAGATGAGATTTCTCCACCCCAAACCTCCAACACCACTTAGCAATAAGAGCTTGATTCATCAATCTAAGATTAAGTACCCCCAATCCCCCTCTCTCCTTGGAGGCCATAATCATCTTCTAGTTGATCAAATGAGAGCACTTACTACAAAAATTGTTATGTTCCCATAGAAAATCTCTTATCTTCTTCTCCAAAATACTTATGATAGAGATTGGAGCTTTGAAGAGAAAAAAATAATATAAAGGGAGAGAACTTAGAATATGCTTGAGAATAGCCAATTTACCTCCTTTAGATAAAGAGATTTGATTCCAGAAAGACAATCTTGCATCAAACCTTTCAATGACTGGATTCCAGATAGTTTTGCAATTAGGTTTTTCACCTAAAGGAATTCCCAGGTACATGAAGGGAAAAGCATCTGTCTTACAACCAAAATCAGTAGCCCACTCCTCTAACTCTGGAACTTCACCAATTGCAATAATTCTAGTTTTTGATGCATGCAATGAATTCAAAACAGTGAAGAATGGAGAACAAATTTGAAAGTTCTTCTTTTCTGTGGTCTACAAACAGAATAGTATCATCAGCGTAGTATAAGTGGTTCACCACCTAACCACCTTCCACAATTGAGAAACCATTAAACAAGTAGAGATTTGCTGTTTTATCTAAATATCTAGAGAAACCCTCCATGGCAATGTTGAAAACTAGTGGAGACATGAGACATCCCTGTCTAACTCCTCTAGTGCTCTTAAAAAAAACAAAAGAAAATCTATTAATTAACACAGAGAAGGATGCAGTTGAGTGGCAAAATATGACCCACTTACACCATTTGTTGCTGAAACCCATCTTCTCCAGTACAAACTCCAATTGACCCTATCAAAGGCTTTTTCAAGATCAATCTTGCAAATAATTCCAGATTTGCCAGATTTAAGTCTAGAGTCTACTAGCTCATTAGCTATTAAAGTACCATCAAAATTTTGTCTCCCTTCTATATATAAGCACATTGCACTAGGAGATCAGTTTAGGCATGACAAGCTTTAATCTAGTAGCCAAAACTTTTGCAACAATCTTATAGGTACTAGTAAGTAAGCATATTGGTCTGCAGTCTCTAATTGACTCAACATGATCTTTCTTAGGGACTAGTGCAATAAAAGTGGAGTTATGCTTTACATCCATATTACATGTGTCCCAGAATTATTGTATTATACCCATGATATCAGTTTTTAAGAAGTTCCAACATTTTGAGAAGAATAAAAGAGGTTATCCATCAGGTCCAGGTGCTTTGTCTTGCCCAAGATCTTTAATAGCAAGCAGAACTTCCTCCTCAGTGAAAGCAGCATCCAAAATATCTGACTCAATTGCATTAATACAATCAAGTCTATATCTTCCAACTATGGTCTAATAATTTCTTCCTCCATGAACAGATTCTTGTAAAAGCCAGCAACGTAATCTTGCAACTTAACTCTATCATCTTCTAGCTTGCCATCAACATACAACTGCCTAATTCTGTTATTCCTTCTTCTAGCTGAAGCTTTACTCATGAAAAAGTGTGTATTCCTGTCCCCTTTTGTTAACCAATCAGAATTTGATTTAATCTTCCAAGCCACTTCCTCCATATGAGTTACCCTTTCAACTTAAACTTTGTGAAGTAGTTTCTCAGTGGACAACTCATCTTCTTCAGCTAAACTGTCCAGTGCTTTAATCTCAGAAAGTATATGCTTTAACCTTGAAGTAGTGTGCCAAAAGTTTCCATGTTCCACTTCTTTAACTTTTCTTTGAGAGCTTTAAGCTTACACCAAAGAATAGTACTTGTACTACGTGAAAAACAAAAAGAAGACCACCACTCCTCTAACATGTTAATGAAACATTCTCCAAGAACCACATAATTTCAAATCTAAAAGGGATAGGTCCCTAGGAAGGATCAGAAATGTCAAGAAGAATTGGGATATGATCTGAGGTAGGTCTAGCTTTAGCTAACTGGGAAACAAAAGTGAAGTGGGCTTCAAAGGAGGGAGAGAGAAGGAATCTGTCTAGTCTAGACATAATGGGATTTGTCTGACCATTAGACCAGGTGAATCTAGCACCTTTGAGAGGTAGATCAATGAGATCATGAATGGAGATGAACTTATTGAAGCTTTTCATGCTCTTAGAAATCCTAGTACAACCCTTCTTTTCAGCACATTTAGTGATTGTGTTAAAATCACCACCCAAACACTAAGGAAGATTCCACATTCTGCAACAGTTATCAAGCTCTTCCCAAAAAAGTTTCTTCTCGTGAGGTTTGTTAGGTCCATAAACATTTGTTAGAACCCACTTAAAATCATCAGATTTTCTTTTACATAAGATAGACAATGTGAAATCCCCTACAAGAGAGTCGGACACCTCAATCAGATCTTTGTTCCACAAAGTTATCATCCCACCAGAGTTACCAAAGGACTGCTGAAAAGCCCATCCAAAGTTTGCATTGCCACAAATTTGCATGATGTCATAATCTGTACAGTGCATCATTTTTGTTTCTTGTAGAAGAATGATTGATGCCTTAGTTAACTGAATCATTTTCTTTACAATAAGTCTTCTATTAGGATAGAAAATCCCTCTAACATTCCAAGAAATAATTTGTAAACTCATCGATCACCAGATGAACCTAATAATTTCTTACATCTTCTACTTTTAGTACCCAAAGTGCCTACTTGCTCCAGATTGAAGCCCAATCTTTTACATTCTGTCACAAGTGTTTTTGGTGTCTTAGAGACCGGACACGAGGAGCAAGCATCATCAAAAGTGTCAATGCTTGATGGCTCAAAACCAGGTGGAAATAATGGTGTAACACTTGAAGACTCATTGTTAGATGCCGCACACTCTAGGTAGGAGATGAAGGTATCCTCTAAACCTCCTAAAGGTGGTTCCTTATCTTTAGGTTCATGAATGGAAGAGAAGGAGATTCCATCCAGAGAAATTAGAGTCTGGAAAGCAAAGTCTTTATTAATAACTCTAGTTGAGACACTAAAAGATTTTGTTTTAGTGACAGGACCATTCAATGAAATTTTAGCCGTTAGGAATTTCTTTGAATGGTTAGGCATCAAGTCAAAAGTAGCGGTTAGTTTAAATCCAAGATGAAACAATCTCTGAACCTATGTGAAAACCAATTGTGGAAGTATTAAACGCTGTTGATGATTATAGGTAAAAGAAAAACAAGAGGCCATGGTATTAGATTTCTGAGAAGGCTGTATCGAGGGAGGAAGGATGGTGGTGTAGTGAGAATTGGAGATGGGAAAAGATAGTTTTTAGGTGGAACAGAGGTTTGCTTGAGAGGTATTACAATTAACGGGCTGATGGTTCTTGGGATGGGTTGTAAGATGGTGAATAGTTTCTGGTGGTTGTGTTGCTCATAGGTTTCTGGAGGGTTTGTAGGTGGTGATTCAGATTTTTCAGAAAGTAAGAGTCTGAAAGATGGATGAACATCTATATCCATCGTCTCTGAGTCAGATTAAACTGAACTAAGTTGGTCAGATGGCTTCACAGACCAAGCTTGAGTTGGTGTCGGGTGTGAGCTTCTCTTTTTCTTAGACCTTTTATGTTTCCTGAGTTTTTTAGTCTTTCCATGATGAGCCTTCTTCCATTGCACGGATTTCAAAAAATCTTGCTTATAGAGCAAGTAAACTGCCGAAGAATCTGTCAAGATTGATAAGCCTTGAATAGATCCATCTAGACTACGAGAATTGTTTTGAAAATTATCCTAAAAGTCCGCTTTGCTTGATTGTATGGTTGACTGCATTCTAGCATTGATGTTCAGATTTAATGGTATCTAGAAATTAGGGTTCCGGTGACTAATCGGCGGTGCTTCAGCGGTGAAGATGTTAGCAGAGAAGTTCCTTGTCTCAGTAACCAATGTAATTGCACGAGGAATATGATTAATTCCTTTAACATTCCTAATCTTCATTTTTATCGCAGTAAGATCCTATAGCTTTAAAGATGCTGGACTGATCAACAAGATTTCACCACAAATGTTGCCCAACGAATTCATAACCTCTGAAGACCAGTATTAAAATGGAACACCAAAAATTCCAATATGAAAATCTGTAGCATGACTAGGACTTTGCCAAATTTGGTTGTTCCATCTAAACACCGAGAAATCCACATCTTGAAACCAAAATATGAATTCCAAATCAAGAACTACAGAGACATCTTCTTCCACATAAAAAAACAGCTTGACAAGAGCTAATTGGGAATAACAGAAAAAAAAAATTTATGTGTAAACTTAGATTGAAAATCATCACCAATGCCGTCCCATGTAGAAACTGGGTTTGGTGATGAGATAAAAAAAGAATCTTTCCACTTTCCTATGAGATTGCGTTTATCTTGTTATCTGATGTTAATTGTGGCATACCTCTGAGTTGGTTCTACTTGGATAGGTGCAGCAAAACTATCACAAAAGAACGAATATTTCTTCACAGCTTTTGGTTTTGACTTAATAGGTATAGGCTTAGAAGGAATATGTTTTAGTTGAGGAGGAATTGGTATAGGATGAGGAGGAAAAGGATTTGCACTTACAACTTGTGCATAGGATCGATTAGGGATGGGAATGAGAAAGGGGATGTTTGGGTATGGATTTTTGGATGAGCTTATCTCTAGTATTTCTCCTAGAGAAGATGCAAAGGAAAACCTCCTTCGAAACAATCGCCAGAAGGAATGTAGAAGGAAACCGGATCAGCCTTGGGATTAGGTTTGGACAAAAGAATAAGAAGATAAAATCCATTCTTATTAGATTGTTTATGAACCATGAACCAGATCTTATTGAGTTCATGTTTCCAAATATGCCTGCCAGCATCTCCGTTTTTAGCAGCTTCAAAAACGATATTGTGAAAATGTTTTGCTAAAGGTAATGGAAAAGTACCTTGAGTTGAACCATTGGGATAAAATTAAGTGAGGGTGATAGGGGAGGAAGGAATGAGTTTTTGCAATGAAAATCTAAATTTTTTACGATCTATCTTAGTATAACGATGATCTGAAGGCATTATGAGAGGTGGAAGGTGGATCTAGAGAATGTAAGGAAAAACTAATTGGATCTAAAACCTAAAAGAAATGAAAAAATGCAGAGGATGGAGAATGGAGTTGGAGGAGAGAGAAACATTTTTTTTCTCGTCGTTCACATCTTGTACTGGAGTATAGTCACAACCTGACACGTCTTGTAATCCTAGGATTGTTGGAGTCTGTAATGATTTTCCCTTCCTGACACGTCTTGTATGTAACACTCCGAGTTCCGGACCGGGGTCAAATCCGAATGGAGGTCCGAACTCGAAGCATTATGGGTCGCGAAGAGACTTATGCATAATTTATTCTTTTTTGCTAATTTACTTTTATACCAAACATAATTGAAACTTTTATACATGAATTGAAGCATATGAATACATTAAACATTGTTCAAAAAAAATTCAACTAAACATTTATTTTACTTCAATTTACACTACAAACAATACAAGAGAACAATGCAATCACTAATCTACTCATTATTAGCTTCCACTTCCAACTTCCATAAATCTGCAAGGAATGTCAATTGGGGGTGAGATGACATCTCAATAGAATGCATTCCCTTTCTCAAAATATATGAAAACATGCCAATCAATCAAAGAGAATACGTACAACACGAGTTTATGGCGCAACTTCAAGGATTTAAATATATGTATATTCATCAACTAAACTCACAATCTATCAAATTCTCTTAAATGCACGAGTATCCTTGGTTCGTGCCCCGTCTATCCGTGTATCCTCGACATGGGACCACCAACCTCACTTGCACGAGTATTCTTGGGTCGTGCCCCACCTATCCGTGTATCCTCGGTACATGCACCGCCATTCAAACAAATATATTCATTCATTTATAAATTCACAATATTGTTGCACGGGTATCCTTGGGTCGTGCCCCACCTATCCGTGTATCCTCGGTACGGGCACCGCCATTCAAACAAATATATTCATTCATTTATAAATTCACACTACCGTTGCATGAGTATCCTTGGGTCGTGCCCCACCTATCCGTATATCCTCGGTACGGGCACCGCCATCCAAACAAGCATATCATACAATATACATTTTAATATTCCAAACCACTTCATCAACAAGTCATAAGTTCACAACCCAAATAACGATGTAATTCTTTCAACCATTTAAGCAAACACACTAACTGAAGAATTTTATTTGATAGGTTTCATAATTATAACTTGATCCGATCGTCTTCAAATTTTAAGTGAACATTCCTGGAATATTTATCTATAACATATACAAATTTCTCAGAAAACTAACGGTTGAAACAAAAGATACGTGTTTTACAAAGTCAACATAATAATTGGGCAGATTACATGTTATTACCAAACAATTCATGATAAATTCATATCAACTTGAAATTGAGCAAACCCAAAGCACAATGAAAGATATCATATATTTCTACAACTTTTGTCAAGACTACAAATCATTCTAAAATCATTAAGATTTTCTAAACACACCAAAACAATAGCAAAGCGAAACTGTCCAGAAATTCAGAAACTATCACCCAAATTCAAACAAACATTCAACGGTAAATTTACGGTGGATTATTCTCAAATTTGAACCAGTGATACCCAATTATGTTATATACCAAAAATAAAAGGCTGATCATCAATCATATTCATCGAATTATACAGATAAATTTCAGAACCCTAATAATATAAGACTAAACAAATTTAAAATCAAAGTATAACAAAGAAACACAAAGAGAAAAGGGATTTAACATTCTACCTTTAATTAGCTACAATCTCCTATAGATTATCCATAGCCTTCTTCTCTAAAAACTCTAACTCCATTTCTTTCTCCTTCTCATTCTTAGTTTTCTAATCTCTAAAATTCTTTTTCCAAATGTTTATTATAAAACCTATATTAACATTACCAATTAATACACATTTTCATTATTATTAATTTGTTTTCCTATTTAAATTATAAATGTCTCTTTATTTTCCTCCTATTTAGGTGACTATATTCACACCTTAACTTTTTAGTTCAAGCAACCCACTTAGGCTAAGGAATAATAAACAATAATCTAAGCTAACTCGTTAAAATCCGACCCGGAAAGGTAACTAAAAGTACAGGGTATTACATTGTATGTATGGGACTGTTGGACTTCTATCCCTTCTTGACATGTCGTGTATGTATGAGACTGTTGGACTTCTGTCCTTTCCTGACACGTCTTGTATGTATGGGACTGTTGGACTTCTGTCCCTTCCTGACAAGTCCTTACTCATGCGGTTTCTGTCATTTCTTGACAGGTTCAGTCACTTCCTGTATTTTCACTACCAGACACATCATGTACATCTATCACCGTGCGACTACCACCCAATAAGCCTGACTTTTCTGCAGACTCAATTCCGTAGTCTTCATTATTATCATCTAAAGACACGTCTGCTTAAGGAATTTTGTTTTCAAAGAAAACTACATCACCATATACAAAAAATTGTTTTGTTTCCGAATCAAACAATCGCCAACCCTTTTTTCCATAAGGATAACCAGCAAATATACATCCCCGATTTCGTGGATTAAACTTGTTTCGATCACGAGGCACCACACTTGCATAGCACAAACATTCAAATACCCGAATAAGATTATAAATAGGAGGCTTCCTATGTAACAATTCATATAGAGTTCTCCCATTGATCAAGGGAGTAGGCGTGCGATTAATAATATAAGCAGCGGTTAGAATGCACTCACCCCAAAACCAAAGAGGTAAATTTGCTTGAAAACACAAAGCATGCCCATTTTCAATATATGACGATGTTTTCGTTCCACTAGCCCATTTTGTTGTGGTGTATCCACGCATGAGGTTTGAAATTCTATTCCTTGTTCAGGAAAAAATGGAATCAATGAGCGAAATTCCGTACCATTATCGCTGTGAATCTGCTTAACTTGTTTATCAAATTGTGTCTTAGCTATAGCACAAAAATTCTGAAAATTCTTCACCACCTCAGTTTTATGTGTCATCAAATAAACCCAAACACAACGAGAATAATCATCACCAATCGTAAGAAAATAGTGTGCACCACAAGAAAACGAAGTACGATACGCACCCCATACATCACAATGAATGTCATTAGCTTTATTCTCACTAATAGGGAAACTAGCACGAGTTTGTTTAGCCTTAAAACAAGTATCACATGGTTAATTGAGAAACTTATGACAATCAACTTTGTTCATACCAGGAAGCAAAGAAATAATATTTTTAGAAGGATGACCAAGACGCCTATGCCATAAGTTATAATCTTCACCAGTAGTAACTTGATTTGCCATAATCTGCGTTCCATTGTGGAAGATATAGACCCCATCTCGTTCCTCTCCCACACCAATCAGCGTCCTCGTAGTGCGGTCCTGTATCACACACAACTTATCAGTCAAAGTGACAATACATTTCAGATCTTTAATTAAATATGCTAACAAAATCAAGTTACAATGAAGATTAGGAACATATAAAACTTCGATATAATCTCATATTGTCTCCAAACACCACAGTGCCTTCACATGGAGCAATTGTGTATGTGCCGTTCGGAAGTTTTACTGAAGAAAAACCTATTTAATATGTTTTACACAAAAACTCTTTCCTTCCTGTCATATGCCTTGAAGCCCCTGTATCAAGTATCCACTTACTAGAAATCTTTTCCTTCGAACCATCCTTATTCGAAGAATTAAACATATTCACAATAGCTTCCCACTATGCAACAGTGAGAGTATTAGCAAGTGGTACTCGATCTTGTGATGAAAGATAGCTTCCATTTGAATTCACATCAATATTCATAAGTGCGGTATTAACAACAACTTGTCCATCTTTTTCATAATTATCGCCATTCAGTTTCATTGTATTACTTACATCCTTCAAATCATTCGGGTATGATGATTTCTCCGGTAAAATTGAATCAATTTTAGGTTTACATGAGGAGTCGATTCTTCCCGAGCCATGACGCTAAAAGAGAGATTAACTTCTGATTTTTTTAGGTTATTTCGATCCTGGCTCAGATGCCATGAAACGACAAGGTAAAGATGATCGAAGTTTTCTTATTATGAAATCTTGAGAATACAAATCGGATTCTCTGTGACTAAATAGGGAGAAACCCCAAACAAATTTACACCAAATAAAATCTTTCTTAAGGCCGGTTCCTATGGGGGGTGGATTACCCACCCATTTTCCATGCCAGCTGGCCTGGAAAACTGGCCGTGCTACTATGGTAAAAATGTTAAGCGATCGAGTCTCAACCATTCGGTTGATTTCAAACCTCCAACGGCTCTTTCTCCACCGCTATAAAATCTTTATCTATCTTATCTTTCAAAATGACAAAGTTTGAATCCCAACTTGATTTTTCCGGAGTGGTGCTTGAAGCCGCCGTTAGTAAGATATGTGAAGGTTATAAAGAAATAGGTAAAAACCAAAGAAGTCTACAAGTTTTGGATATTAACCAAATCAAACCTCCAACTAAGAAAAGACAAAGAAAAGTTCAAGGGAAGGAAAATTTGAAGGCAAAGAAGAAGATAAACAAAGGAAACTCCGTTCATGAGCGCATTGATTGGAAGTTTGGTGAAATGAAGAAGATAAACAAGATGAAGAACATCGTCCCAAATTTTTACTTTTAAAGTCTTTATTGTAAGTTATATCTAGATGAATGAAAGAGGCACTAATGTAAATTAAAATTCTAAAATTAATGAAAGATGCACTAGTTTTATATTAATAATATCTTAAAATTAAAATTTGATACAAATGAAAGATGCATCATATTTGGGTTGTTAATCTTAACTCATCAGGTTTGGGCAACACCCTCAAGATAAGATAACAACCATCGAATTGAAAATCTTTTCCCACTTTGTTACGCCATTCGAGCCGACAAATTTGCTCCACATCAAATGCGTTTTGGCCATTTTGTCGGTTTCGATAGCCTTCACTAAGTGCAGCAACAAACAACTTGACATCCTTGCTGATTATTCTGAAGCGATGACACAATCCATTTGCATCTCGATTATTGAGGTTCAATGTTTCTTCTTGAAATCTCTGAAATATGCGACTCCATACAATATCTTGTTGTTGATGTTGTCCATCATTGACCATATCTTGTGTAACAAAAACATAATGCCTGCAAATGGATTCATCTTCAGCTATGCTAAATTTGGGAGCTCGAACTCGAACTGACATGTTGGATTTGTGGAGTGAAAGAATGGAGATTGAAGAAATGGTGTGAGTTGAAATGAAATTTGATATTGTATTTATAGGATGATGAAATGATGACCGTTAGATGAGATGATATAAGCGATCGAGTCTAGACCGCTGGCGGTGGAACGTAGACCTACCAGTTTTTTCTATACCGAGCGGTCGAATCTCGACCGCTCTGTGGAAACTTGACCTGGCCTGGCTAAGTGACAAATTTTCCACTTAGCCAGGCCAGTTTACTTGTTTACCAGCTCCATAATGGGTACAAAACTGGCAAATCAATAGATTTACCACACCCATAGAAACCGGCCTAACTAATATATCTCCTAACCATATATACTATCTCCCGATATAATGTCATCGATTGCAACAGTGCGTTTGGGCCCTAACTTCTTTGGATGGTTCCAAGTGAGAAATTTATTTCCCTCTAAACAAGGTGTTGCACTGCTGCTCCTGTGTATAATTCGTGACAATACGTGTGTCTTGTGGTGGATCTTTCGAAATTCGCATATTATGATGAATTTGGACGATGGCTTTTTAAAGCATATTATCTTTGGGAAGAGGGTCTCACTTTTGAGATTTTACCAGAGAGTTTTTCGTTAGAGACCATAAAAAAAATTCGTTCTCGGTTTCTCCGAGCATAATTGAGAAAGTACGAGAGATGAACACGTATATATTGAAGAAGTAATTAAATCAATGTATTTTATTACAGAACTAGTCATTAAAATCCAAGGTGACCAAACTTGTGGTACAAACACCCTATTTAAATGTTGGGGTCCATTAAAACTCCATTTTAAACAAAATTGATGCAAAAACCCCCAAATTTTTAAAAATTGATACAAAAACCCTAAATTTCAAAATTGGTTTCATCAAATTTTATGATGAAACCAAAATTAGTTTCATCAAATTCTTTGGGGTTTTGGTGTTACTTTTGTTTTGATGGGATTTTTGTGTTACTTTTGTTTTGATGAGTTTTTTGTGGATGGATAGTGACACCTTTGGGGTTATAACTCGCGGACCGATTTATTAATTTAGTTCGGACCACACAAAATTCTAGTATTAATTTCTCCAAGCATAAATTTCCTAGTTTAATTGGGGCCCTGGATACTAATTAGGGGCCTCACCAATTATATTCCCACCCCAAATATTTTGGGGGTGTTATAAAATGTAGTGAATATACTATTTTACCCTTGACTAATTTTTTTCTTCTTTCAAATAACGACTCTAGATTAACGAATCTTCAAAGACAATAACGACTTTAAGTGTCGTCATGGTCGTATTCAATACTATTACGACCCTTTAATGCATTTCTGCCATTAATGACTCTTCGAAGATAACGACTCTTTTTAGACAGTAACGATTGTCCAGTAACGACACTTCAAAAACAATAACGACTGTTTGGAGTCGTCATTGTAGCGCCCCAAAGCTAGCAGCTGACTAATCCAAGAGATTAAACTAAATAAAGAGACACTAAGAATGTAAATCATTTACTTAAGCAATCAATTAAGAAATCTGCTACAAAAGTTAACCCAAAAACTAGCCCCGCTCTGAAATATATATATACAAAAACTCCTCTCAAATAATACATATATACAATAGTCATTTGGTTTACAAATCTAACATACAACATAATAAACATATCTGAAGTCAACCAACTAACGGACTCAACTCCTCGAAACTTCCGATGCGCAACTCTAATCTTTCTCTGAAACTGAAAGTGGGAATGGGTGAACACATCATCCCTAAAAGGGGTTCCCAGTAAAAATAACATCTAACTTTCAAGTAATCATTGAAAACTGATGAAACACGGGAAAACAGTAAAACATATTGTAGAAACATTTTCAAAGCAACTTAAGAAGAACGGTAAACATCCATGTGTTGCCCGCACAATACTAAAGAATAATATTGAGGTGTATCTCCCTAGCCATAGATAATATTGCGGTGTATCTCCCTAGCCATAGAATACTGGATATACAGGAAGAATAATATTGCGGTGTATCGCCCTAGCCATAATAATATTGCGGTGTATCACCCTAGCCATAGAATACTGGATATGTAAAGTTTGGGGCACACATCTCATACTAAACAATCATGTATATGGACAAACTCCTTCTTCAAACAATGTATAATATTGATGCCAATTCTACACCGAATAACTATTGATATCACCCATTACTGATGACCCATAGTAAGCATAAAAGCTGAATTCATGTAGATATAAATGTGAAGGAGCGTATCCTATATACCACAAGTGGAAATTGTCATTTCCCATAACAATTCACAATGATAAACAAAGCATTATAAGTCCTTTCCAAATCGTGGAAAGATTCAAAGAATCAACAGAACAATCGTAATGCAAACTAAACAAAGCTTGGAATGTACAATCAGACAATGCATGAGTTTGTTAAACAAAGACTTTTGTAAAAGAAACAACAATGGTTACAAAAGAGTAAAATGTATTCCCACCTCTTTTGATGACAAGCCTCGCCTACCTCGAGATCCACGATCCACTAGTTCATCCTTTGAATCGATCGTTTTTAATATAGTTTAACTGTTAATCATACAAGCACTCTAAGAATCTAGCCAAAATGGCTTACACAAGAATCATACAAGTCTATATAATGGTTCAAAGCCCATTAAATAAGTCTTATGAATATCTACAACTTTGTAGAAGGAACCGAAAGCTAATTCGGACCATAAGTGGTCCAATTCACTAAGATAGGATAACTAGTCCTAAGCCCAAGCCCATGAATCCATTCTCTTAATCCAAGGCCGGGTCCATCTGGGTCAACAGACGGTCAATAACGGTCAACAGGGTCAACAGGGTCAACTAACAGTCAACGTAAGTCAAATTCAAAGGTCTAGTCAAATGGTCCAAGGTTAAAGTCTAACTCGGTCGTACTTAGTCAGCTACAGTCTTGTCAGGTCTAGTCAACTGAGTTAAGGTCTGATCCGACTCAGTCAGATGGTCTGAGTCAGGTAAGTCAGCTACACTGACTGGGATGCCTAACAGGCATACTTCTATTGCAGACAAACTTCAACTCTATTTCTTACATTCTCAACTTCTTGTTTAACATTTCAAAATCAATTCATTCATCTTAAACAAACTTCATTCTAATAGAATTCAATAAATTCAATACAACTATAATTCAAGATTACCTTTATCTGCAGTTGAAGGCTTCCATTAAGGCCACTGCTACACAACCTTACAACTACTCTTAGTTTCCATTTCACTTTACCCATAACAATACATAAATCCTCTGATTCCTACATCTAAGCTTCAGTTCAGAAAACACTGTCCATCTGCAATATCTACAACCACTCATCCATTCTAAATCTGCTCAACCAGCAACCACAGAATCCAAATCTCATAACCTGCAATTTCATTCATCATAACAACTTTGCAATTCAATCAATAACTCCATCACCTGAATTTCAACTACTCACAGCATTACGACACTTACATATCCACTACTACCAGCCTAACACATCCATTCAAATAATCTTCCTAGACAAATATGCAATTCCACCATTCTCTATCACAGTCATAGCAGCATCATAACTATTTACATCTCTGCCTGCAAATTCAACTACACAGACAACGCCGCAAACCTTAGATACCACCTGCAATTAACTTAGCATTCATCTAAACTCAATTTATTCAAGACAGCCTCCCCTTCATATTATATCTTCAATCCACAACAACACCAGTTCAATTTCATTACCTCCAAGTTCAGTTCAACTCCATTACCAGTTGAACAACTCCACTGCAAACTCAACTATTTTCCCTTATCATCTCCCAATACCTCAACAACAGTTCATCCATTTCTTTCTCAAGGCTTATATCATCATCACGCCTCAATTTCAGTTTCATCCATAACTACTTAATCTCAAAAAATATAAACAATCCAATTTGAAATCTCAAAATTAGAATAATTAGAAGCTTACCCAAACTTTAGTATTCTCTGAGTTGCTAATATGCCGAATCAATTCCACCGAAGACCCAATTTCTGTTTTGGGGAAGAACAGAAACCCTAATTCTCAAATCTGTCAAATAACTGCTCTTCTTCGAAATTAAACCCATAACCTTCCTCTTCACAACAGATTCTTTAACACCCATACTTTAATATTTTCTTGTTTAATTTAATCCGTTCATCTTCATCATACAGAAACCCTAACTCCTGATTCAATCCTCAAACAACTCCCATCTTCGATTAACCATAACCCTCTTAATCTTTCATCTTTATCAACTCCATATCATCATCAGTTACACCCAATCCTAAACTCAGAAACCTTAATTTCGATTTACAACGACTCAATCTTCTCCTTCATCCCTTGCTTAATAGACCACAACATCATCACCATATTCTGCTTAATATGTTCTCCATCATCAACTAGATCTCTCAAACCGAACTCACAACTCCCAACTTTCTCGCAGGCGAAGAACAGGAAGAAGAGAAGAAGAAAGAAACGAGAAGAAGAAGAGAAGAATGAAGAAGAAGAAAAATAGAAATGAGAGTTTATCCTCTCGATCGGTTGGGGATAAGACCAAAGAGAAATACTAGGACACCCACTTGCTTTGATAAGGACAGCCACAACGTGTCTGCAAAAAGACTATTTTTCCCTTACACGTTCGAGTAGTCCATTATGCGTAGCTTTTCGAGATCTATTCAACGGTACTAATTTCGTATCTAGATCGTTGCTAGATTAATTTCTAATAATTAATCGAGTCATTAACGGCTAAATTGTCTCTTGACCGGTCTAATAGCGTTGACGAGCTTGAGAGTCCTTACAGTAATATACATAATCAATTCCCTGACGACGCTTTAAAAATAATAACGACCCTTTCAAAGGGTCGTCAGGGAATTGATTATGTATATGACGACTCCAAACAGTCGTACAACAACGTATTTCCGCCATTAATGACTTCGAAGAAGATAACGACTCTTTTATAGGCAATATCGACTGTTTAGAGTCGTCACTGAAAGGGTAACAACTGTTTAGAGTCGTCACTGAAACAGTAACGACTGTTTAGGGTCATATTGAAACACTTCAATACCATGACGATTTTTCATACAAATCTGGGAGAAAAAAAAACTGCAAACAAAAAATTTGAAAAAAAAAGGTTAAACTCTAATTAAGTAAGATTATCACTAATTATATAAAGGTAGATTAGCCATTTAAATTTTTTTGGATAAGGTGTGACTCAAATTAGGTTTTAGTGATCCTTTTTGTCCTCTAGTGGGAGGCCCCCAATTAGTTTCTAAGGCCCCAACCCAATTAAACTAGGAAAAAAATTTCGCTCTCCCTGACGCCACCAGTTGACCTGTACTGTAAATATCCTGGTCACACTCACCACATAAGAAGGCGAGCAAGTAACGATTAAAACTAGCGTGATTTCTAGCATTTTCCTTAATTTATTGAAGAAGTAATGCAACTAAATTGTTCAGGTTGGATTAGAAA
The DNA here is from genome assembly GCA_023531105.1 of Papaver atlanticum. Lineage (NCBI taxonomy): Eukaryota > Viridiplantae > Streptophyta > Magnoliopsida > Ranunculales > Papaveraceae > Papaver > Papaver atlanticum. The sequence goes on along the minus strand of JAJJMB010011752.1, from coordinate 464,724 downwards.
TGGTTTTTCTCCATCTTTCTTAAAATATCTGAATACTAGTGTCGGCCGGGAGTGTAAACTGGTGTTTCATCATTCCTTTTGTTCTTTCGGCAATTTGGAATGGTAAGTAGAAACAGACTTATTCATAAAAGTGAGAAGTTTGTATGTCCAATTATTTTTTTTGACATAGCCAATGTGTCGCTGTAGTCATTGGGCGATAATACCCGATTTTAGGTTTATAAGGCCAAGCACTATGGTGCACGGCATCCCTTCCCTATCCCTCAAATAAAAGGAAGGGATATCACAAGGAAGACAACCTCACTATGGTGCCTTTTTTTCCCATTTTTTTTTTCCTGTAGGAATATATTTGTCTAGGTAAAAAATGATATTTTAGAGTAAAAAATAGATATATATAATAGGTAAAAAGGAGATATAATAGGTAAAAAAAGAGTTTTAGTAAAAAAAGAGTTTTAGTAAAAAATAAGAGTGAAAAAGGAAAGTTTTAACGTAAAATTTTGAAAACCAGAAACGGAAACTCAGTAGCCGTGTAAAATGCTACGGCAACTTAATAACCGTATCAGCTTCCATACGGCTACTGAGTTTCCGTAAAGCGTAAATTTCTATGGCTACTCAGTTGCCGTGTGATTTCCCTTCCCTACAGGGTGGATTAGATCTGATCCGCTTTGCCTTGTAGGAAAGGGATATCTCTACTCATATAGGGATATGAGAGATCATAGTGGATGAATTTTTAGGTTTTTCCCTACACATGAGGGATAGAGCAAGGAAAAGTGGCACCATGATGCTTTGCCTAACTAGCTACACGATTCATCTCCATAACCAGGGGGGTCTCTCTTACTGGGTATCTAAAAAATCGTGTAATGCATATCTGAAATTTTATTCTTTGATGGTCTTCCTTTTATAATACAACCCTTAATTAAGGTTGGTTTCTCAAACCTTAATTAGTGGGTCCCATAATCATTCAAACTCTTGATTGATTAATTTGTGAAAGTTTCTCACGTATACAACGTGGATGAAGATCAATTACTGGATTGCTGAAAGGTCCTCTTTTTGAAGCTTTCGTTGTCTCCTGCTCAAGGGGCCATTAACGTATCACAATTCTCCACACTTCTTGAGTAGAACTCAACTCAACCCTTTTCTTATTAAATTTTCCTTTATAGCTCAGATATCCTAATCTGTTCACACTAAATCATATACACCTTCGTCCTTTTAGAGGGATGGGAAGTAGTTTTCACACATGTTAAGAAAAAAGAAAAAGATTATATATTTTTTAAATTTATCCTTATTAATATCTTTTAAAATATTTAAATTTTTAGTTTTTAATTTGTGTTTTCACACATATTAAGAAAAAAGAAAAAGATTATATATTTTTTAAATATATCCTTATTAATATCTCTTAAAATATTTAAATTTTTAGTTTTTAATTCCTAAATTTTAATGTGGATTTAAAATTTAGTGGATTATTTAAAAATTTCATTAAATCAGCAAAAAGTGCTTTTGAAAGATGGTCTAACGGTCATTCGAAGGATATTTAGGTCGTGGCATTGACTCCCAAACTCAACACTTTTTGAAGAAAATAGTTAAGTACGGATAGAAGAACTGAATCGGCGAGTTAACTCGGTCCAGTTTCAAACCAAGCACAGTCAGCTGGCCGAATGAAAGGCGTGAATGATTCGTGGATCCAAATAATGCGCGATTAATTCGGCTTGCCCAGAAAACACGCGTACATTAGTCGGGGTTTCACTAGTTCGAGTATCATACGCGAATCTGATGATACAGTAAAATTCGCGAATGATTCGCGTATCATTCGCGAATTTACTAACTAGGGTCTGAGATATGCTTACAATTTACTAACTAGGGTTTGAGATATGCTTACTATTGGATACTGGATAGGCGCAGCTGACAGCATTGAAAGAGCAACTACTGCCTGGTGGAATTGTTCTGTAATTCACCAGCAAATTCATTACATCCACCCATTGACATTAGACAATCTCCGAGGTACATATAATTGGCAGCATAAAAGAGAATTGTACGAGTATATCCTTTAAGACGGACCTCTATATCATTCCGATGGAAAGACTCACTTTATTCTGGAAATACAAATCTTATCAGAAACAACAACCATCTCGATTGCTATCCTTCTCTTGAACCTTAAAGACAAGGGGGGACGAAAAGAAAGCAAAGTTGGAATAGCCGAAGGTCATGGTCATGGAACAGCTGGAAGTGCTTAAAGCACTTGATATAGCTAAGACACAGTTGTACCATTTTACGGCCATTGTGATTGCTGGTATGGGTTTCTTCACAGATGCTTATGATCTCTTTTGCATCTCTCTTGTCACCAAATTGCTTGGTAGAATTTACTACACTGTGGAAGGAGCACCAAAACCCGGGAGTTTGCCGCCAAATGTTGCTGCGGCTGTTAATGGTGTCGCTCTGGTCGGCACACTTGTTGGTCAGCTCTTCTTCGGATGGCTAGGTGATCTAATAGGTAGAAAGCGTGTCTATGGTCTCACCTTACGTATTATGATCGCTTGTTCAGTAGCGTCTGGTCTCTCCTTGGGGAGCAAACCAAAAGCAGTCATGGGTACACTATGTTTCTTCCGTTTCTGGCTTGGATTTGGAATTGGTGGTGACTACCCACTTTCTGCAACTATCATGTGTGAGTACGCCAACAAGAAAACCCGTGGCGCTTTTATCGCTGCTGTCTTTGCGATGCAAGGAACAGGAATTCTGGCAGGAGGAATTGTTGCCATTATAGTTTCTGCAATATTTGATAAGCAATTTCCCGCTCCAGCTTATTCAGTTGATGCGAAAGCATCCCTTCCACCTGAGGCTGACTACTTCTAGCGTGTAATTGTGATTTTTAGCACATTTCCAGCCGCTTTGACCTACTACTGGCGTATGAAAATGCCTGAAACTGCTCGTTACACTGCTCTTGTAGAAAAAAACGCGGAAAGGGCAGCTGCCGATATGTCTAAGGTCTTAAATAAGGATATCAAAGTTGAAACAGAAATGGTAGAGAGATTAACAACAAAGCCTAGTAATTCATTCGGATTATTTTCAAGGGAATTTATGAAACGACATGGACTTCACTTACTTGGAACCACAAGTACTTGGTTCTTGCTAGACATTGCATTTTACAGTCAAAACTTGTTCCAGAAGGATATTTTTACTGCAATTGGGTGGATTCCTCCGTCACAAACGATGAGTGCTAGTGGAGAAGTTTACAAGATTGCCAGGGCACAAACACTAATTGCGTTATGCAGTACTGTTCCTGGGTACTGGTTTACAATGGCTTTCATCGATGTTATCGGGAGATGGGCAATTCAAATGATGGGTTTCTTCTTCATGACAGTATTCATGTTTGCTATTGCATTTCCTTACAAATACTGGAACCAAAAGGAGAACAGAATCGGTTTCTTTATTTTGTATGCATTAACTTTCTTTTTGCAAACTTCGGACCCAATAGTACAACCTTCATTGTGCAAGCTGAGATATTCCCAGCTAGGTTGCGTTCAACATGTCATGGTATTTCAGCAGCTGCGGGGAAAGCTGGAGCAATTATTGGTGCTTTTGGTTTCTTATATGCTGCACAGGATCAAGATAGAACAAAGACTCTGCTCATCGGTATCCTTCTGGTGTTGGCGTTAAGAACTCCTTCATCATGCTTGGAGTCATCAACTTCATAGGCATGCTGTTTACATTCTTGGTACCGGAACCAAACGGAAGATCTTTGGAGGAAATATCAGGTGAGAACGACGAGTACGTGGAGGAAGTGATTCATAAGCCCCAGCAAGGAAATAACAGGTCAATGCATGTTTGATTTTCTTGGTTTGTCTATTTTTTTTATTTTTTCGGTTTGTAACATAAGAATTTTAATGGTGATATATATGATGTATTTATTCTCAAACTCCCTTTCCATGTGCGAAAAAAAAAAGGGCTCGCCCGCGCTGGTGATAGGAGTTAAATTGAAGTCTGATGGTATTGTTAAATTACTTGTATAATTTGTTTGCTTTTTTAAAAGGATTGATTTGTGTTTGGTTTGTATAATTCTCTTTGTTGGTGTAATTATGGATCCTAGACTGCATTCAAGGTTTCATTCCTAATCAATTTTTACAGTGCATTTAGAGGAATGAAAAAATCTGTTAATTTAGCAAAACAGATTAACAAAACCATTTATTGACAACAGACAAGAACAAAATCTTATAAAACCAAAACAGAACTCAAATCTATGTTCAATCCCAAGTAACTGAGATCATTGAGTTTGATAATCCAGACTCCTGGAACGTCTGCTTGCTTTCGTAGTCAAGAGTCTTCGATGCACCTGGAATGGCTTGAGTCAAATGAAAAGGCCGCGACTCTGCCCCATCAAGCTGGGAGTTACAGAATGACCATAACAACTGGAGTGGATCTGTTCGAAGGAAATTCCGCTGAAGCCGACGCCCATCAGGTAGACGAACTCCAATTCTGCAGAGAAGTGTTTTCTCCACCTTTGGCTCTTCAGGGAGATCAGGAAATGTAAGCTTATTGCTTGAGGAAGTTACTGGTTCGTCAGTACTGTCACTACAAGATAGAGCAACAGTAGCTGTCATGTTTTCCATTGAAGCTAGAATTGCTAGCAATAGCTCCTCATCTTCTCCGGTAGTATCAGGTAAAATAGTTTGTTGAGTGAGATGATGTTTAGGACCTGCGTCCATGAAAGTAGCTAAATCCTCCAACAATTGCACAACTTCAATCATTCCACTCCATGATTTCATGTTTTGTCCTGTGATTGGGTCCAAAACAAGGACTGCTGGAAAAGATGTCAACTTATAATAGTTGCACACCTTTTGACCTTCAGTGGTATCATCATAAACTTGCCAAAAGATGAAATTGGCGTCAATAGTTTGAGAGACAGCTTTGTGCGCCCATGTATGCATGTTTAGTGCATAAGAGTCGAATACATCTTTTGACTGCACATTTACAATCAACCACCTGTCTTGTGTTTCAGCGGCTTGTTTTGCCTCGTGGAAAGGACCTTGATACATCAGTTCAAGAGGGAGACTATCATCATCATCGTCTTCAAAGTTATCTACTGCAAGGACATCGGGGTGTTCCATCTCGGCCCTAATGTTCGCTTCTCCACTGCTATTATTCTCATACAAAACTTCTGGATAACTCATTTCTTGTTGACTGAAATACAGGCTTATTGCGTCTTCAACATTCCAGTGTGCTTCTTGTAAATATTGTATAGCAGTATGGACCGACTGTCCAACAACAATTTCAAGAAACGAAGAAATCATAGGGTCTTCATGATCATCATTAATATTCTCCAACTCTTCTTGCTCATCCAACTCTTGCTTTTCAAGATTGTTCTTTTCCATCTCAAGAAAAAAAAAAAAGCACCGCAGCAAGAACCCTGACCTCAAACAAGAAACTAGCAAGGTTGAAAGTATAGGTATAGAGTTATTGGCCTATGTATTTATAGGTTTTGATAGCTATAGCAGCACTTGCATAGAAATAAGGAAACCAAGCCGGATTAGAAAATCCAATCCAGACTCGGTGGCAGTTGGATGCAGTTTGGCTTTCCTAATTCCATCCCCCGGCCATATGAATTAGGGCAAGGCCTTATATCTACTGATTTCTATTTATGGTTGTGCAAAATATTTTGCTTGCACAAGGGGAAAAAAAAAAGATTCATGTTCCCATTTTGGTATATATCCATTCATGGGATTTTTTTCCATGTATAATATGCACACACAAAAACAAAATAAAAAAAATATATATATATATATATAAATAAATAAATTGAAGGTTTTGTAATGAGTTAGTTAATCTCGATGCTCATATTCTCCAAGCATAATTGAGAAAGTACGAGAGATTGGAAGCCATGAAGGCAGGACAAAGTACAATTTGGACCAGAAAATTCTTTTAATTTAGTTAATTTATTGATTTATTGAAGAAGTAATGTTTATGTTGGGATCCAAACATTTATTAAATTTATTGTATACCGGCGTAAGCTCTGCATTACATTTTTTTGTTCTTTCACTATCAAGAATTCATGCTTTATGTCTGGTTTAATCCTATATGCGAATTTCACTTGCCCTCGTGCGTGTTTCAGATTGGCATAGTTATCGAAGACAAGGAATTTGTTGATTCATCCTTGAATGGAAAACCTTGGAAGGCTGGTAAATTTTGTTTTAGTCTTCTCTTTTCGCTATGGTCAGAAGACTCAGAACACCTTGGTCTTTGTGATAAAGAGGTCAGTAAAATGAGTACTGCAGCATTTGCACACATGAGAGTGAATGAGTTTGGTAACACGGATACTAAGCTTCCTGGATAACATTTGCATCTTGTCAGAGCAACTCCAATGGTCACATCAAACAGGTAGGTTTGATGATTATACACCTACAGTGGGGCTAGCAAACCACTAAAACGGATGAGCAAACCCTCAAATAAAAAGTTTTGTACATCGCGTCTCAGATTGAGTTGAACGACTCAATCTGAGACGATCAGTGCGTAGTGAGCCGAGACTCGTCTCAAACAAAGCCGAGTGTCGTTCCATCTTGGACCGGTCGGTTCATATTGAGCCGACAACGGCTAAGAACATCTAACGGCAACTAATTCACTCACTATAAATTCAGTTGATTTCAACTTTAAACTCACCCCTTCTCCACCTTCTACACATACAAAATTCTTATAATTCATTTTCAATCTCTCCTTCAACACCCACAAAAATTTATAGTTTCACTTCAGTCAAACCTTCCACACCCACCTTATAATTTCACTGCATTATCTGTAAAACAAATTTTTGTAGAAAGTGGCAAGTCAAGCAGATGCACAAAATACTGCATCACAAAGAGTTCGCGGTCCGAAGTTCAGTTTGGATGAAGATAAAGCTATCTGCATAGCTTATGTACCATTTACGCTTGATCCAATCAATGGGGTTCAACAGCCACATGCAACGCTTTGGGGAAATATTTTTACACAATTCTGTCAGGAAACCGGGAATCCAAAAGACCGTGATGCTACCGAGTTGTCATATCGTTTTGGTGCAATCAGTAAAGATAAGAATAGTTGGGTTGCTTTGATAATGCAGATAAAACGAAAAAAGGGAAGTGGTGATACTGATGTCGATTTGGTAAGTTGCATTAACATACTGTTTAATTGATTTACAAATCCTTTATCAATTTGTTGCAAAATGCTAATTTATATATTTTTGAAACTACAGCAACGAAAAACAAGAGAGGAATGGCAAAAGACCAGAACTTCTAGTTTTAAGCACGAAGCATGCTTCCACATCCTCAAAAAGCTCAACCGATACAACCCTGATTTGTTGGATGGATATGCCATGCCAAAGGAATCCCCTTACGAGACCGGTGGATCCCAACATGGTAGTCAATCCCAGCATGGTGGATCCTAACATGGTTCTCCAAGTTCTCCTTATTCTTCACTAGAAACAAACTCACACCTTCACCTCAACACAGGTGCATCAGTACATGGCAATTCTAATTTGAATGTTCATGGAACGGCTAATGTATGGGAGGGATTCGGTGTGAAAAAAGCCAAAAAGCTCAGAAAGGAAGCTCAAGATGCTGCACAATCATCAACTTCAGGTTCATCAGAGTTCAACCTTCAAGGTTATTTTGCAAAACAAGAAAAGAATGATATTCATAAACTAGTCATACGTAATAAAATGGCTTTAGAAATGAAGAAAGGTCGTAAGGCAGTTGAAAAGAATATTTTTAATGCACATGCGAGGAATTATGGGAATGGACACTTCCAAGATGAATCGGACACAACTTCGTCTCTGGCAAGATGAATTTGATGCACTCCAAGAAAAGAAGGCCAAGCAACGGTCACCAGCAACTGACGGGTCTTCTTCTGGGGAAGAAGACGACAAAGAAGACAACCATGAGGAGGATATCGATAATGCCATAACATTGGTTTAGTTTTTAAAATTCATGACTTTAGTTGTTAGTTTAAGTTGTCCTGTGTAATCCTTTTAGTTTTAGTTTCAATTTTAATATTAATTTACAACTTAAATTATCAGAGTACACAAATCAAACTGCCGAAATCAAGGTACACAAATCAGATTACACTAAAAAAAACACTAAAGAAACACTAAATCCTGTGAGGGTTTCTTATTCCAAAATCATCCCATAAGTGAGCAGTGAGATCTTGCCTTAGTCTTAAATGTAAACCTCTGTTTTGAATTCTCTCATTTACCATTTTGTAATCTCTTGCAGGGACACCCCATGCGGGTTGAACGTCTTTTATCAAATCTTTATCTGGATAATGAACCCATGTTTTATCCCTTCGAGTTTCCTCGAGTACCATATTGTGCAAAATGATGCAGGTGAGCATAATCCTGTTCATTTCTATTGGTTTATACGAACGATATGGTCCACAAATTATATGGAACTTTCTCTTCAAACTTCCAATGCTTGTTCCACATCCTTACTACATGCCATTTGTCTTTTGTTACACAACCGTTTAGCACGGACATATTCCCCATTTGTAGGTATCCCATCGTAAGCTTGAACTAAAGTTGACCACGCCTGATAAATTCCGTCCGCCAGAAAATACCACATGTTTTAGTGATTGTCGTTGATGGTAAAATTGGCAGTTGGAGCATTTCCATACTTCAATTCTTCGAACAACGGTGATTTGTACAAGATATTGATGTCGTTGTTGCAACCCGGAAGTCCGAAAAAACCATGCTGAAAAAGTGGGGGTCTAACAACCACACCCAATATTTCGTCCGACAATCTATATGGACTAACTCCAATATAATTCCAAGAGAATCAATTAGACAGTCAGACTAAATCAAGGAAAATATATCCAAGAGTTATATCTCTGTTTCTCAATGTAATCAGCAAATCAAACAGATGGAAATCCGCGAGCCTGATTATTATGATAAACAACTTTAACGGTACCAAAGACCAATGTTCAAGTGTCAATCAATTTCAATCAACAACCAAAGGTAGGATTTACCAATTGATTCAACTATGCACAACATGTGATATTTCAATTATATAAACAAATATAATGCGGAAAAGAAATAACACAGACACCAGAAGTTTTGTTAACGAGGAAACCACAAATGCAAAAAAACCCAGGGACCTAGTCCAGATTTGAACACCACACTGTATTAAGCCGCTACAGACTCTATCCTACTACAAGTTAACTTTGAACTGGAATGTAGTTGAGACCTAACCAATCTCACACTGATTAAGGTACAGTCGCATTCCTTACGTCTCTGAATCCCAGCAGGACTCTACGCACTTGATTCCCTTAGATGATCTCACCCACAACTAAGAGTTGCTACGACCCAAAGTCGAAGACTTGATAAACAAATCTGTCTCTCACAGAAGAGTCTATTCTGATAGATAAATCTGTCCCCCACAGAAATATCTACGAAGTTTTTGTTTCGTATTTTGATAAATCAAGGTGAATAGGAACCAATTGATAATCCGGTCTTATATTCCCAAAGAACAGCCAAGAAATATCAATCACCTCACAATAACTTAACTATATGGTAGTAGAACAAGTTATTGTGGAATCACAAAGAATGAGACGAAGAGCTTTGTGATTACTTTTTATATCTTACCTATCAGAGATAAATCTCGAGAAAATCTTAGAGAAGATAGTACTCAATACGATAGAACAAGTAAGATCAGAACACGCAACTAGAGAGAAAATAGTTGGGTATGGCTTAAGAATCCCAATGAAGTCTTTAGGTCGTTAACCTATAATAGTTTTAGGAAAAACCATGGTTAAAGGAGAATCGACTCTAGTCGCAACTAGTATTACACATGAGGTATGTGGATTAGGTTTCCCAGTTGCTAGAGTTCTCCCTTGTATAGTCTTCAAATCAGGGTTTGATAACTTTGTAACAAAGCAATCAATATTCACCGTTGGATGAAACCTGATTTAAGATTCAAGATAATATCTTTCCACCGTTAGATGGTCTTAGCTTGTTGCACACAAATGAAATATACTTTCATTTAGATATGGGTAACTGTACCTAAACGTGAATATTGGCTCAATAACAGTTAACCGAAGTTAGCCATATTATCACTTTTGTGTTAACCATGTTCATCTTAACACTTCTAGATCAAATTATAATCAAATGAATCTAATTATGTTAATCATATAGTTGTTCAATTGTTTATATTCTCATAGAAGTATACAAGACACAATTGAAGCAAAATCAGATTGATTCAAAAGAATCAGTTCATGAACATTTTAGCCACGGTTTGCAAAGATTGCATTCCTTAATATATAAATGTATTTGTTCATGAGTATGAAAATATACTTATCCGATTTTAGAACTTAACCACATAAGTTTGCAAACGGGTACGCAAACTTAAGTTCCGGACTTAATCCTTTTCGACAGTTCGCAAACAGGTATGCATACTGTCGTTACGGACCAAACTCAGGTGAATAAGTTTGCAAAAGGGTACGCAAACGTAGTTCCCGGACTTTGACAGTTAAAACCGTTCGCATACGGGTATGCATACTTGGTTCCCGGACCTGAATCACTTTTACACAGTTTGCATACTGTGTTATATCCCGACAATGATTAATTGTTCTAAACTCCCATTTCAATCATTGAAACATTCTTAAAAGACGACAATAGCTGTCTCACACAAACCTATTAGCTTATAAGCAATTTTCAAGTGATCGAATGATCAATACTAAACATTTCGAGTCTACATCAAATGATTGTCTCACACAAATCATGTAAGATGTTACCAGGTGATTTTCACATGATCATATTTTGACTTTCGACAAGAATAATGATGAACGTAGTTAAAGAAAAAGCTTTCCAACACATATTTCGAGAAAGATATAAGCGAGTTAAACTCATCTCGAAATATCAAATGTGTATAATGTAAAAGTCTATATAGCTATACGACTTTGTCTCAATAAGAGATAGAATATAATAGACTTCTGAGTGATAGATGAGTTCAAGTCTCCACATACCTTTTGTTGATGAAGTTCCACAAGCTCCCCTTAGTAGATCTTCATCTTCAATCATTGAACGCCGTGAAGTCTAAAGCTCAACTACACATTTTATCCTAATCCGAGACATAGCTATAAGTAAATTAGAAATCAAGACTTATAGTTTTGACAACTAAACTTGACAAACAAGCTTGAGATAGAAACGCTTGCGAGATCGACCGAGCAGTGCTCTAATAATCTCCCTCTTCGTCAATTTTAGGGACAAAACTATCAATACATATGGATTACAAAATAAATAAACTTTGTAGCTTCTCATCCAAATGCTTGATTTCCTTGGTTCTTCAACATTCCTTGAATTCTTCGTCACTCCAAGTACTCCAGTGATTCTGAACATGTTCAAATCAGCATCATAGTTGTAAAAAATCCGTAGCCATAAAAATAAGAAAACAGATGTTCTCAATTATTGTTATACAGTGTCATAGTATTATTACACAGCGTTAAAGTTCAATTGTATCACAACTTTGACAATAATACTACGGTGATATGTATCACTCCCCCTTAGTCAATACTTCATCTCACAATGAAAACCACTCCCCCTTACATAATGATCCGTAAACCATATGTATGTAGTGTGAACTACAAAATAATTCTCCCCCTTTTTGTCAATATAAATTGGCAAAGGTACGAAAACTAGCGGGATCATAATGAAATTCTCAAAGAGATTATTCATGACTAAAAGAGAACATATCAACTTTTTTTCGATGATTTCACATAGTCGAAACTTAGTGTATTCATCAAGGAGTTTATAAAGATACAAGATAACTCCTACAATATTCCACAGCCGCACACCCCATAAATATTTGGCAATTAAGCACAAGTTCAATCAAGAACTCTCACCCATAAAATGTCATTCCCGAAAGAACAACAAGAGCGACCTTACTTTCACAAGAAAAGAAGGTTTTCTTTGGACATTAACAAATCGCATGAAACATGAATTTGTATCCAAAAAACTCAATTAAATTAACCACAAGAGAACCTTAATGATTAATTTAATCGGAAATGCTCAACATAAGAAAACTTACGGAGCCATACAGTACTTTCACATAGAAGTGGATCAGGGAAAGAAAAATGTTGCGGAATATTCAAAAGTTCATTGTATCTTTTATCAATATTTTCATAATGACATAATAGACTTAACTTTTGACATATATGGGACAATCATAGTTCACGGACGTAAACACCATATCCCGTAAGCCATTTGCAATATCAAAAACCAATGAGATTAAATACTGCAAAATCATCTTCCAAAAACTACAAATGAGATTAGAAGAGAAGTACTCCAAGTATCCAAGTGCCCAAGTCCAAAAGAAGTGGAACAAGTGCAACGAAACGGAGAAAAACACTCAAAAACAAGAGACGGGACAAACACCAATCTTAACTCATCCAAATTCAGGGTCTCTTATCACCATTTTTAAGAGAATTCAAATAGGAAGAGAATGCAAAAAGAATGAGGTCATTCCGAGTTCATACGATTTAGTTACGGCCAAAACAAGCTTTTTATCAAATATCGAAGACAGAAAAAGTTTGCAAACCGGTTTGCAAATGGGATTTCGTGACCTGGAGAAGTTTGCAAACAGGTATGCAAACTGAAGTCCCTGGATTTTGATTTTAAAAGATGGTATGCATACCTGATATGTGTACAATGAAGGCCAAATATCCCGAACTACTATTTTCAAACCTACACATTTAAGAACCTTAAACACAGATCAAGTTAGGTAGACATGAACGATACACAAGGTACATAGATCATTATAAGTACTTTAAGCAAATAATAAAATCATAATCTTGATGAAGTTTATAGACATTCCTTTTAGAAGAATCCAATTGAATTCCACAACCTTACCAAAAAATCATACCTAATGCAATATGTGCGCCCCAATTCTCGTTCTTTCCTCACCGTATACATAACATGGCATTCCTTGGTTAGGATGCACTTACAACACAATCAAGTTGTGTTGAGGTGAACAATGTCTTGCTCACCACAAGTGATTGAAACAGACTTTTCCGCAGCTATGGATTTTTCACCATTTATAGTTTTTGGCTTATTCCGTTTCACTTTTGGATTATCATGAAAGAGATCGCTTTTAGAACCTTTCACATCCAAATCCATCTTTCCAAAGAAATTTTTAAGTTCCAACATTATGGATACTGCCTTTTCCATAGTCATAAGAATTTTCTGGGAGATCATTCATTTTCACACTCAAAGCATCATTGACTTTATTTGGTATCCACTTCTGAGTGTGTTTAGGAACAACCGGAACCTTCTTCCCATTACTCTCTTCTAGAATTCTCAGAAGAGAATTGGATTGACTATTCTTTTGCAAGTTATTCTTTCTCCAATTGGGAGCATCAGATCTTGTCTTCATCTTTACGAAGTTATCCTTTTGATAACCATTACGATTATGAAAAGTATTCATATGACGTTTATAGGAAAATCTAGGTTTATTATAGCACTGATTCCTTTGCCTAAAGGTTGGATAGTTACAACCTGTATTGTTAAGGGGATTAGCCTTAACATAAGATCTTGGTTTCACAACTTCTTGTGATGCCCAAACAAGAACATCATGAAGTTTCTCATTCCTTATGCGAAAACGACATTTCCTTTCCAGGTGACCTTTATTTCCATAGTAATGACAAATATAAGGAATGTTCTTACCAAGATTCGTATGTACTGTTTTTGGAGGTTGATATACTTTGATCTTTCGAACCTTAACTGCCGGTGAAGGTATTTCACTTTTGCCATCAGTGGAAACCTTTTGTTGAGAAGAATCACTAGCCTTGACAAATTTTACATCTTTGCTAATACTTGGAGCATCTATTCCCTTATAGCCCAATCCTCGTGTATCACCATGATTTTTACTTGCTCCTAGCATTGTGGTTAATTTGCTTGAACAAGTATTGAACTTTTTCAAGTCATCTTCCAACATCTTGATTTTATCAAGAGAAGCGGCTAAATCAGCCTCAAGGCGTTTTTCTCGAACGAGATAAGCGCTTTCTCTGTCATCAAAACTTTCTTGCTAGGAGTTAATCCTTGCTTCAGTTTCTGCAAGTTTCTCTTCTAACAAAAAGTATTTTTGATAAACATTATCACATTCAAGTGACTTTCTACTCAGGTTTTCCTAGGAATCTTTGAGGATCGATTCGCAAGAGCGATTCAAAACATAAAGACCCTCGTAAATCCTTTTCAATTTCTTGTTATTACAAAAGAGATTAGTCAGAAAAGGTGTGACATGAGAAGTTGTCATCTTTTACTTTTCCACCCGATTCAATAGCTTAACATACTCTGAGACTTCCTCATCAACATCTCTATCAATATCAGAGTCCCCTTCGTCAGAAAGTTCATCCAACTGTTCTTCTAGGCGTGTTCCCCAGTTATCAACAGTTTCTCCATCAAGAGAATGTTTAGATATTGACTTAGATGTGACAGTTCTCTCAGGTGAATCCAATCTATGAAAATCATCTGGTAATTTCTGAACTGGTACTTTATTAGAGATATGCTTGTCCATACTAACCAGATTGCTATAAATACAGACTTATGAGGTCGTAGAGTGTTTGCCTGCTCTGATACCAATTGAAAAAGTGGGGGTCTAACAACCACACCCAATATTTCGTTCGGCAATCTGTATGGACTAACTCCAATATAATTCCAAGAGAATCAACTAGACATGTTAGAGCACTGCTCTTTCGAACTCGCAAGCGTTGCTATCTAAAGCTTGTTTATCAAGTTTAGTTGCCAAAACTATAAGTCTTGATTTTTAGTCTACTTATAGCTAAATCTCGGACTAGGATAGAAAGTGTAGTTGAGCTCTAGACTCCACGGCATTCATCATACAAAGACGAAGAACTACTCAAGGAACTGGTTGAACTTCATCGACAAAAAGGTATGTGGAGACTTGAACTTATCTATCACTCAAAAGTCTATCTACTCTATCTCCTATCTTGAGACAAAATTCGTATCGCTATATAGACTTCGATCATACACATTTGCTATTTCGAGCCGATTATATCTCGCTTATCTTTTTCTCTAAATATGTGTTGGTAAGCTTTCGCTTTAGCTGAGTTCATCTTTACTCGTGACGAAAGTCATGTTATTGTTTCAATCTCTTGAAAATCGCTTTGATGAAAAATAGTGTGTGAATAACCGCTATATATAACATCCTCTAAGAAAGTTTCAATGATTGAAATGAGAGTTTAGAATATATAACCTTGAATGGATATAAACATTATATGTGAACTCATACTTATGTAAGTCCAAAATCTTTGAACCAAAGTATGCGTACTTTGTTGTTTAGGATAACCGGAGGTAAGTCCGCGTACCTGTACACGTACTGTCGGAAGTTCACATCCCATGAATTTTTGCTGGAGTTTGTTAACTGAAAACAAGCTCAGTCCGGGTACTTAAGTATGCGTACCCGTATGCGTACTTAAGTGGGTTATTTTCTAAAAACGGTTTATTCGTGAACTAAAACATTTATAAATTAAGGAATGCATATTTGAAAACCGTGGCTATAATGTTCATGAATCGATTCGAGTGAATCAAAATCGTTTTTGCTTCGATTGTGTCTTGTATACTTCTATGAGATCTAAGCAATTGAACAACTCTCTAACTAGTTCATTTGAGTCAATTGAACTAGTAATGGTGAAGATGAATAAGGTTGATATGAAAGTGCTCATATGGCTAACCATTGGTTAACTACTGTTGAACCAACTAGGTGTAAACGTTTAGGTACGGCTACTCAAACCTAAATGAACGTGCATTTCATTTGTGTATGACAAGCTAAGTTCGATCTAACGATCGAAAGATATTATCTTGAATCTAATCAGGTTTTCATCTAACGGTGAATATTGAATGCTTTGTTACCAAGGTAACTTAGATTGCAAACCCTGATTTGGAGACTATATAAAGGAGAACTCTAGCAACTGGGAAACCTAATCCCCACACCTCCTGTGTGATACTAGTTGTATAAGCTAAAGTCGATTCTCCTTTAACCTTAGGTTTCTATCGAGACCCTGTAGGATAACGACTTGAAGACTTAGTTGCGATTGTGAAGCCAGACCCAACTATTTTCTTTGTAGTTGTGTGATTTGATCTTGTTGTTTCTATCGTCTTTGAGTACAATCGTAAGATTGGTTTGAGATTAATTTCTCCGATAGGAAAGATAGAAAAGAAGTCACAAACATCTTCGTCTTATCGTTTGTGATTCCGCAATATCTTGTTTCGCTAGTCGATTAAGATTATTGTGAGGTGATTGATAATTCTAGGCTGTTCTTCGGGAATATAAGTACGGGTTATCGATTGGTTCCTGTTCACCTTGATTTATCAAAAGACGGAACAAAACTCATAGGTATTTCTGTGGGAGACAGATTTATCTATTCCTGTAGACTTTTCTGTGTTATACAGATTTGTTTATTAAAGTCTTCGACTTTGGGTCGTAGCAACTCTTAGTTGTGGGTGAGATCAACTAAGGGAATCAAGTGCGTAGTATCCTGCTAGGATCAGAGACGTAAGGAGCGCAACTGTACCTTGGATCAGTGTGAGATTGATTGGGGTGCAACTACAGTCCAGACCGAAGTTAGTTTGTAGTAGGATAGTGTCTGTAGCGGCTTAATACAGTGTGTGTTCAATCTGGACTAGGTCCCGGGGTTTTTCTGCATTTGCGGTTTCCTCGTTAACAAAACTTCTTGTGTCTGTGTTATTTCTTTTCGCATTATATTTTGTTATATAATTGAAATATCACAGGTTGTGCGTTGTATCGATCAATTGGTAAATCCAACCTTTGGTTGTTGATTGAAATTTATTGATCCTTGAACATTGTTCTTTGGTACCGTTCAAGTTATTTCTCTTGTATTCAATCAGGCTCGCAGATTTCTATTTGTTTGAGTAAGGATTTAATCGAGAAATTGAGATATAACTCTTTGATATACTTTTTATTAAGATTGAGTCTGACTGTCTAGTTGATTCTCTTAAAAGTATATTGGAGTTAGTCCATACAGATTGCTAAGCGAAATATTGGGTGAGGTTGTTAGACCCCCACTTTTTCAATTGGTATCAGAGCAAGAAAACACGTTTAAAGACCTCATAAGTCTGTGTTTGTAACGATCTGATTATATGGACAGTAAAGTCTCTATAAACGTTTCACTAGGAATAAATTCTGATCGTAGAGAAAGTTCTGAAAGACTTGTTATTCTCCAGAAAAAGTTGGATGAACAAATCCAGATCAACTCTGATCTTGTTGCAGAAATTGCAATGTATAAGGATTTGAAATCTGTCAAAATTTCTTCAATGGATCTGAATAACTCTGTTTACTCTTCTCTGAAGAATGGTAGTAAGTCAGATGATAAACAAGGTTTAGGCTTTGTGAAACCTGATAGGACTCAGAACTACTCAGACGAGATTAAAGATCTTGGTCCATGTATGTTTTGTGACTCTTACAATCACTTTCAACATATATGTATATCCTTCCGAAAAAGTTTAAAAGTTGCAAGTAATCTTCATAAGAAAGATGAACAAATGTTTACTTCTCTGAAAGGATGTACAAAACTAACAAGAAATCCTAAAAAGGATAGTAGTGTTAGTATGAGAGCTTTTGCTTTAAAATCAACATCGCCCTTTCAATGGTTTCTTGACAGTGGATGTAGCTGACATATGACTGGTGATCTCTCGTGGTTTGTAACTTCAAGCGACTATGAAGGAGGTCC
The DNA here is from genome assembly GCA_023531105.1 of Papaver atlanticum. Classification (NCBI taxonomy): domain Eukaryota; kingdom Viridiplantae; phylum Streptophyta; class Magnoliopsida; order Ranunculales; family Papaveraceae; genus Papaver; species Papaver atlanticum. The sequence continues at coordinate 447,018 of JAJJMB010011752.1, read as the reverse complement.
CGTAACATTTGGAGATGGGAATTGTTGCTACATAAGCAAGAAGGGGACAATCAAACTTCCCGGCGTTCCTGAAATCCATGATGTAGTATACGTTAAAGGTATGACTGCAAACCTTCTTTCTATTAGTCAAATTTGTGACAAAGGCCATAGAGTTGTCTTCAATGCGAATGGATGTGACATTGTAGACAAAGATGGGAAAGTAATGTTTCAGGGAACCTGTGGTAAAAACAACTGTTATCTTCTGGATACTCAGTTCAGTAACTGTTGCAATTTGACTATGGTGGAATCTACACATCTTTGGCATGAGCGTTTTGGTCACATCAATTATCGTCTTCTAACTAAGATCATTAATAAAGAACTTGTTAGAGGCAATCCCAAAATCAATGCAAAGATTGATGGTGTATGTGGTGTCTGCCAAAAGGGTAAACAAACGAAAGTTCACCATAAATCATCTCGAAATATTCTCACTAAAGCTCCACTTGATTTAATTCATATGGACCTCTTCAGACCTATTCAACAACCCACGGTTGCGGGAAAGAAGTACGCTTTGGTTATGGTAGATGATTACACCAGATTCACTTGGGTAGCATTTATATCTCATAAGAATGAAACCCTTGATGAATTCAAGATTATTGTTAATAGAATCCAGAACGAACAAGGTCGCAAAGTAAAGAAAATTAGAAGCGACCGTGGAACTGAATTCAAGGACACTAAGGTGTTTGAATTTTATGACGAACTGGGGATTATTCAACAATACTCACCACCCATTACTCCTCAAGCCAATGGAGTTGCAGAAAGAAAGAATAGGAACATTCAGGAAATGGCCATGGTAATGCTCCATAACAAAAACTTACCTTTAAGGTTTTGGGGAGAAGCTGTCTTCACAGCATGTTATTTGATCAACCGTGTCTACCTACGGTCTAAAACCCTAAACACTCCGTATGAGTTATGGTACGGTAGAAAACCCAACTTACACTATCTCAGAGTGTTCGGAAGTAAGTGCTACATTCTAAAAGATCGAGAACAGAAAGGGAAATTTGCTACCAAAAGTGATGAAGGTATCTTTCTTGGCTATGCCTTCGGGTGTTTAATCTCAGAACCCAAGTTATGATGGAATCTGCTAATGTTATCATTAATGATATTAGTAATTTTCATCATGATAATCCTCCTGCTGAATTGCCACCAACTAAGACAATTGAGAAAGTCAAAGAAATCCCAGAATCAGTTAAAGTTATCCAAACTGTTACTGATCCTGATATTTCTAGCGACGAGGAGAAGAGCACTGATCAAGCTACCCCTGTTGAACAAGAACGTGTCCCTCCTCGACACCTCTGGGTTCAAAGGAATCATGATCCCAACAGTATTATTGGAGGTAGAGATTCTACTGCCAAGAAAAGAGGACAACTTTAAAATATTTGCAATTTTGGTTGTTATCTTTCACAAGTAGAACCGAGAAATATTGATGAAGCTCTTAGCTATCCCTTTGGGATGAATGCAATGCATCAAGAGTTAAATCAATTTCAAAGACAAGACGTATGGGAACTAGTACCTTGTCTGTGACGGATCAGAGATTTTCCCTCTAACGGGTAGGATTTCAACCCGTCCAGCAAGGCCAAACCCCGGTCACGCCACTCCGAAATGAAGATGAAAAACAGTTAAGAAATAATATCTTCCCACTTAAGAATTCAAACAGCAAAGGATACAAAGTCAATGGCCAATCAGAAACAAGAAATAAAATCACTTGTCGTAAACAATTTTATTTTCATTTTTAAACAGAAATTCTAGACATCTTGGATTAGCACCACTATGGCCGAAATGCTATGTTCCGGATAGGAATTTTATATACAGAACAAATTGTGGAATGAAGTTTCAAAATTGACAAGGGAGATTAAATCATTTCTATTATGGTCAGGCAACAGAATAGTATGCGCATAGAAAATATATGAAGCTTAATGCAACAAAAGGCTTAGCTAGCACAAAAATTTCATCAGGCCAATGAAGATCCACTAAGCTAAATAGCATTCATAAAAGAAACATGAACACTCACTTATGTTCACAAGAGAAGGTTTAAAATACTTAAAGAGGATTTAGATTAAACAATTATGCTAGTCCAAACATGCTAATCTAATGGAGAAAATGTGTACTTATACCATAAGTCCAATAAATAGCGATACACAAAAAGGTGAGAATTTCTATTTCATAAATATTTGACAACCAGGGAAAGCTTCACATGGGATTTTGTAAACACCAAAATAAATACATTTCTCAAATACCTTTAAGCACCCATACTATCATTGCCAGCGATGCTTTTTAGTTTAAATCAATGATACCTTGCTCTTTTGCTGACACAACCACAAATAGCTGATTAGTTCAAGCAATGCAGTAAAAACATTTGATATACAAATTCATGTAGACAGTTACTGGCTTAGGGTAGACAAGTTCAAAAGTAATAGTTCAAGAGGGAAAAATACGGTGGATACCAAATACACTTAAAAAAAAAACAAATCAACAGCCACACTAGCCTTGCAGTAGTTAAAAATGTAGCTAAATATACATGAAAGGAAAATCCAAGACTTAGTAGTTCATCAGTGGAGATCCATGTGGTGATTATACACAAAATGAAAAACTAAATACCAAAATCAAAAGTTCTCCGGTTTAGGCAGACCTCAACCCTTAAACAGACATATCATTTTTATCTCAAATGAAAAACATTAGTTATACACAAATGACAAGAAAATAGACAGATTATGTAAATCAAACTACCCAGCAACCCCGTGATATACGATATCATAAGCTTAACAACATACTAACTTTCATAGCGTTAAGAGGCTTCCGTAAGCTCTGCCCGGCTTACTGCTGCAACTTCTCTTCGTACTCTGAGGGGGGGAAACAAAACAAAACGGGTGAGCCAATGCCCAGTAGGGGTTATAACAGCAAAATAAGTAATGTCGGCATGAAATATAAATGTGTAAAGAGCAGCAAAATGATAAAATGGAGAAAGAAATCCTTACGAAAATACTGTTCAAACACGATTTAGAGCCATAAATAAATTTCACTCTACTATCCATGGCCAAAGCCACCGTCAGGGTAGTTCTGGTTACCATCCATCGTTGCCGCAACGATCTTCCGGGTTGCCACCGAGGTGGTGGGGTGCCACTTAGGCCCAACGCTCCTAAAGTAGAGCTCTCTCGTTTCCAAATCCAATTGGCACAAAGGAAACATCACAAACTAAGTTCCAAAGAACCTTGCAATTCCAAAGCTGAAGACTTACTTAAATACAAGTGTCGACAACGTTCTCAAAACCTTACAGTAAACCATTTTTGCATTCAAAATTAGGTTCAGAACATATGCCACTTACCGAAAAGTATGTATATCCATGTCCAAATAGGAGACAAAATTCAACAACCATTAGCACGTGATCGATACATTTCAAATGTCAAGTTCAAAAACATTCACTCCAAAAAGGCAAGGTCAAGATCGATCACTAACCAAAGTAGAAGGTGATACTGCCCGTAACAAGGTGAATATATGGGAATTGTATACTAAGAAAATCAGGGAAGGATTGTTAGTATATAAGAATTATATATTAAGAAAAAAAGACAAAATTTTAGAACTACAAGTGTATGGCGCAAAAACATAAAATCAGAAATGTTTAAGAAATTTCAGTTTGAGTACCTATGTTCAGAAAATTTATAGAAAATTCGTTACGCGATGAAATTTAGTAAACTATATCTCGTTGGAAACTAGAGAAAGCCCTTTATCTCGTAAATATCAAAGACAAAAATAATAAGGCCAATATCTATTTAAAAAAATCTTGCCAAAACAGGACATCAATCACATTTTCAGAAATAAAAAATGCAGTTTCGAAACAAAGGTTCATTCGTAAAGCAAAAGTACTTTACAATCAAGACATGATTCAAAATTAATGATTGCAGGGAAGGTAAAATAATTTAGATAGCCAAAGAGGTGAATTCAAACACAAGGAGAGTGGCTAATCATGCACAATGAAAATTGAAGTTCATTTCAAAAATTACCGGTAAATGTTGTAATACGCTGTAAATGAATGAATTACCAAATTTCAGTTGTAAAGATAAGGACCCATTTTTGAAATAGTAAAACCCATAAACTTCAAGAATGATACGAGTATCTTCTTATATTGTAAATCTTACAAATCCATTCAAATACCATCACCAAATCATGGATTTTGAAGTAAGTTAGGACAAGTATCAACCACACTACTTTGAATAGTTTTTCTCTCAATTGATAAGAAATACTTCAACAAATTTTCACAGTAGAATCAAGTTAAAAGTGAAGCAAACAAAAACCCATGTCTTATTTTGCGACAACATGTTTTGCAAAGGAAATCACCAAATTTAAGGATTAGAAATATAGTTGCACAAATTGAAAATTAAATCAATTCGGTGAGAAAACCCCCTACCTCGATTGCCGATTCGAATCAAACGAAATCCAAGGCACGGTTAGCAAAATCTTCAAGGGAGAATGAACGGTTTTCTTCTTCCGTCTTCAAATCAGATTTTCAGAGCAAAGAAAATTGGAAGAGTTCATCATGCTGTTTTCTAAAAAAAAATTGAATCAGAAAAAGAGTCTGGTCTTCTCAAATTTTGGTTGAAATAAAAAGGTCCAAAACACCCTTAGTTTCCCTCATGCTAAACACGTGTGAACCATGCTCAGAGTATCTAGAGCAATCCATATACATCTACTAACCAAGGACCTTAACACCACTAAGGGATAGCTTATTTAGTTATAAACACCCATTGTAAAATTTAGGGGCACTCACCACGGCTATACGCACGCTATATTAGGATCGCAGGCACACACTATCCAGTTCTAACTTTCCACTCAATTGGGTTGAGTTCGTTTCCAAAGTTAAAAAGAGATTTTAGTGTCGTTACATTGTCCCTCCAATATCAATATTGTTGGTACCAAATGGATATTCAAGAATAAGTCTGATGAATTTGGCACAATTATCATAAATAAAGCCAGACTTGTCGCTCAAGGATATTCACGTATTGAGGGTATCGATTTTGACGAAACCTTTGCTCATGTGGCACGCCTTGAGTCCATTCGGTTGTTACTACTAGGTCATGTTTGTTTTCTTAAGGTTAAGCTGTTTCAAATGGACATAAAATCTGCATTCCTAAACGGAAATTTAAAGGAAGAGGTCTATGTTGCTCAATCTAAAGGTTTTGAAAACCCTGATTTCCCAGATCATGTCCTTAAGCTCAAAAAGGCATTATATGGGTTAAAACAAGCACCTCGTGCCTGGTTCGAAAAACTAACTACTTCTCTTCTTAGGAAAGGTTTCTCGAGAGGTGGAGCTGATAAAACCTTGTTTACCAAATGGAGTGGGAAAGATGTTGTCATTGCTCAAGTCTATGTAGACATATGTATGGACATTAAGCGAAAAATAATGACATACATTTGAAATCAGTGGTGTACATATAAGGGCCTCCTCATTTTCCAGGTACTGCATTAATATTTCTATAGTTGAGCCAAGTATCGAGTTTCTGTTTCTACACCTAGGCCCAAACTTGTTTAGAAAGGCGCTTTAAGGTATATTTACTGGAATTATTAAGAAAGACACAGATTTCATAGAGTTGTGATTCGAATTTGATTAGTTCCCAATGAAGGATTAGGATAAATGCAAGTCAAACACAAAAAATACACAGAGAACTTGGTTGTCATGCACCTGTACCTACCACCAACTCCAGCAGATACAGCATAATACGGAGGAAACTTTCCTCAAGCTCCACCAAGGGTTGCTTGTGTGGCATTAGAACACGACACACTCTCACAAACAAGCAGATCCTTATGTAATCGAGACTTACATAAAGTTTCCAATGATGTTCAGAAAAAAGTAAAGGTTTCATATGTTAGAAAATTAAAATCCAAGCTGACTAACCTTCTTTTTACTATCTTCACGTGTATAGGAAAAATGCCGGTATCAAGGGTGTGCCTGTGAATATGTTCTCCACAGTTATTAATGAACGCTTCCGACAACTGTGAGACAAGAAAGAATTACATGGTCGTATAAGAAATAACATTTGTGAAAGAACATAATTTAAGTCATAACAGGACTTAAGCCAATGTTGATAACCAATTAGCCAACATGCATTATCATGATCAAGGAAAATGACGATAGTCCAGCTTAGACATTCATGTATTCCACAAATCTTTTAACCTGAGATAAACCCAAAATGTTATAACCTGAGATAAATACTTAATTGCGATAAACCCAAAATATTGAAACAGAAGAGAGACGATGCAGATTTTTATCCTCCTGTAAGTGAAGTCAAATGCTTTATCTTTCTAAAGCTCAACGTGATTTAGTCCTTTTCAGTCATTTCACAATACATTTTCTTTTGATGCGATCGAAGCATAATCAAAATAAGACAGTTTATCGAGCTTAAGACTCAATTATCTAGTTGCATTAAGAACTTTCCAAATCGAAACCTAAGAAATAAATGAGAAACTATGATCCGAAAATTTCACTATTTGAAGAAGAAAGATATCAACAGCATGGAAGAATCCAAACAACTCATAAATTCATCATTACTATGCCAATACATAGAAATCTAATCAATTACATGATTTTTGTGCCATCTGCGGGAATCGAACCCACAACTACATGGTTGTAAGCCATGTGCTCTACCAATTGAGCTAAGACAGCAAGTAACACTGAGTTAAAACCCTCGAATTCCCGCAAAATGAGCCTTAAGGGGAAGTGCACCTATTAATTGCAAAATGAGATGTTTTTCACTTATTTCTAAAAAGGAGAAGTTAACCAATTCAATTCTGTTACCTTCAAGTCTTCTCCTTTCAAGATGGTTTTGCATCAGAAATGGCTAAACACAATCGGAAGAAAGTCGTAAATACTTTCTGATGCAAGTACATACAAAGCACTGAAGATCCCTTAAATTTCCAGCTGAAGTGACTCAATCTCCAAAAACATGTTAGAAAATAGATAGAACCAAGTTGCCCTATCTGGAGTCTGACCATGATAAGATACCCAAAGAAGTTCCAAGGCATCGTTAGCATTCTCCTAAAGTTCAGCATCACCAATTGCTTCGCCTCGACCAATCAGTTCCAACAACAACAAAAAAATCTCACTCATCTAAGAAATAAAACTTGAAGTCGTCTTTTAAGTACATCAAAAAAACAAACTATTTCAATCTTACCCCGTACGTACCATCATTTTATCTAAGAAACAGATCAAAGACCCTTAGTCACAAAAGAAAAATAGTTGCTTTGGAGATGCTCCGGAAAAAAGACTCAAAATTTTCAATATTCGATGATGCAAACATATTCGTATCCTACGAATCATTCTATCTAAAATCATTGAATGATGAAAGAATATCGTTGAGTATGTTACAGAATTGATATATTAAAAATATAATCAACTAATCAGAATAATATTACACACTAATCTATTGAATTGATATATCCCAAAAATGACCATGGTCCCAAAAATGCACAAAACCAAAAACACACAGCTTAACAAAAAATCCGGCAGGAGCAAGTTACCCCTTCATAACATTTCAGGTTCCCTAATTTATTAGACATCACTATATATATAGCCTTCAAACCCGATAGAGAGAGAGAGAGAGCAGACAGAGAGAGAGAGAGAGAGATGTCAATATAACAGGTAAAATTAATTACCTCTCAGTTACTGAAGAAACCCTTTGTTTTATCATGTCCTCGCCTACACGAATTGCTTATTTCGTTCTAGCTTCTACAGACTATTTTTTCTCCGTAAGCAATTTGTTCTCGTCTGAACCATAGCCGTACACAGTAGAAGAAAAAAATAGCAGCATACCAAATCTCTTGGTTGGGAAATGAAATTCCCAAAGCTCACCCAAAAATCAACATTCAGCAAACTGTAAACAGACAATCAGTAGTCTCAAACTTACTAAATTCTATTCTAGTTTTGATATTAAGAAACAAAGAGGGTTGCCTTGGTCTTCAGTCTCCACTACTTGTATCTAGAACACTGGAACCACTGATTCAGTAATCTAAGAAGAAAATGGTAATTAACATTTCAAAACTTTCAAGTTCATGAATCACTAAGGTGCAATTTCATTCATAAAAGTAACAGTGAAATCAACAAATTCAGGAATATATCTTATGTGTGAACTTAATAAAGCAATTCTTAAATCATTTTTTGGGGCAGACGAATTTTAAAACCTTGAACTAAATGTAGGAACTTATGAAGGGAGCAGTCATATAATTCACATATTATGAATCACTACTGAGAAATAAAGAACCTATAAGAAATGAGTATATCATATACCTACCACGTCCTCACAGCTAAACCAATTTAAAATAATTCAAGATTTCCTCTGCGATCTTCATATCAATAAAGCCTTATCTTGATGAAAATTACTGTACTCTCGGTGACGATGGTTCAGAAAATCCTCTTCTGTTTCAGAAATTGAAGGTGGAAAGGAATATAGGGGGAAGCTTGAAAAGCCAGAGTAAATTTGATTGATATTGAATACAGGGTTCTGTGTTTCGTACTTAATAAGTACAATTTTATCACTACTCAGATTAGCAGACGCCACACTTTGTAACTTAGCACAAAATGCTTGTATAATTCAGCATCTCTTCAATGCCTACTGGAATACCAAAAATCTAATACAATTTCGCCATTAATTCAGTGTCTCAAGAACAGGCATACCTCCAAAAAACTTGTTGTTCTCAATCGATAGCTTCATTGCATTTTCTGGCCTAAGCTCAACAGCACCAGGAGGAGTAACGACTAAAAAGAATGACCTAATTCAGTTCATAATCAGGATTTTGATCATCTTCAAGTTCTGATCGCTCTGTCTTGATACTTTTTTTCGTCCTATCAAATTTTCAAAAATTCAATGCAATAAGCAAACCCCTAATTTATGATAAAACCCTAATAATAGTGAATGAAACAACAGCAGAATTAGATGGGATGACTTCCTTTTTACAATTCATTATCTTCCCTTTGCTTGGAATCTCTCTCCAGCTTTAAAAAATTGTGGGAAAAAATTGTGATTTTTTTCCATGTGAAAATATCATAAAGAGGAAAAGATCATGAATAATCAAAAATCATCTGAGCAAAGAATCAAGAATAAAGATTCAAGAAACAAAAATATGTGATATACATGACTTGCTTCACGGTATCTGTATCGATGATTCAAGAGTTTTTTTTCTTCTTCTGATTCGGGGAATGCAGAAGTGATAGTGGTTGAATAATAAAGAAATCATTTAATTTTCTGCTTGTTTAATCTCCAGAATAAAAAAAATGATATCAGAATTTGAGTGCAAATATCAGTAGATTCAATATATTAAGGTAGAATGTTCTGAGTACCTATCTTTTGTATCTTTTGTAGTAGCCATGAAATCACCACAGACACATATATCTTTATCCTGGACCCAGTACCTGTATAACAAAGGGATTGACCAAATAGATGACTAACAGACTCACAAATAGATGAAATAGTAATATTCAGATTCCATTAATTTATCAGAAACCAAACTGAAAATTGCTGGTGGACAACAAAAAAATGAATATCCAAGTCCGCATCAAAAATAAAATTCACGGGCTTTAATCATTAAATATAATCAGACCACTAACGCCTTTACAAACTTGCAGGTAATGTGATGGCATAAAAGCAGTCACTTTGTGGTAAGACTGTTGCGCAACATAACCATTTATAAAGGTGATCGTCCATGCTACCATATTGGGGGATCAAATAGAGTAGTCACCAGACCACCTATATCAAATCTATGCATGTGCAGTACCAAATCCGCCTATAGCTCCTATCAACGAACTATGGAACACCCATTAACAGCATAGGCTAGATACATGTAGCCTGAGCTTAGAAACAGATGGTATGTGCACCTAAAGTTCTCCAAACTGGAAGTATATTAAGTATGCATAAAAGTTTATGCAGAATTACACACAGAACAAAATTATTGATCTGGAAAAAGTTATGGGCAATTACTTCCTATGAAAACCTTTGTTATGAACAATGAAATTGGAAATCAGCATAGCTGGACAAACCAAATTCAGCAGGAGTAGAGATTATACCCATGTTTTAAACATGAATAAAGATTACACAACACTAATTCTAATAGAACACATAATTTATATTAGTATCAAAGAGATAGTGGTCACTGTTTTGAACTGACATTGGGCTAGAATTTAGGAATCTAATACCAATGCTTCCCAAAGCAATGCAGATTAAAGGTACACACACCATTCCCATCTGGTTAACACCATTCCATTGCAATCTTTAACTTCTCTGAAAGAGTTGGAATTCTAAAATACAAACAACCCATTTAAAGATAAATGGCAAAAAATAAATGGCCACAATAAATATCAATGAGCGACTTAAAAGCGAAAAGAACACCAAGGAGGCATCAATGGCCTTAAATCGAAAATAGAGTAATTCCCAAAAACAACCATAAACTCAACCATGAGTTCATATAAACATAAGAGACGATTAATTTAGGAGACAATGAATTTACCGGTGATTTTATCTCGTTGTTCATTATAACATCGAAACACAATGTGCAAATACTAAAACACCCATCGTTCAGATTAGACTCTACGCACCTACAAAAACCAAACAATCCAAAAATCAAACACAACCCGAAAAGAAAAGAAAAGAAAAGTAAAGGCCTAGGGTTTGTCTAAATAGAGGAAAAGGAATCGCAAGAAATATTAAAGATAGAAGAGATTACCACGGATAAGGATTGAAATCTGATGAAATTGTTCGAATTACTCTCCTTCACCTATAAAATTAAACCCGAATCAAAGATCCAGTGACTGTGTCGAAAGAGAATCCTATCGAAAACAAAAAGAGGTGGAAAAAATAAGAGAAAAAATAAAAATACAGATTTAAAATTTCTAGGGTTACCTCCTTCTTCCTCTCCTCTATATCTTCTTTTTTAACTAAACTAAACATAAATCGCAGAAACAAAAACAGATTAAAATTCTGAGCACCTAAACCTCAGAAAGAAAAACAGATACTCAAGAATTTTGGGAGAGTAGAAGAAAGGGAGAAAAAGGTTTTATGTGAAACTAATAAACAACTGTGAAAAGACTATTTGGTGCTTTAGATCCTACGCTTAGGAACATCTCTGATTATCTGGACGTCTACAAACTAATAACCCAAACGCCACCCCGTAACATTACTGAAAGTTTCCAGCCGTCCAAGTCAAAAGCTCGATCCGGATGTTGTGGACCGCCGGATGACCCTCCCGGCTCAATCCTATCCACTGATTGACTCTTTGATCACAAAGATAAAGACCACCTCTTTTTGTAACAATGATAAAAAAAAGAAGAAGAAAGATTACCTAGTATTATTAAATAAAAAAATAATTTATTATTTTTTACGAACATGTGCTACTAATAGCTCTTTTGCAAGGTCATCAATTACAGGGTTTCTCCATACTTTGGACACAAAGCTAAAAGAGGAAGTGAAAGCTCACTTTCAGCATAAGGATTGTGGCAATCAAGAATGCTCGGGGCAAATTATTTATCTTAAACTCCATATGGATCGTAGGAAGGACAAGAGATTCATTATGAAAATATTTGAGCAAAGTCGTAAAGATTGAAGAGCCGCTACTCAGAAGATGCAATCGATGTGATGACGTAGCATGTAGTTAGAAGAATTAATGTAATAAAGCGCAACCTGTTTTCGCAAAAGCTGGTATGGCATGAGTACCGCTTCGTCGTGATCTCTATCACGAGGATGTGTACTAGTGAAAAATTAAAATACTTAGTAGTAATTCGGGTGAACTAAATAGTGTCATCCCGGATAATTATAAGTGAGGAATCCAACGAAATGATTGTGCAAAATAGGTGTGTATATCTTTGACATTCAGTTGCACGCAACCTCTGCCAAAGAGGGGCAACTGTAGACACCCCAATTTTGCATACATAGTCATAATAGCTCGCCTCGTATCTGAAATGATAAAGTGTTAAAATTCTGATATGATTGTAAGTCAGGGTCGTGGATACCACCTTCGAAATGGAGCACATGCAGACTTGTTCCGTAGAGCTAAATTCATTCATAGCTCATGAATTTACCAAAGTGCCATTCAAGAGTGAGTCAAGAATGATAATTCACCCAATTTTGCATTCACGTAAGACCAAAGTGCCCACTAGTTCTGAAGACTAAGTTAAAATGAGTCAAGAATTCACCGACCACTAATTAAGTCCACCAAGTTCATGTCCGTTTTAAGATATCCATGGACCATGACCAGTACAAGCCCCATATGTCTGCCGTCCGTACCCAGTAGCAATGTGTGTAAAATGTCGACACTATTTAGCTTTGTTTCCAAGCTTTCCCGTTCACAAAGATTTTAGAATTAATTGATATCTTTTGTCATTTTGGAAATAAATAAAATCAAATAATAATTAAGAGGAAATAATAATAATTAAATTAGTAAAGATATTTAGGGTTTTAATGTGAGCGGTTCGATCAATATCTTTAATCCTAAGGTTGTAGTGAATGGGAAAAGGTTATAAATAGAGAGCTAATTTTAGTGTCGAGGGAAAAGAAATTTCGGTAGAAATTGAGGAGGAAATAATTTGGAGAAGAATTTTAGAGATAAATGATATTTTGGTAGAAAAGTTAATATTTTGATAGTATTGCGGCTTGGATACGATTTTGCGGATATTGATTGTTGTTGGCTCGTATCAAACTAAGTGATGTAATAATTATTCCATAGTGAAAGCAGGTCCGTTTGTCTCCGTATCTACTGTTGCTTTTGATTTTTATTATTTGCTTGACTCCACTTATTCGAAGTTTGGTCTTCTGAACGTACGTGCAATTTTGGTGTTACAATATTAGTGAAGAGAATCTATGTTTCCTGTTTGAATCAAAGTCCATCTCTACATATTTCTTATCCGTACCCCTTTGATTCCACTAATAACCTATTTTAATATACATTGATGTTAGATGATAATGTGATGATAGCTTGAGCCTTTGCTGCATGAATTAATTGAAACAAACAAAGGCATAGCCGGTATTGCATCTTGGATTTATTTTTCTCACAGTAAAAGTATAGAGCTCTTTAGCAATTTGCTGTGCATATTGGAATGCTTAGGAGGTGAAGGTTACTCGTGTGCTTGTGTTCTCGTTTTTGCATTAGTTCCAATTCATGAGATTTGAAGCTTAGCTTGTTAGGCTTCCAACCAGTTTCATGTAATATTAGTTATCCAATAATATAATAATATTTAAAAAAAGTCTGATAATAATAATAAATTGATATCTTTCGCAATAGTAATAAAAATAATTGTTTTGAACGTTATCTTTGAATAGCCTTTATTTATTTTCCGATAATAATAATAATTAGTGACTATTTATTTTGCAATAATAACAATTGAGTTTTCTTTTGAGAATAGGTTTTACTCGGTTGGATAAAGTCCACCATCACAACCACCATTAGTGCTTAATTTACCCATCTTAGGACCCCTTTTCTCACCCTACTACCACTACTTCTTCTACCACCACATTATCGTCACCACTCCACCAGTCTCACCAATACTCACCAACATTATCCCCACCACTGCCCACCATCACAACCACCATTAATGCTTACTTGGTTAATATCAACTAAATTTATTATGTATCAACAAAAATATATTCATTTGATTAATTAAAGAAACATTTATTATGAAATATCAATTGAACATTTATTATTAAATTTTAATTAAACGTGATCATTTATAGCGGTAGATTTATGTTCTGCAAGTATAAATTTGATCATTCTTTATCTAGCCTAACTTGTCCAAACTTTGTTTTATATTTTGGAAATGAAATCAATTTTATTTTAATACTAAAAACCGTGATTTATTCGATCGGGTACTATAAATAGCTGGGATCCCATCTGGGTGATCCAGCGGTCATGATCATATTGTCTTATATGATTTAGTATCCTCCTCAAAATATTTGTGTTTTGTCCTTACCAGTTGTGCTAAAAACAGCCAACTACATCTATCACAATAAAATGTTTCCCATTTTGTACAGACACAAAACTATTATTGTCCACTACTATTCACTAACATCCACCACTGTACGTTAAAACCAGCCACGCCCACTATTTTTTCCACCACCAGTAATGTTACCACCTCCACCACCACTGTTTCCACCACCCACTGCTTCTTTCACTACCACCATTAAAAATTATTAATATAATTTTTAACTGGGGTCACTGTAGTACAGTGGTAAAGTCATTGGGTGATGACACCAGTTACCTGAGTTTGAAACTCGCCAGCACCAAATTCTTTACCGATCAATATATATATAGTTTATAATAATCTTATTTATTAATAAAAATATGTATTTATTAGATTCATTAAATGAACATTTATCATGAAAAATATTAATCATTCATCATGAGCAATTAATATGACACTAATTAATAAAATATTTATAATGGTTAGTTGAAAAAACCACGGCCGTAGATTTATCCCTCCTAGACAAATCTCGACCGCTCTTTATCTAGTCTAACTTAGCCAAGCTTTGTTTTGTATTGTATATCTTGTCTTACGGTCAATACTCCTAAAATCCTAGTTATAAAGTAGAGGCCAATATTCGGATTGGACGGGCTAGGTGCCTCACACCTTCCTAGCCCGTATTTTGATTCCCGGACTCATACTTTGAATATTCAAGCCAGTGCTTAAATTGGGTCCCAACTCCCTAAGTTGGGTGGTGACTTCGTATAATAATATTTTCAAGTGTATTTAGCCATTTTAGACATTGAGAGATCTGAACGGATTTCGACGGTATCTACAGATACATTGCAAATAAAATCACATGTATCCCAATTTTTGTGGAAGAACTCACAAGGGTGATATGAGTCAGAAAATTTCCATTTCTATACTTCATCCATGATACTAACGAACCCGTATATGTTGAAGTATGACAACAAGAGAACTATTTTTAGTAATATATTCAACCTAAAGCAATTGGTTGACATGTGTAGTGAGATTCTCTTGGCCTGTTGAGATAAAGAAGTTTCTCAAATTAAGCTAAATGTAGCAAAATTGATAATGGAAAGAATCCCGAAGCAATACGGGTTAGACTGAAAAGGGACATATATATATCATAAGACAAAGATGTATTTTTTATCGGTAGTAATGACACCAAAGTACAGGTATCAACTGAATATGGGATGAAGCTAATATGTAATTCTAGCTCTTACCAAAGAGTTGGGAATGAATCTTCTTACTGGTATTGGTGCAAGCAGTGCAATGCGGGTACTGTAGTAGCAACCAATTTCCATGGGAAGGTCATACTTTAGACATCAACTTTAATGACAAGAAGATCTTTGCCCGGCCAATTGACTATTTATTTGAACTAGATCCAATGTCTGCGCTTATGGAATGAAAAGTACATCATTCCCACGAGACATAAATTCTCTATAGCACTTGAGATACATCCGAATGAAAAATATATCATCCCCCCTGAAATGTAACATATATTCACTCTAAAGTACTTGAGTTGAATCTCACTTTTGTTACTAATAAGGCCACACCACTTATTTAATATCTCAAGACTCAATGTCTAACAGATAGTGGTTTTCCTCCCACCAGCTTAAGGAATTTATAGTAGTTGTTGAACTATTTCCTTAAAATGTGACTACGAGGATTTGATCATCGAGAGCAGCACTTATCAAAATTTGTTTTCAAGATAGAACAAAGATGTCACAAAATCTCTACATGTACCGAGAGATAATCACACCTTGTTGAATTCCAAAGAAACCCATGCAAATGGATATCATGTGGAACCTTACAGTGATGAGAATGTAATTGATTACATCTTTTATAGTCTCTAATATAATCGGAAGGAAATATATTTTAGAGATACTAATGAGTCAATCTTGTGAAATGTAAATCACTATAGTATTTGGATTATTGAATTTATATTGACTCCGACAATGAAATGTTGGGAATTGACTCATACAGGCTTTGGGAATACCCATAAAGCAACTTTGGTTGTGACATGATGATTATTTTGAAAGGACTCATACGAACATCACTTTACTTGAGTGAACAAAAACGGGAGAAAGATTGACAGAATGTGAAATGACGGCATATCTCTCAATAAGTGTTCTCTAAAGAATTGGATGCACAATCCCCCTTCCCATTATGCTTTTAAGTAAGAGAGCATATCACTCGTTTCACAAAGTCTTCAGTAAAACAAGATCGAGACCATCCTAAGATCCAAATGGTAAACAATCCATATTACAAAGAAAACAAGGTGATATTTAGACAAATATCCATATAGAATGCGGACCATTAAAGTGACTTATGACTCTAGTGGATGTTTTGGCATTTTGAACTAGTTATAGTTCCCAAGAAGTTTTGCGTTTGGAAAACTACTAACACATATTATTCATGTACAGGCTCACCACCCCTTGTAAATGCTAGCCAGTGCACATCAAAAGGACTTGATGGTTATTGCATATTTAATAGGATCAATGTAGAGAATCCTATACATCATGGTCTCGCAAAGGCTATCATCAAAGGTTACAGATGATGTCTAAGGCATGGTTATGCATACAAACCTACCTTTAACTGCTTGGGGGATATGCAATATTAAACGCACCTTTACTTAAATTCATTTTAGAACCCAATATTAGTCAACCTTCTCTGCATACCAGTTGGTAACTGGATATAAGCCTGACATTCGTATTCTTACGCATTTTTGGTTGCACTATATATGTGCCATTACGAGTCCACAACGTACTATGATGGGTCATGAAAACGATTAAGTAGTTATGTTGGATATTTACTCCCAACAATTATCCCGTTTTAAAACCTTTGGCAGGAAATATCTTACCGCTAGATTTGCGCGTTGTCATTTTAAGGAGACAGTCTTCCAGTCATTAGGGTGAGATAAGAAAAAGTATTTTCTAAGGGACGACAGGAATTGTCGTGGTGTGTTCCCAGTGTGTCTCATATTGATTCTTGTACTCCAAAAATGTGAATGTGAAATGACAAATAATAATAGATTTTCAGAATGTACACTGATGTTGCCGATGAGATCACACATACCAGCTGCAAGCCTACCTGCAAGGTTACGAATCCTCAATAAGGGATATACACCATAGACTAAGGTGTTGCAACTACACTTAGTGGAAGTGTGGTTGAGGCTGTGGCTCCATAAATGAAGATGGAGAGACCACCAGGTTGGATCAATGCTCACCTACACTACACCATTTTAAGGAATTAGCAACTCAAATTAGCAACGGCACTAGTGCCGTTGCTAATCCCTGTTGCTAATTTTTCGCATTGGAAGATATCTGTTGCGGATTTTGCAACCGCAAAAAGAAGGTTGCGAATAGCAACTGCACTGAGTTCAGGCGTGCGAAGCACGCGTGTGGTCTGGAACACTAGGACTGTTAAATACGCCCCAGTCAAACTTTGGTCAGGCCTTCTCTCTTTTTTTCCACCCTTCATCCCAATCTAACTATATTTGCCTGATTTCATTCACTCATGCTGAATTCATTTTTTGTCCTGCCTTAACCAGACTCTTTCCTCTCCTCTCCATCGCCATCTCCATCTCTGAGCTCTTTCTTCTCTTCTCAATCTCTGAACTCTATCATCGTGTAGAACTCTATTATCAGGTATAATCTTTGACGTAATTTTTAGGGTTCACAGATTTTGATATCTAGGGTTTCGGTTGTGATTTTTAGGGTTTAGAGACTTTGATTTCTAGAATTTAGAGATTTGATTTAAGTTTATCGAATCCTAGGGTTTCATTTAAGTTTATCGATTTTAGGGTTTAATCTTTGATTTCAGTTTTTCGATTTCATTAGTGAATCTGTCTTTTTTCGATTTCAGTTTTTAATTTCCTCTTTCTCTTTCAATTTAGGGTTTCATATGTGAATCTAATACGATTTTAGTTTTTCCATTTTAGGGTTTGTCAAGGTAGAAGAACTGAAGTACTTTGGAGTTCTGAAGAACATTGAAGGTATATTGTTTTATGTTATTAATCTAGGGATTTGATCTATTTTCAATTAAGGGTTCAATTTATATTTTTGGGTTGTAAATTATAAACTGATTTTATGGTTTGTTGTTTATATTTCATGGAATGGATTTAGTATAGTTTTAAATGCTAGTATTTTTTTCATTAATCTGATGTTTGGTTAGCTTATTTAGTTGTATTAGCCTCCAAAATTCTGTACCATTATGTGTTCTCAAAATATATTTCTTAGTCTTTTGATTATCGATAAGTTATTAGTTCTTACACTGTCGTTTGGTGCTAACATTAAAACTTCAATTTTGAGATGAAAAAGATAGTTCATCTTGCTCAGTTCCCGGTATAATAAATTTTCAGTGTTTCCAGGTGCTGTTTTAAAATTTTAATATGTTTTTCAGGAACCTCAATTAATGAAGAGATGTCACAAGGACTCTAATCTGCTTTTCCCATCTGATGCTTATGAAATTCTCTGAAATGCAGCATAGTGTCTGGTTAGAGGATGCATTTGATAGAGCAAAACAGCTATATCTGTCATGTTATAGATCCATTCCTAAAAGCTTAGAGAGGTCAACTGCTCACAAGCTTATGTTGGCAATGTTGAATGGAGATGAACGCTTTGTTGAGCCTACACCCCAGTCCTTGCTAAAGTTAACTCTGCAGACAGTCAAAGATGCCGTCATGAGTCAATTTTTTGGGGATAACATGGAGGTGTGGATGTTTTTCTGCCTATGAAGTTTGTTGATGCACTCATAGCGATATCTTATTACTTTGTACGTTTTTTTAATTTTTCATGTGCCTTCTTTCATTATAACTTTTTTTTCAGCATCCCCTTGCCATTGCTAAAACAATTGCAGGTAAGTATTGTTGGAGATTTCACAGAAAATGATATCGAGTCTTGCATTCTTGATTATCTGGGGACAGTTGGAGCAACGAAAAAGGGATGGGTTAGTGAACGGCTTCAACCCTGTCATGTTTTGATGTTTTCCACCTGATCTGATGTTTCAACAAGTGAGTAACCATTTGATAACGCGCATCAAACAATCATTTTCACTCTACTTATGTCTGACAATGCTTATATTTTCTGACATTATTTCAGGCTCGATTGCTCGAATAACAAACTTAAAGAACTCCCAAGCTCCCTAGGAAGATGCATAAATTTGTCAGACCTTAAGGTAACTCATCAGTGAATGTGCGCATCCCTTATTAAAGCTTTGCCCTCCATTAATGAGTTTATTGTTACGGATCTATACACCATATGCTTGTTTTCACAATTTTAGATGTTGAAGTCTATTACTGTCTCCTTCTCAGGCCTCCAACAATAGCTTAACAAGCTTGCCGGGAGATCTGAGCAACTGCTTAAAATTGGTGAAACTGCATGTTGAGGTACTTGTATTTAGAGCAAATTTTATGGTGATTGTGCATTATTCATTGTGCCTTAACGTGCCAATTGCCAAAATCGTGAATCATTTTATCAGTGATTCAGGGGAACAAATTAACAATTTTGTGTGAGAACAATCAAATGTCATGGACAACACTTGCTGAACTGAATGCTTGTTAGTGTTTCAATGCATGTTATTCCTGATATCTGTAACCTCCAAATCTTTTTCTGGAGATAGTATTGGTGGGTTTTTATGCAGCCAAGAATTTGTTGATCAGCATCCCAGAAAATATAGGAATTCTTTCACGACTTATTCGTTTAGACCTCCATCAGAACAGTGAGTTGAAATTGCATTCATTATCTTTAGATATTTAAGGAATTTTCGTACATAACTTGAAGCATGGGGAAAAAATGCTCACTGAATCTCAATTTTTCCAGTCATATATATTCTGGCACTTGCGTATTTTGGGTGCAGGGATTACTTCAATCCCATCATCAATCGATGGTTGCAGTTCACTCACCGAATTCTCAATGGGGTCTAGAATTTATATATATTCTTCATTGTCGTCTGTTGTACTACCACAATTATGTATAGTTATTGATGCACGTGTCTTCTAAGTATCAACGTTTGACTTTGAATTACAGGAACAAACATGCTCTCTTCCATACCGGAAGAAATAGGGGCTCTCACACAATTAGGAACACTGGATCTTCATTCAAATCAGGTGGTTACAAGTGTAGTTTGTATTGCTTCCTAGTTGTTTTTATCTGGATCAGAACTATTTGATCATGATTTCTATTTCTTGTACTGCGTGCAGCTGAAGGAATTCCTTGTTGAGGCATGCAAGTTGCAGGTTTCAGTCCTAGATTTGTCAAATAATTCACTCTCAGGACTACCTCCAGAAATTGGTAAGGGTAGCAGTTGGCTGCAGCTTCTTTGAGCACTTCTCAGTGGAGTGACATGCCAATCAGTATCATTCTTTTCACAATTTTTAGTGACATCATTTTGTAAACCACCCAAGTTGCCTAGATATCTAATTCCTTACTCTTCAGGGTCCCGAAATTTGTTGCAAGCTGTCCAAAACGGCAAAAAGAATAAAAATGTATAGTTAGCAGTCTAATATAAATTCAACTTAATATAATGCTACATCCAATTTCCAAGAATTTTTTCTATTGGACTCCATTAGTAGGTAGTCTGGTTCTCTTCCCGTCCTCCTTTTACTATTAAGTCTCCAACATCCAATCTCAAAGATTTCTATAGTGTGTCGTGCTGGAATTATAGATTTGGGAAAAACTCTTTAGTATTTGGTAATTGTGTACGAACATCCTTTGATGTCACAATCTTTTCACCTTTCCACCAAAAACTTACTTACTGCCCCGCGCATAACCGGCATTCTATTGTTTGTTTGGCAGTTCAAAATTGTTGGTATGCTTTGTAAACATGATAATGCTATCACTATTGATTCTAATTATCCTACAAGCATGATGACGAGTTTCAGAAAGCTTCTGATCGTTGGTAATCCGATGCGAAGTCTTCGAAGTTTGAATTGGGCTAGGTCGTTTACTTGATTTAAAGTGTTGACCAGTTAAGTATACCTAACTAAGTTTTGATTATAGCTCGCTGGTGAATGGTCCTACACCGGCTTTATTGAAGTATTTCCGAAGTAGTCTCTGCTGATGAAGACAAGTTGAATCTGACTTTCTTGGATAGTACTGATGTGAACAAATCATATGTGTATAACAGTTTAAACAATAAATGTGTTCTTTCTAAATTTTATGCGGTTTTGTTCATTTTAACACAATTAAAGTTGTGATACAGGGTCTGCTTCCACTTCCTTGAAAGAAGATGTTATTGTCAAGGCAGCTCGGCTCTCTCTCTCTTCCAAGGTTCGCCTTCTCTGCAATCTAAATATTGTGACCACATTTGTACATAACTGATAGTTCACTGGTAAAGCATAGTATGCGCTCACTTCACCATTTTTTAAGGATTAGCAACGGACCATGGATGTTGCTGACTGGGTTCGCAACGGCATAAGCTCCGTTGCGACTCTCGGTCAACAACGGGGATTCGCAACCGCCGCTGCCATTGCTAAATTGTTCATTCGCAACCAAAGAATGTCGTTGCTAAGCTGTTGCTAATTACAGGAATACCCCTACCCGAAACTATACGTTATTGGTTCTGGTTCTAATTTATTGGTTCTGGTTCTAATTTAGCAACAGATTAACGACGTTGCTAATATTTTGCAACAGGAAAAAATAAAGGTCAAGTCTTCATTTACCAGGTCAAAATCCATTTCCCCCCACATTTCCCCCCTGCAATTACCCAGTTCCCCATATTCATCATTTCCACATATATACAAACTACAATGTCATTCATTCAATGGACATACAAAACTGTAATATATTATGAAAAATGGATTCTTCAATTACAGTAAACAAAAGGTATGAGTATTAGATACAAATCTCCTGAAATGGAAAACGTGGTTACCCATAGACAATGGCATCCTGTTTTGAATGCCTTTTTCTAGCTTACCCATAGACAATGGCACGCTGTTTTGAATGCCTTTTGTCTAGTTTACTCATAGACATTGTTAACCAGATAGTGTCTTGACTTACAAGAACGAAGAAATTAAAATAGACGAACCTGAAGCACATAGACAACGATACACTACTGGCTAGTTGACAATGGTGCATGTTACTATAAGAACTGAACTATCACCATTTCAGACACTAATACAACTCCAAACTTCAAACAAAGTCTTTCATTTGGAGAAACGTGCTACATTAACTTAAATATCAAACACTTACCTTCACACTTAAAGATATATTATCTTCCCCTGTAGTGCCCTCAACAAGTGGTATAAGCGCGCCTGGTTCATTTGCAGGAAGCTGATGCTGAAGTTGAGCAACTTTGAGATCAGACTCCACGGTCATCCCTACCCTCCCATCCTGGGATTCTACCATAGAGGACCCAACAATTTACTTGGACAATGCATATTGGTATGCATGAGATGTAGGAAGAATAAAAGTTGTAATAAGCTTCAAGGGGTTAAAATAGAAACCATGCTGGTAACTGATACTTAAACTCGGCTAAAAACAACGTTGACAAGAATAAATTGGTAAAGTAGTATTTATGTAAGTTAACCTGCTGAACATGTCAAGCTGTTGGAAAAAACGGAAAAGGAACAATCATTTTTGCCGGTGTTGGTGACTCCTGCACAAACGTAGAATTCAAAGGCGAGCAATTATTCAGGTGGAGCAGGTTCTCAGTAAAATTTGTTGGATTAATTATAATCTTACATATACAGACTTTTGGTTGTAGTTGGAAAGATATGGCACAATGGAGTACTTCTGAACACCACAAGCATGTGGAGAAGCAAGAAACTATCCTGAAATGTTCAAACAAGAGAAAATACAAGCATTAGAATCATAAATTCATGATAGTTTCATACTCCTTCCCCAGTAAGCATTCCACATAACTTATAGTAACACAACAAGGAAAAGGATCAATGACTCGTACTAACCGCTAAGTCACTATTCAAAAGAACTGGCTTTATATAGTCGTACAATCCGAAGTAGAGACCACAGAAGACAATGATTCCAACACAAGAAATGTTGAACCCGCAGTAAACCTAGCAACACCATCATATTTGATAGTCTTCCATCCTGTATACACCCAGAGACCATCAACAACACTGTCTGATTAAGCCCTTTCTCCTCTGATCCTCCTAGCAAGATGATTATCCTTGGGCATGATAGTCACACGCTTCACATAAATGGAACAAGATTTGGTGTTCTCAAACAAACCAACCAAGTAGCCTTCAGCTGCTTCTTACACTGCCAACACAGCATGACTCTGGAAACGCCAATTAGTCTGCATAAAACAAGTACACAATCCACATTCAAACAGTGTAAGTACATTCTATCTTTCTTTAAGTTACTAAACCAGTTTAATCAAATTAAGTATTCAAGAACAGCGTACAAAATCTCCATACCTTTAAGTCCTGGGCAATTTCACGAACAAGTCTCTGGAGTGGAAGTTTCCTGATCAGCAATTTAGCACTCTTCTGGTACTTACGGATTTCACAGAACATGAATAAACTATAATGAAGGTAGAAGGAAGTACACCAAAGAGCAACAGTTCCAGGACGGTATATGTGTGGCTTCTTAACTCCACCAGCAGTTGGTGCAGACTTGGTAGCTAGCTGCTTCCCTGGTGCCTTTTCTCCAGTTGACTTACGAGCAGTTTGCTTAGTACGAGCCATTTCTGCAAATACCAAAATCACCCAGATTAACATTTCATAGCACAAATCAGTACTAGTGTACTACTCAAGGAAGATAACATGCTGACCAGAAGAAGCCATGTACCATCCTTGAACTTCATCCACTTTGCATGAACTGCTCGAAAGCTTTCCACTCGCAATAACCTGTTTGAAGTTTAATAACATATCAAACAGGCCAGAGGAAAAAGACTAGAACATATACAAATCTGCACAAGTACCAAGATAGTTTACTGAACCTCAAATTCTTTCACAAAATAGAGAACTCGGAAATATTTCATACAGTTAAACATCATTTCAGCCGAGGACTTCTCCTTCTATATCTTTAATTTCTCAAACTCAGATGGAAAGTTTTTCCATCCCCACAAGGAATGAACAAAAATATATCTGACAAAAGCAACAAAAAGCCAGTAATTATTAAGTACAAAGACTGGCAAACTTCATGTACACAATGACTTCGATCAAATCCTACAAGTTGAACCCAACGACAAAAGAGTTCTATCAAATACAGTTTCAGAGCTATAATCTCATACCGAAAAAGCTTTATAGAGCAATGAAGTCATTGCATGAATAAGTGCATCAAATTCTTATTTACCTGCAATATGTCGCAGGACATCAAGGTTTAGCTATTTGCAGATCACATGGCTTCAGCGCAACATAAGATTCTAGGTTTGGGTTGCAGATCGTTTCCTCAGACTCCCAGCCTTTTAAACATTGCAGTCTGCAAAATCAGAATGACATGATTAAGGAAACAAAGCACATGAACAAACAAATTCAAACCGATGAATTTAAAAAACACGACTCATCATACGGAAATGTCTACCAATGATCACAGGCATACTTAGACAATTAACAACTATATCCATGTCGATTTTTAAGATTCAATTGTATTCTTTCATATAGAAAATGGATTAAATAAAACAAAATGCTTATCTCTGGGAAGATGCTTACCCCCATGGGACATGTAACTTTCAAAAGAGCAGTTATCTAGCGTTCATTAAGTCTTTTTGAGTACCTCTAGGCTCAAGCCCTCCACAATTTTACAAACCTGCATCCAAAATAGTAAAGTACATTAAAGTCAATTTTTGGATTCTACAAGTGACATAAACAAATTTTATCAAACATAACAAAGTTCGAAAACCTAGATTAATCACAAAGTGACATTAAAGTCAACATTTTGATTAACCCAAAAAACTTCATGTTTCAAACAGAGTTCCCAATTCTCAAAACCCCAAAATCAATTTTACAGAAATTAGCTATATCGACAAATTTTATCAAACATAATAAAGACCAACAACGCCACTTCCTGCACTAATCTCTTTGACAAAATTGATTGTTGATGATTTCATCAAAGTCTACTAATCTTGTACCTTTTCCTGGGGAAAACAAAGTATGAAATAAGAAGCAATGAACAGTACTACACTACTACCACTTGCTCCATTAATGATTAGTATTTCAAAATTGACAAAAGGTCCAAAATCTTTAAGGTACACACAGCTCTTCTTTCATCAAACAGACGGTACAGACATAGCTATATCGTGCAAATAATTTAAAGGAAATGGGTACAACTTCCTAGTCATAGTTGAAATCCTAATGCAAGATGAACCAAAAAGTTTAGTTTCCAGTATTAATGGAAGACAATCTGTCATACAAGTGGGAATCCTAAAAAAGACTCAATACCAAAACCTCAATACCCTAATGACAAGAAATAACTGATATGCATGAGACATAAGGATTAATCGGGTAAAGCACAAAAATGCAACACGTTGGGAAAAAAGGCTATTTAATTTATCTATTAGGGGAAAAATAAACCCATGTAGAAGGTCTTCTCCATCGTGAAGATAACATTACATATAAGCTTCTATAACATGACATATACAGACTAACTTTGGCAGATTAGTACTACAGATACAACGTACATACTCTAAGCAAACATATAAAGCCATGAACTATAACTATGCCTTGAATCATACATGAAACTAAGTTTTGTAATCAATGCTTAAAAAAAATCAGTAATTAAGTAATAAGTGCAACAGCCAGCATTTGACTAAGACTTAAAGGACCTGAATCATTTTCACAAGGTTGGTGCTGTTTGACGAAAGAGATTATCCGTAGACCGACATCATTTTCTCCCGGGTAGCAAGCCATGTATTTCCATCACCATTTCACTGAACCAAATCCTCCTAGTAAGTTCTTGCAAAGCCCCTATTAAGACCATAAAACAGGATAAATTAAAATGCAATTAAGCAAACACCTTCAATGCAGGATTTACAGCTGCATTTTATCGAACATCTGTGGTGCATCTTCTACACAAGGAATTCCCACACATGGGTCAAATAATTAAACAGGACTCAGACTTCAATCAAAGTAACGAAGCTGAAGATTAATACCAATAACATGAAATCCATTCCCAACTAATGTCTGAAAACTCTCTATTTCTGTGTTCATTTTTTTCTTTCTTTTGCAGATTTCATTTTCTTCAAAATGAACTTGATTGAAGATGAAATATATGGAAGATGAAACCCTTAGTAGTGTTTTTTGTGGATCAAATCGAAGATTATGGAAAAAAATTTGACGAAAATTGGTTGAAATTCGAAGAATTTTGAAGAAATGAAAGATGAAAAAATTTGAAAAAAAAAACATGGAAGTGTGACAGACAAACTACATGGAACCAACCATATAGAAGGCCTCCTAAAGTCGGCCGATTAGCACTAAAACACAAAACCCATTATGAAGAAACCCCAGAAAAAAAACCCCAAATACAGAAATCAAACAAAAATAATTTGAAACCCTAGAGTCGTGCTACAAATGAAATACAGATTTAAAGAAAAATCAAACTAAATAACCAAAATTAAACCATCGGAACTAAGGTGCAAGTTCTAAAGTTAACCCTAGCTCAATATCAAACCAAATGACCAATACCTAAAATCAATAAACCATTGATGAATCTTCGTTTTCAGTTGGTGTTGATGAAGAGAGTAAGAAGATTTGATGTTTTTGGTAGATTTGGTTAATGAATCTTCGTGTTTTTTGATGAAGAAGAGAAGCATCAGCGGCAGGGGATCGAGAGAGGTAAAAGACTGAAAGAGAGAGATGGTAAGTTAAGATTAGAATTAGGGTCGAAGGATCCTCACACACATATCTCACACACGTTAAGTCAAGTTAAGTCAAAGTGTCAAATTAGGTGTTACCAGCCACACGATCTAACCGCACGCATAAGTACTCCACAGTTGAAAATAGCAACAGAATGTTTGCAGTTGCGAAATTCATAGCGACCTACCGTTCCGAAAAATTAGCAACCGCTATTAGCAACAAAAAATTAGCAACGCCATAACGCCGTTGCTAATCTGAGTTGCTAATTCCTTAAAATGGTGTAGTGTCTACATGTATGGTGTTAATAAACTTATGTACACACGTACTTACATACATACATGAATACATACGAGAAAACAAAAATCATGTAGTTCATTAACTCATTGAAGCAAAAATCATAAACCATGAATTGGATCCACCGTGATTGGCGAAGTTTCCTACTTGTTATATGGCAAGCCTAAAGCTTGGGTGCTTTCTTATTCTTTTCAATGTGTTTCAGACTCTGATATTGTCGGGGAATACATTTAAGGAATGGCCTGGCTCAGTCCTAAGCTCCCTCCCTAATCTGTTATGTTTAAAGCTGGACAACAATCCCCTTACAAAGGTAATTTACTTCTGATTCAATTATGTTTTTACTTTTTTAAGATGCCAGAAATGACAAGATTCAATGCTAGTATATAGAAGCACCTTGTATATAATTCATAAGCCACTCAAGTGCCATGTTATGTGTTTTCTTTTCTACCTTTGCCTCCTTTTATATATATATGCTTCCTTGTTCGCTGGAATTTGCAGATCCCTTCAGATGCATTTGGAGCTCTCTCAAAACTCCAAACACTGGATTTAAGTGGTAACGCTACTTCATTACCTAAGTGTACAAACTGGCGCAGTTTATACGACTTTGTTTGCAAATTTCTAAAATGCATACCTCAATTAACAGGAAGGTATTGTAGTTGGAAGGACTTTTACTTCACTAGGAAATTATCAAATTGATGGCGGTAAAGAAATGATAGCCAAGAAACCATCAGGTTCTGGAGGGTTAACAAGTACGACTTCATGACATGTTTAGTTGCATTCTTTGGTGTTCTTCCTCTCTGTACAAATGGACCTCGCAGTTGCTTTAAGCTTCTTTTCCATTCTCTTATTTGTCTTATCATATACTTACCCAATATGTTAACCCAGTTATTACACTAAATTGGCTCTATAAACGCTCGCTGCGATGTGTGATTGGAAGAATTTGTGATGCTTTGTTCGCAGGTTAATTGAATAATACTCTATTGTGAGATCAGAAAGGTTGGAAAACAAAGCAACAACCATTATGTCCCTTACCAGCTGCAAGATTCATAAGTTTATGTAGTATCTCCTTATAGTGATTTAAGTTGGAAGAACTTAGGAATTTCGTAACTTTCTATGAACTGAAGGAACTAAGTAAGTTTCTATGTGTACACTAGTTTGCTATGATACTTGGTATACATTTGTATCAAATACTCATACTTTTTGTTAACTTCAATTGAAGAATCCTTTTTTTCATAATATAGTATAGTTTGTATGTCAATTGAATGAAATTGTAGTTTGTATATCTGTGAAAATGATGAATATGGGGAACTGGGTAACTGCAAGAGGTATATGTGGGGGGAAATGGATTTTTACCAGGTCAATGAAGACTTGACCTTTTTTTCTGTTGCAAAAAATTAGTAACGGCGATGATCTGTTGCTAAATTAGAACCAAAACCAATAAATTAGAACCAGAACCAATGACATATAGTTCCGGGTAGGGGTATTCCTATAATTAGCAACAGCTTAGCAACGGCAGAACTCTGTTGCGTATGAACAATTTAGCAACGAAAGCTGCCGTTGTGAATCCCCGTTGCTGACCAAGAGTTACAACAGAGCTTATGTCGTTGCGAAAAATTGTTGTTTTGCAACAGAGATCGGCCGTTGCGACCCCAGTCAGCAACATCCAGAGTCCGTTGCTAATCCTTAAAAATGGTGTAGCGCTAGAAAGGAAGTAGATGAGTAAGGCACAACCTAATTTGTATCATTAATGAAATCATCTCATTTGATTGTCTCTGACTATGTCCATGAATCAATACTGGAGGACGCTCCGAAGTTTAATGATTCCAGAGAACAATGAAATCCTAAAGGATTATGAGAACACACACGAGCCAATGGAAAGATCGTGCGAAGCATATTAATGATTATTTTTATATATAGTTTCTCAAGGAAATAGAGCAGTATGAGATTGAACCATGCTTTTTATTTTTTAATGTCAATAAAGAGCATATTTGTCCTACACAATCCAGGTGGAACTTGGTTCTTTGACAAATATACAGGTATTTAGTGTGGTAGTTCTAACCAATCAAGTGTAAATCCTATGGGACATACATGATTATTTGTCATAGAGCACGGTGGGAAGAATGAATTCTCAAAGTATCAAGACTCGCCTTGTGGCCCGAGGTTTCTCACAAAGCCCTTGAATTTTCCTCTTGTAATGAACGCTGTAGCGTTCCGCTACTTAGTTAGCTTGGTAATTCCAAAAGGACTTGAAATGCAGCATATGTATGTGGTTATTACGTATGTCTGAAAGAATCAAGAGATAGAATATATTTACAAAAGTACTTGATAGCCTTTTGTTTCCCAAATCAAGTGACTCTAAACCACATAGTGCGTTAACAGTTAGATAGAACGCTCACTTATAGATTGAAGCAATCAGGCGGATGTGGTATACCCGTCTAAGTGACTAATTGATTTAGATGGGATAGACAAGTAAGTTATTTTTACTTGTGTATTCACAAGAAAGTTCCTGATTTGGAATTGTAGCTATCTATGTCGATGGTACAGACATGATGGGTACTCTTGATATAATAGGAGACCTTAAAAGCTATTTGAAATCCGAATTTGAGATGAAAAATCTGGGAAAAGTTCGACCGAATACTTAGCTTGTGGTATATTATTCCACCAGTTTGCATATTTCTAAAGTTGTCAGGAAATTTAACAAAGACATGCATCCTAATAGCACTCCCATGATTAGTCGAGGTTCAAATGTAAGTAAGTGACCATTTCGTCTAAAGGAAGATAACGAAGATGTGTTGGGAGATGAAATTCCCATATCTAAGTACAATAGACGCATTGTTTTACTTAGTATAATAATGTACTCGATTAAATTTTACATCCTCAGGGAACTTGTTAGCTAGATATAGCTCAGTGCCGACGCAACGTCATTGGGATGCTATCGTAAATGTAATCATGTACTTAAAAGTAACCATTGACATAAATTTGTTTTATCCCTGCAAATACATAAAAAGGAATGCTAATGAAAGTGCAATCCAAAAGTTGTTGATTATGAAGCAACAATAATCTCTTCTCCAACGAAAGTAATCAGGGGGAGATATGGTAGACTATTTTCTAAGTCATTACCGATATTCAGTTTTGAAAAGTACATGACTAAAGGAACTGTATGGAACAACTCTGAAAGTAATTAGTGGGAGATGCCGACATCAGGGGGAGGATCCAAGGATATGATGTCGACATATTTTACTTTAAAATTGAAGTTATGTTGTATTATTTTTCCCTTCGATCAAGAATAGTTTTTCCCAAAGAGTTTTATTACTCGACAAGGTTTTTAGTGAGACAACACTAAAAACATCAAGTATGTTGAACGTGGAAGACATAAAGACCGTGCTGATATTACTGAAAATATCTTAATCAAAGAAATGAAACGCGATAGTCTGTTAAGCAACGTAACTTCCAGAATCAACAACAGGGTCTTATAAATATTCAAGTCACCAAAGTAAAGTGTGATAAACTCTTTTTGACTACATTAGACTAATGAAAATTGTCTGACATCAGGGGGAGCATCTAATGGTATATTGAACTATCTTCCTTCACCGAGGTTTCTTTTTCCCGTAGGGTTTTGTTACTCGGCAAGGTTTTTAATGAGACAACAACAAACACCGGGAATATAATTTCCCAGCTAAGGCTACTGTCTTTCCCACAAAAAATTTATGCCTTAGGAGTTGTGAAGCAACTAGTCAACTTCAATGGAGCAAAGTGATCATCTGCAACGGATCATCTTTACTTGCATCTGTCACGTTGTAATCTTTTCCCATCGTCAAGGTTTTATCCCACTGGGTTTTCCTTGTCAAGGTTTTAATGAGGCAACGTATATGCATCCAACTATGTTCTAAGTTTACCTATTATTGTACTCTTTTTCTTTAATTCAGATTTGCCCCTCTGGGTTAGCCTGACGAAGTTTTAAGGAGACAATTAACTTAGACTCGACGATCTTTAAAGATCGTATTACGTGTGATGAACTACATGTAAAATACGAGATAACATGTGAAGTACTACATGTGAAGAGTTGTACCAAGGTTTTATCCTACTGGGTTTTTCCTTGTCAAAGTTTTAATGAGGCAATTGATTTCGGCACAAGTCATCAAGGAGAGGACGACATTTGAAGAACTATATTCAAAGTACTAAATGTGAAGCACTGCATATGAAGTTCTACTGGACCGCACAAGGGGGAGTGTTGTAGGGTTTGTAGCCCATGGATCTGCGGCCCAATATATTGTCTAGGTCCTCTTCCTACTTGTATATAAAGGAATATGTTTATATAGCACAGTTAAAACCTGATCAATAGAAACTTCTCTCTTCCTTTTTATCTTCTCTATATTTTCCACTGCAAATAGAAATGAAAATATTACAATTATTTTATGACATCGTCCCAATTTTTTAGAGACTGTATTAAGACAAATATCTTCAAAGATACCAACCTAGCGCACCAATTAAAAATAAAGGGGGTTAGTTAATTGGGATTTTAGAGATATCGAGAAAATGTTTTTGTAAGAGATTCGGGGAGACTCTTTGTAAGTCTATTAATTTTTAGGGACTTTCTGAGTAATTTTTAGGAAATCTCAGAGAGTCATTGAGACAAAAATATAAAGGAATTTTACCTTATATACATTAAATAAGAGAAAAAAAAATCAAAAATTATTTTATAAAATTAATATATAATAAATAATTCATAGTTTTAATACAAAAAAAAAAAGGAACAATATAATCGATGAAAAACTATAAATTTACGCGTGCCTAATAGAACTTGTGACTATTTTGTTAACCGAAAATTAAACCAAATTGAACACGAACATAATGCATGGGTTGAGATCTCGCATTTTAATATGAAGTTTTCGGAAAATAATAGTTTTTTTGTATATGCATGGAATTTATTGTAGCTTATTTGGTTTATTATTTATTTACTTTTTTTTTTTAAATATCATAAAGTCTCTCCAAATATCACATATTTTGGAGAGACTTTGTTTAAGTTTTTTATGGTATATTTTCACTTAAAAGTGTCTAAAAATCTCCCATAACCTTAATCATTGATTTGGAAATCCAAATCCAATAATAGAGAATTCTAAAGACTTTCAGAAAGTCACTATCGAATAACATAGAATTCTAATGACTTTCAAAAAGTCAGTATCCAATAACCGAAATTCTCAAAGATTTGCAAAGACTCTCTATCGACTAACAAGAGATTTGGCATGTCTCTAAATTTCCCTATAATTCTCAATTGACTAACCCCTGTATAAGTCTTCGCACAATCGATAATTAAATCCAAGGATTTGCACTTTCCAATGGAATGTGTTGCATTTCTTTCGAACCTGACAACCCGTTCCAAATAGTAAAAGGACAAATAAAATCAACATTGCCTTTGTTCGTTCTCCTTCCCGATTGGTATTTTTAGCAGAGTGATGGAGCACTCACTGCAAATTTATAGAACTTCAAAAAATAATGGCACTACACCATATCTCCATTTTTGCAATACTTCATATTTCTGGTATGAGACACTTATATGTGTCGCGAAACAAAATATATGTCTCTTACATCTCTTGTAATTTCATTTATGCAAATTAATAGGATAATTTATGTGCTTTATAAATTTGAGGAAGGTCTAAATTGTCATACTAGCACTAATTAAGATATTTTCCCGGATATATTGTTTTTCGGGTGAAGTATTTCTCTTGTTTTTATTTTCTCTTTTTGCTTCTATTTACAGAGTCATAAACTGAACCCTAGTACATTTTCTAATTGATCTTTTTGTCCAACAGTTTCGTCTTTCTAATTGCTCGTTCCTAATCATATGTTTCCGTTTCTCGTTCACTTTTTTTTTAGGTGCGATGATAAGTTATGTTTCTCGTTCTATTTCTTTTTTTTAAAAAAATTTGCTTCCTCTCACTGGAAAATTATTTTCTGAATTGAAATTAACCAGATCTAAATTTTTGCTCCGTTTGCAGTTAATAAGGATTTTCATCAATACTAGCTTCAAGATTTCTTCTGAATTTGGTCATGAGAAAAGAAAAGAAAAGAAAAGTATATGGAAAAGCATACAGAAAGGTCTCCAAATTGTCAAATCTCACTGTATATAGGAAATTGAAGATGGTGATTCAATTAAAGCTCACAAACATATACACACGGTTCCCAGATACAAATAGAATTATCTTCACATCTTTTCCTCAATACTAAATAAATTCTATTAATTAGCAGTTTTTGACTTCATAGACAGAGATACTAACAGCTTGGATGATCAAAAGCTCAACAGCCAATTCAACCATGTCAGGTTCAGAAAATCCTTACTATAAGAATCCCCAAATATGGCCAAAGATAAAATATATTAGATAGCCATTAACTAGACAAGTAGTGAGCACGTGCGTTGCACGTCGGCAATATTATCTTTTTCTATTTTGCAAATAATTTGGTGGTGCTTTGACACCATATGTTTTTTATCCGAAATTGAACGTTATTTGTGTACTTTTGAATCAATTTTCTTTATAGATTTTTTCAATTTTTTAAGGAATTTTTTATATTCATTTTTTAGCCATGTCTAACTTTTAAAGGGAAAACATAAGAACAATCATTCAACAATCATTCCTCCCTCAAGCACTCGATTGTCTCTTGGTTTGCAGATAATAACTCCATATGCTACTAATAATCACATGGAAAACAAAGCTTCTTATACCATTTGGCAGATACGGAAAACCAGACGTGAAAGGTTTTTGACAATAAGATGCATTATCATATTAACATTGTGCTCAGAATAAATAAAATGCATGAACATTCAGAATAGTACCCAAAACAGAATCTGCATAAATCGTGAGGAAAAATGGCAAAAACACCCTAAAGATTGGATCAAAATAAATATTGATGATTTTTTCTTGTCCGGCAATTCTAATGCAAATTTTGATTTGATCATCCCTGATTCTTCAGGGAGATTCCTGGTAGCAATGACCTACTCTATAAGAGTCAGAGATGTTAATCAAGTTGAACCCTTGTTGTTCTAAAATCTCTCAACCGGATCAAAGATTTGAATTATCAGAAGGTCATAGTAGAAGGAGACAGTAGATCTGTAACAAACAGGTTTTAAAATGGGAAGATCAGAATATCCATTCTGATTGCCATGAAATCGTAATTTTTTTAGAGTATTAGTGTTCTGTTTCTTTCCGAAAAATGTCCTCTAATAATGCAGCTGATAAGCTTGCAAAGTTAAGGTAGGATTAGTATTAGGTTTCAAACGTAGTGGCACAAGCCCCCGAGTGTGATTGGTAATGTCCTGACTCTCTCTAGGACACTCCTTATAAGCTGCATTGTGATGTCCACACGGTGGCGTACACCGGCCTAAACCAACCAAAAAGCATGACTGACTCATCTATACTAGACCAGTTACACTATCGATTTGGGCTTTAGGCCCATTTAGCCCCTTGTCCAAACCCGTACGATTAATATCCACACAGATAGTCACCCTGTAAGGAAGGTGCGTTTTCTTCCTGGAATAGCTCCTGGCGGCTTCAATATTTAGCAACTCGTGTTCCTGATACTAATACCTTTAGGATTTACATATTTCTATAATTCGCTATTGTATAACTCCATAAATAGAGGGCAGTATTAGAACTACACCTATTTCAGTCCCCAAACCACACAATATTGCTTTTCTTCTATTGTCATAAATTCGCTATCATGTGCAGCGCACTGAAAAGACACGCTGATCTTGATACATACTTTAGCATGGAGAAGCTGAAACGTCTTCGTATTGCTGATTCCGAGCAGTTAACGGAGGAGTCAGTACCTGATCAACATCATGTTGATCGTCCTTGTAATAAACGTCAAAGGAAGAAATCCCATGCCTGTTTAGTTTCATATGATGAAGGAGATACGGAAGAAGATGATGAGCTGATACTAGCACTGGCAGCTTCGATGAGAAACTTGACAACTACTGCTGGTCCAACTTCAAACGACACGGACGAATTGAAAATTGATGAGACAGAAACCTCTGGCAGCAAGAAGGCTACGTATCCAGAACTGACTAAAGAGCCGAGGGAAGTCGACAAAAAGCTTCTTTGTAGAATTGGGGTTCGACTTCCAGATGGACGTAGAGTACAACGGAGTTTCCTCAGAACAGATCCAATTCAGATGATATGGTCTTTCTGCAGGTCCTTTCTTGACGAAGCAGAATTTCCGAGTTTTAATTTCACTCTGGTCATCCCAGGTGCATCAAAGACACTTGACTACGAAGAAAAGTTAACGTTTGAGGAATCTGGATTGTCTAACTCGATGCTCTCAGTAACTTGGGATCGAAACATAGGAAAGGTTCTTTAATATTTTCATGTATGAAGAAAGAAGCCAAGAACAAATACGCTTTGATTTTGTCTATTTTCCTTGTAAATAAATACTCTTCCGATGTTGGTTTGGTTATACAATTTTAATATGTGTACACTTGTTGTTCTGCTAATTTGACAGAAGTTTAAATCTCTAATTTCCTGTCAATAATTTTCAGTTTCTGTATGAAATTACTACTCCCTCCGTCCCAAATTGGATGAGCTAGTTGTAATTTGCACAATTTCTAAGGCAATAAGGAAGAAAGGGGAGTATATTTAAGTATTTTTTACAATTATACTTTTATGGATAATAACTAGTAAAACTTTGAAATGATTTATCTCTTAAACTATACCACGTTTTTTCGTAAACTTTATAATACCGTTGAAAAACATTTTAAAACACCAACGCAACGAATATAAACATGACTATCAAATTATATATATTTTCTTATAGTAACAATAATCAATTAAAAGGATAGTTTTAGAAATACCCCCTTGATTAGTGAAATAGCTCATCTATTTTGGGACAAAATTTAAAACCAACTAGCTCATCTAATTTGGGACGGAGGAAGTATGTGAAATTGTTATCTCTCAAAAGTTTATATGAGTACAAAGTATCAACAGATGTGTGAATACCACTATTCTAGTATCACAATCAAATAGACAAGATCAATGGATCTTTACTCAAATCACAAAACAGTGAATAGAAAGTAAAAAATAAACATATAAACAAAAGATTGACACAGAGAATTAACGTGCTTCGATAACGAAGTATCTACATCCACGGGTAAGAATTAAGGCGTTTATTTATGAGTGTTCGGTTCCAATTCATGGAACTTCATTACAAGCTCCTGAAGTTGAGAGCGTTTTAGATAGTCGGAAAAGAAAGAAAAAAAACCACTTCTCCGGAACCTAATCGCTTCTTATTTAAGGGAAAAATATCTTCCGGCAGATTATGCTTCTATCCTTAGCTTAATATTGAAGCTGTCTTAAAAGTGATATGGTGCGTGTCACTGCTTCATGGTATTTTGCTCCAGCTCTTCTCCACTCGCCACGTGTATGGTGCAGATTCTGGTATCTACAATTTGCCCCTTTTCTTGAGGGTTGATGATGAGCGATCCTTAAGAAAAATCTCCTCTGCCTTACTTGTCCATGCTTCGGTTGTTGTTTCCTTCAATTGCTTCTTGTCGAGAGGCTTTTGAGTTCTTTGTATGGAAGAATTTCGGTGAAGAATATACTACGACAAAGTATTAATACTTGCCCCTATTCTTTGCCGAAATTCAGAAATATCCCTGCAAACTAAAATGTATCTTACCCTATCTTACTGGTTCAAGTACTTTCTGTGGCTTATTTGCCCCATGTATGCTTTATGCTGGAAGAAGTCCACACCATCAGCCAGCAGCAGCTTTACGTACGTCGTAACAAGACTTGTCCACAGCAACAAAGGTAGCTATGACTTTGTTTTCGTCACCGTCGGCAGATCTGCTTTTATTGGTTATTTGAGATTGCTCTGTATGTACTCCATGTTAAAGGTGGGTCTCACGTCGGATCATCACGAAGTAAGCAGAAACGGTGATAGACAGCTCCAAAGGGCAGTAACAGCTGCTCTCAGTCCTTAGTGGCAGCATCTCGACCGCATCATCGACGATGTAGTAGCAGGCAATAAGCATCAGCAGCTCTTTCAGCACGACGTCAACTTGTGTGTAGAAACTTCGTGTGTTGTTTACAACGATTTGAAAACTTGGAAAACTTGGAGAAGTATGAAGTACTAGACTAGAAATAAGAAGCATCGATTCTTGAAGTAGTACTCTTAGTATAAGAAGTATGAAGCATGACCAATAAGGAGTATGAAGTATAACCATAACCAATTAGAAGTATGAAGCAATGAGAAATACCACTCTTCACCGGTAATAAGAAGTACTTCCCCTTGTTGAAAGGCTCGGGCTCTTCGTAGAAGAATTTTGGTAAAGAATATGCTGCATAAGGCTTTGGAATCCACCATACTTAAGCCAGACATTTGAACCATCGGGCTTCAGTCCATCGTCTTCGGACTTTGGACTACGGGTTCATTTGGTTCATCGTCGGCAGACCTTCCATCATTGTCGCCCGTCCCTGCAACCATCGTGATTGAATCATCATCGACAGACTCCATATCATCGTCACGAGACTTTATGTTATCGTCACCAGGCCTTGCATAGGGTCATCGACTTATCGCTATCAGACTTTGTATTGCAACTAGGTTGAGCTGATGGACGCGAAGATTGAACTTTTGTATGAACTGTGGAACCGAAGATACATCATCGGGTTGTGGGACCCAAGCTGGGGGATCAGGATTCTGGTCACCGTTGCTCCTTGCTGCTGATGTAATCTCTAACTGGAACTGCTTCCCTCCTTCCTTAAAGTGTGAGATGGTCGGTACGGGCCCTTTGTTTGTATTGCATTAAACCATTGACGGGTGTGATCCTTTGCATTGGAAACTGAGCAATCTGACTATTGACTTTTACAGAAACTTGGACGCGGCAACTACATATGAAACTTGGTACTGCAGCAACTACATTGGCAACTTTGAATTTATTCTTCGGGTCATTGGTTCGATGGCATCAGGCTCTGTACCATCGTCGTCGGTCTTTGGCATCACTCAGTACTTCAGGTACCTTTTCACGTTGAATAACTTGTAAGTCAGGTAGCATTTCGGGTTACTGCATAAAAATGAAATGAAAGACCAAATGGTAATTCCCTGAGCTAAAACGCAAACCCTTCTAGTCGTATTCCCACTGTTCTTTCAATCGGCATTTCATCGGCAGCGGCATCGTGTTGCTGAAGTATCCATTCTTGAAGTATAAAATGTATGAAGCATGACCAATAATGAGCATGAAGTATACCCACTAAGAAGTATGGAGTATACCCAATATGAAGTACATGAAGCATAACCAATTAGAGATACGAAGCATGACCAATTAAAAGTATGAGCTATAAGAGAGAAACACCACTCTTTACCGTTAATAAGAAGTACTGCCCCTTGTTGAATGGCTTGGGCTCTTTGTAGAAGAATTTCGGTAAAGAATATGCTACACCGAAGTATTATTGTTTTGGGTGCTTGGTTGTCAGCTTGCCCCATGTCAGCTCAGAGTTGAAAGAACTTAATAGCATCAGTTGAGCGGCAACATCAGTCATATTTAGCATCTCTTTTCATGTGTAGGCATCATCGGGTGTGTCCCAACAGTAGCAATGGTTGGCTTGTAATCCACAGCAGCTTTGGGCGAGCTAGAGCATCAGCAACACATATACAACAGCTTTAAGCGTCACACACCAATCTTTGGATCCAAACTTCGATTGGTGTGTGAAATTGAGGCCGCCTAAAATGAAAGAATCCCATGGA
The DNA here is from genome assembly GCA_023531105.1 of Papaver atlanticum. Taxonomy (NCBI): domain Eukaryota; kingdom Viridiplantae; phylum Streptophyta; class Magnoliopsida; order Ranunculales; family Papaveraceae; genus Papaver; species Papaver atlanticum. Next base: position 408,247 of record JAJJMB010011752.1, on the reverse strand, counting down.
GACATAATGGGAGTATCAGTGGCAATTGAGTCTTTGCTAACTCGATAGTCTTATCTAGGTCTTTCGATTTGCATTAACGTCAGTAGCCTGCCTTCGTCGTGGTTGTTAAGTGTACTCCGATATTTAGGACAACAGCATCGTCTTTACCATGTAGCAGTGTCAGCGGTATGCACGCCATAGTAAAAACATGTCAGCAGCAGCGCCCCGTTCACACCAGCAGCTTGCACGGCCATGTTTCCATGAGAATTTTTACAACGGCATTACCCCAGTCTTGCATCTGCGGAAGGAATTCAGTGGGTACAGAGTAATGGCGATGCTTCGTTCGTGCCCCAACATCTTTGCAGCAACAACAGTAACATCCAACAGAAACGTGTTTGATGTAGTTACCTCAGCAACCTCTTGGTGCCGCGTCATCTTGTATATTGCAGAAGTTTTTTTGAAGAAACATCATCTTGTTTAGAGCAGCAACGGTGGTAAGCACACCACAGTAGGCGGCATCAGTTGTGTACGGAGCAGCAGCAACGACTACCCATGAAAACTTTATCTGTGCAGCGACAATAACAACACGTATGTAACAATGTGCAGCAGCAACACCCTCTTCTCACAACAGCATTAGGAAGCAATAGTGGTGTTGAGGAGCGGTATCAATATCACGAGCACACAATGGGGAGATGGATGCATTGGCTTTTCCTAGTGGAATACGTCTGTTGTGCAGGTTTTCCAAAATTCACCAGTTTCTTTTGCCTTTGTTGACGCTTGTTGACATTACTGAATCCATTGATAGTATTGATCTCGTTCGATTGCTTAGATTTTGCACCTTCCTGTGTAATCTTCAAAAAACGCAAGTACATGGAAATATTAAATGATCGTTTTCTGCATAGGAAGATAAGTAATAATTATTCTTTATAAAATATTTAGTGCTTATTAGCTTAAGTTAAGCTTGGCTCAATAGGTGTTTATATGTATGTTCTTACTCCTTGTTTTGGGGTAAAAACAGTTTTTGTTGTTTTTGGTAAATTTGGGTGTGTTGATGAGAAACGAATTCAAACCCTAAACAAATGTACTGCACAGGAGTACTTTAAGATTCAATAGATCAATCTGTAAGACTCTAGCCTAAACCAAGAAATGACCGTTCCAGATTCAATTCGGTCACAAAGTGAAGGAGAAGGGTTGATCTTAGGGAGGGAAGCGAAGAAGGTGTTTAAGATCAGAATGTTGAATTATAAAGGTGTGGCTGTTTTATGACTTGTATCAGAATGTAGAACTGACTTGCAGAATGTAAGCTATCATTTCACGGTATTTTATGGATACTTGTGTTGATAACACTTGTGTTCTGTGTTAAAATGGGTTGAAATCCTATTTATACAAGTCATGGAGCTCACCCCTGATCTTGTAGGAAGTGGAAGCAGTTAAGTAGTGGAGAAGTGGGGTTGTGTAAAAAGTGGTGATCACCACGTTTTCTCAGACACGAAGAAATACTTCTTATAGTAAGCGGTTACCATCTCACACAAGTTGGATATGCTGTTTGGTGCGATGTTGTTTTACTAGGTATATGCTCTTCCGGTAAGCGACTTTGAAAATTCTTTCAGGCGGAGGACATGATTGTATTCGTGTTCTCCCAAGGATTCTAGAAAACGAGAAATGTGTTCGCGAGCGTTACTGATAAGCACGTAAGTGTGACGCATTTTCACCCATAACTACATTATCTAGGACTCATTTTATTTCTAATAAAGTTGTTTTAAGTCTTTTTTAGGGATAAGCTCTTGCGGCAAAAATCGGCTCGAAAAATTATGCGGAGCACCCCTGGAGGATATTTGTTATTCGGACTCTCAGTTTGGATAGGGGCACCTCAGTTGGGCACCTGTTATTCGCACCCCCGGTTTGGTTAGGGGGACACCCTTCTTCTTCACGAATAGAGAAAATTTTGGCGGGAATTCTGGGTTCAAATTTCCAGTTCCTGCGTACATTGTGTTTTGATATTTTGAGGAAGATTTAGTCGGATTTTCATCTTGCTTCGGATATGTACCAGCCTGTTAGATCACAACAGGGGTGGTAAGTGCATTCATTTCGATTAAATCACAGAATCTCATCAAACAGGGAAAGATTTTTATCTCGGGTTCATTGTGAGCTGGAATTGGAAAGTTTGTGGATCAAAGAGGGAGGATATCTTCTCTGCTAGAGTTTTTGCTTAAACTTGGAAGGAATAACAGCTCAGAGACGCATGCAGAGAGTATGACAAAAGCAATTTAGCGAATGCAGAGAAAGAAATAGGAAATTATTCCTGAGAATAATTTTCCTTTACTGTGAAGATTTTGAGGAGTAATTGGAAAGATTTGGAGGTGCTTCTGGGTTATAAATAGCTTTTGAGATGTATAGGAAGGGACAGAGAAAAGAGGGAGAGAATAGGAAGAACCAGAGAGTCGAGAAATCAAGTGGCAGAAAAACTCCATTTTCTTCTGTTGTGAAGAACACGAAGAACATAAGACGCACGCAGAACCGTCGTTTTCCAACAGTGACAACCACAATTGCTGGTGGGTCGTATTGCTACAGTGACAACAACACTTCATTTTTATCGTTCTCTGTAACAGCTCGGTTTGTAACAAATAAAACTGTTACAAACCCGGTTTTATTGTTTTTCTCCCATTTCATTATTGTGAACACCATTTTTGAGCAATAAAGATGAATTTTGAGCGTGTTTCCATGATGATGAGCTAATTCTCGCGTAACCAAGGCACGGAGGAAGCTATTTATTTATGAATAATTGGTAACTATTCTATTTTTCTCTAATTTGTATTTTATAATTCACTCAATCACTACTTTGTGGAATTTTAATTGTTTGCATAATTTTTCCTAATTAGTTGTGATTCAATTAGATAGGTTATACTTTGGTTAGATAATCTATGCTTAAGGGATACAATTAATGTTTGAGAATATGTTTGATCATTTGTGAATTAAGAAAAAGAGATCTTAAAAATAATTAGAGTTTTGGAATTTTTACCATCATTCATTCATGTGTAATAGTGGAATCTAGTATCTTGGTTATTTTCAATCTAAAAAAAAAAAAATTTGGATTTAAATTTTCTCTACTTTTAGTTTAAATAAATCTAAATTCAATTGCTTTCACAAGTCTTACGAACCTTTTACTACCACTATTCGAAATTCGATCAATTTTTGGCGCCGCCGACGCGGACTTATTTTTAAGTTAGAGTTTTTAGATTTATTTTATTTTTTAGATTTATATTATTTTCTCTTTGTTCTATTTTACGTTTCTTTGGGTATATTTCTTTGTGCTACAGGTTTGGAGTTTGGACCGAAAAGAATTTAAGCCAAAGACTTTGGTGACTAAGAAATTAGGAGCCAAAGATAAAAGCTAAAAGAAAAGGAAAAGAAAGATAAAGAATTTTTTTTATTTTATTAGGTTTTTAGATTTTATTTTTATTTTTTATTTCTTAGATTTTCTTTAGATTTTATTTTTTAGAAATTGTATTAGGATATCTTTTATTTTTGTAATTTTTTTTTTCTTTTTCTTTTGTACTTTATTTTTGGACTTTGAACTGTCAACTTTGGACATTATTATTTTATTTTTAAACCCTACGGAAGGGTAGTTTTAAATATAAACTGTTTGCAGGGAAGGACGACGATTACTATATCGTCTCGGCCCCTCGGGTTCGTACATGACATAGGAGTCGTGGCCCGAGTCGACTTCAGCGGTTCTTCGCCCGTCTGGTACGGGAGGTAAGTTTTTCAAAACACCCGCGAATCCCTTGTCAGCGGGTTTACTGTCTGCCTTAAGGTGAATATATGTTGAGGACTGAATACGTACTTTAATTTCCTAGTAAAGGGCAAGGACTGGCCATACAAGATAAGGGTTCGGATTTCATCACTGTTCTCTTCTTGCCCGCCTTAGGAAAACATAACCTACGCGAACCCAAGCCTAAAATATTGACTAGAACGAGACCTATAGGGTAACGCGCTTAATAGGAAAGTCGTTCGAAAAATATTGGTTGCTCTTCTAAGCATACTTTGAAGTTCAGGAAGATTACTGTAAGTCGATTAGAGCCACCTTGTAACCCAGGGAAGCATTGCCAAAGAGGTGGGGGTATCAAAGCTCCTCTGAGCTTCCCCTACTTCTCTTCGACTCACTTTATTCGGATCGATCCAGAGAGGTTTGCTTAGATTGTAACGAATTCCATTTCGAAGGATTAGAAGATGGTCTAGAAACAATCTAAGTGGATCCATCATGCTTGTTGTTTGCTAGAAATCTTTAGGTTTGCTTTGGTGGAGTCAGCCTGCTGTGTGTTTGCTTAGAACCTCCCTTCCTTAGGATTTTTTTATATTTTTATATTTTTCTTAGTGTATGCCAAAATCGCTCAAGTCCATTAGTGAGCGTGCTTGGAAAAGAGACACTTTTGGTCATTTGATTAGTGACGAGCCTAGAGGTTTTTCTTTTGTAGACAGGGAGCTCGAAGACTCTTCTTTGGAGAGCCATGTTTTTGGAAACTTCAATTTTGAGAATTTAAGTCTTAGTGAGGAATTCACCCCTAGGATTTTTACTGTACCAACAATGACAACTTTGAAGGAGTACATGTACCCAACTAGGACCAACCGACCATCGTGCATTAAGTTGCCAGCCTCTACGGCTAGTTATGAGTTGAAACCTGGTATTCTTCAGATGATCCCTATATTCTTAGGAAAAGATGATGAAAACCCTTACTTTCACATTAGGGACTTTGAAGAAATTTGTTGAACAATTAATATTAAAGACCTTAGTGATGAAGTCTTGAAACTTAGGATGTTCCCCTTTTCCTTGAGAGATAAAGCCAAGACCTGGCTGAACAACCTACCATCTGAATCCATAAAAACATGGCAGGAACTTATTGATGCCTTCTATTTTAAATTCTACCCTAAGCATAAAACTGCAGCTGTTAGGCAGAAAATTAGTACTAGTGTTCAACAAGAGGGAGAATCTCTTTATAGGTTTTTAGAGAGATTTAATGATCTTTTATCCCAATGTCCTCACCATGGGTTTGACAAAATGAAACTAGTGGGGATTCTTTATGATGGTTTAGACTATTCGACCAAAGCCACGGTCGAGTCTTTGTGCGCTGGTAAGTTCACTAGTAAAAATTCTAATGACGCGTTTTCCTTCTTAGAAGATGTCGCTGAAAAATCCCAACAGTGGGAGTCTTGTGTTGAACCCCCTAAAAGACTCTTGATCAATAGAAGTAGCACCAATGTGGTTGATATAGGCTTTGGGTCTGATGCTAAGTTTACTGCTTTGTCTAGAAGGTTAGAAGCTATGGAATTGGATCAATCTAAACATAGATCTTTTGTTGAACCTGATAATAGGATTAGAACCTCTCAAGTCTCTAGTTGTGGAATAGAACCCAGTAACTCATTTTGGGAAGGTCAGGATAGTGAAGAGCAAGCCCATGCTGTCTATAACAATGCTAGATTTGAAAACCGTCAGAAGTTTGACCCCTACTCAGAGACCTACAACCCTGGTTGGAGAAACCATCCTAATTTCTCTTGGTCTAAAGGACAGAGTCAAGGCCAGTCTAGTAATTCTCAGCCTCCCCCAGGTTTTGGTTATAATAAGAACCCTTCAGGTCAAGCCCAGTTCCAAAACCCTTCTGATAATAGAATAATTAGCTTAGAGGAATCTCTTAGTTTATTAAAAAGGAGCCAGGACATGTTCGTAAAGACCCAAGAAGTATTACTAAAGAATCAGGCTAGTTTTCAAGAGGAAACCAAGCAGAATTTTCAACATAATGCCAAGTCTCTTGCTAAGTTAGAACTTCAAGTTAGTCAAATGGCTAAGATTCTAAGTGAGAGAGATAATGGGAGTTTTCCTAGTCAAACTCAACCTAATCCTAGAGGAGTTCATGAAATAGGAGGAAGATCATCTGATCATGTGAATGCAATTAAAACCCTTAGGAGTGGTGGAGAAATAGACAATAAGGTTGCCATGCCTGATAATTAACATGCTGTAGTTCACCCTTCTGAATCAGAAGCTGAAGAGATTGATGGAACCTCTAAGGAGACTAATAAGGCCCCTGATAACCCAAACTTTGTTCCCAGAGCCCCATTCCCACAATTGCTGGTACCAACTAAGAAGGAGTCCACTTTTAATGACATTTTGGAGTTTTTTAAGCAGGAAACTATCAACCTTCCATTATTAGATGCAATTAGGCAGATTCCTCCTTATGCTAAGTTCCTTAAGAACTTGTGTACGTGAAAGCGTAAGATCGGTGTCCATAAGAAAGCCTTCCTAGCTAGTCATGTGAGTTCTATTATTCAGAATACTACTACTCCTAAGTATAAAGACCCAGGTTCCCCTACCATTGCCTGTACAATAGGGAAATACCGTGTTGAGAAAGCGCTGCTTGACTTAAGAGCCAATGTGAACTTACTCCCATATCATGTGTACCTTAAGCTAGGACTTGGTGAGATGAAACCTACCCAGATAACACTTCAGTTAGCTGATAGGTCCGTAAAAATTCCTCGTGGTGTGATCGAGGATGTTCTTATTGAGGTCGACAAGTTTATTTATCCAGTGGATTTTGTTATCCTAGATACCCAACTTGTCCCTGACCCAGAGAACCAGATACCGGTAATTCTAGGTCGCCCGTTTTTAGCTACATCTAATGCGATCATCAACTGTCGAAACGGTATTATGAATCTGTCTTTTGGTAACATGACCATTGAGCTGAACATTTTTCATACTAGTAAGCTACCCTATGAACTAGATGACTCGAGCATAGAATAGGTCAACATGATAGGAACATTAGTTGAGGAGTCATTACCAAACACTTTGTTAGAAGATCCACTAGAGAAATGCCTAGCCCACTTTGGGATTGATTTTGATGATGATAATGTGATTAATGAGGTGAATGCTTTGTTAGATTCAACCCCTTTGTTGGACACTAGCAATATTTGGAAATCTTAGTTCGAACCACTACCAGTTTCTGAGTCTACTTTAGTTCCTTCGTTAGGAGAGCCTCCTAAGTTGGAACTTAAACCATTACCAGATACCTTGAAGTATGTGTTTTTAGGCCCAGCTGAAACTTTACCTGTGACTGTAGCATCCAACTTGGATAGGGATCAGGAAAGTAGGTTAGTAACCGTCCTTCAAAACAACAAGGAAGCTTTAGGATGGACCATATCAGACATTAAGGGTATAAGTCCTACTGTTTGTATGCATCAGATTTATTTAGAGGAAGATACCAAACCTTCTAGGGAGATGCAACGTCGACTAAACCCTAATATGAAAGAGGTAGTTCGAACCTAGGTTCTTAAGTTGTTAGATGCAGGCATTATCTACCCTATTTCAGACAGCAAGTGGGTCAGCCCTGTTCAGGTTGTCCCCAAGAAATCCGGTATTACTGTAGTCCAGAATGAGAACAATGAGTTAATCCCAACCCGAGTGACCACGGGTTGGCGTGTTTGTATTAACTATAGGAAATTGAACAAGGTCACTAGGAAGGACCACTTTCCCCTTCCTTTCATCGACCAAATGCTAGAGAGATTAGCTGGACATAGTCACTACTGCTTCTTAGATGGCTACTCCGGATATAATCAGATCGTTATTGCCCCTGAAGACCAAGAAAAAACGACTTTTACCTGTCCCTTTGGTACCTTTGCGTATAGACGCATGCCTTTCGGGCTTTGTAATACCCCTGCAACTTTTCAGCGTTGTATGATGAGCATATTTTCTGACATGGTAGAACGGTTCTTAGAGGTCTTTATGGATGATTTTTCAGTATTTGGTTCATCTTTTGATGAGTGCTTGCATCATTTGTCATTAGTTTTGACTAGGTGTAAGGAGAAGAATTTAGTGCTTAATTGGGAGAAATGTAATTTCATGGTTCGTTCAGGAATTGTTTTAGGGCATATCGTATCATCTAAGGGTATAGAGGTAGATAAAGCCAAAGTTGACCTTATTAAAACTTTACAGGTCCCAAAAACCGTAAGAGATATTAGGTCATTCTTAGGGCATGCAGGTTTTTATCGTCGATTCATTAAGGATTTTAGCTTAATTTCTAGACCTCTTTGCAATTTTCTTGCAAAAGATGTTAAGTTTGTCTTTTATGATGCTTGTTTAGAGGCTTTTGAGAAGCTTAAGACTTTACTCACTACCGCCCCCATAGTCCAGGCACCCAACTGGAACCTACCCTTTGAGATCATGTGTGATGCTTCAGATTTTGCTATTGGTGTTGTGCTAGGTCAGCGAGAAAACAAATTACTCCATGTCATTTACTATGCAAGCAAAACTATGAATGATGCCCAGTTGAACTATACTACTACGGAGAAGGAACTGTTAGCCATTGTGTTCGCCTTAGACAAGTTTAGATCCTATCTCTTAGGTTCTAAGGTTATAATCTTCACTGATCATGTTGCTTTGAAGTATCTTCTTTCCAAGAAAGATACAAAACCTAGATTGATTAGATGGATCCTATTGTTACAGGAATTTTCATTAGACATTAGAGACAAAAAAGGTGCAGAAAATGTAGTAGCAGACCACTTGTCTAGGCTTGTTGTGGATACCCCTGATGATTCCCCGCCTGCTAGAGATAGTTTTCCTGATGAACAACTGTTCTTTGTTACCCAATTACCTTGGTATGCGAATATAGTGAACTATCTTGTTACTGGTCAAATGCCCCAACATTGGGGTAAACAAGATCGTTCTAGATTTTTAGCTGAGGTTAAACACTTCTTTTGGGATGATCCTTATTTGTTTAAGTATTGTCCAGACCAGATTATTAGGAGATGTATACATGAGATTGATCAGTCAAGTATTATTTCCTTTTGTCATGATCATGCTTGTGGGGGTCACTTTAGTGCTAAGAAGACTGCTGCTAAGATATTGAAGTGTGGATTCTATTGGCCTCCGTTGTTTAAAGATTCCCACAGTTACTGTGTTACTTGTGAACGTTGTCAGAAATTAGGAACCATTTCCCGTAGGAACATGATTCCCTTGAACCCTATCTTAGTTGTTGAGGTCTTTGATGTGTGGGTATTGACTTTATGGGTCCGTTTCCTAATTCTTTTGGTAACCTATACATCCTTGTCGCTGTAGACTATGTCCCTAAGTGGATTGAGGCGGTTGCGTGTAAAACCAATGACCATAAGGTCGTAGTCTAGTTTTTGAAAGAGAATATACTTACACGTTTTGGTACGCCGCGAGCTATAATTAGTGATGGAGGTTCACACTTTTGTAATAGACCATTTGCTCTTTTAATGAAACAGTATGGTATTACCCACAAAGTAGCTACCCCATATCACCCACAGACTAGTGGTCAGGTAGAGGTCTCCAATAGGGAAATTAAGCGTATTTTAGAGAAAACAGTTAATCCCAATAGGAAAGACTGGTCATTAAGGCATACTGATGCCTTATGGGCTTACCGTACTGCGTTTAAGACACCCATTGGAATGTCACCTTATCATTTAGTATTTGGAAAGGCATGTCACCTACCTGTTGAGTTAGAGCATAAAGCCTATTGGGCTATTAAGCAGCTAAACTTTTCACTTGACAAGGCAGGAGCTCACAGAAAGCTCCAGCTCAATGAGTTGGACGAGATTCGTAGAGATGCATACGATAGTGCAAAGGAGTATAAGAACAAAATGAAACTTGTGCATGATAAGAATATTTTACTAAAGTCATTTTCTCCAGGTCAAAAAGTTCTTCTGTATGACACTCGTTTGCATCTATTTCCCGGGAAGTTGCGCTCTCGGTGGACCGGTCCTTTTGTGGTCCGTACTGTTTTTCGTCATGGAGCTGTTGAGATCAATACACCGTATGGTAGTAGTTCTTCAAAGGTTAACGGTCAGAGATTGAAACCCTTTTTAGATCCCTTTCCTACAGGTGATGTTGAGGAGGTCCCTCTGGAGGACCCTGCTTACCCTTGATTGACCATCGAGGTCATTGTATGTTGTATATTAGTTTTTGATTTCTCTCTTCACCCAGGTACTATCTTCGGTACTGCTCTTTCATTAGAAACATTGAGGAAAATGTTAGATTTAAGTGTGGGGGAGTGATTAACTTTTTGTTTATTTTTGTAAGAGTTTCTTTATCATATTATGACCAGCTTTTGTTTATTTTTGTAGGAGTTTCTTTATCATATTATGACCAGCTGTTGAGCGGGTCAACAATTTTTTTTTTTTTTTTTTTTTTGATATGACCAGCTGTTGAGCGGGTCTATTCTTTTGATTCAGATGACCAGCTGTTGAGCGGGTCTCTCTTGATGTTACACAAATGACCAGCTGTTGAGCGGGTCTTGAGGTTTTGCCCGAGGACTAGAAAAATGTAAGTGTGGGGGAATTTGATAAGAACGTAAGTGTGACGCATTTTCACCCATAACTACATTATCTAGGACTCATTTTATTTCTAATAAAGTTGTTTTAAGTCTTTTATAGGGATAAGCTCTTGCGGCAAAAATCGGCTCGAAAAATTATGCGGAGCACCCCTGGAGGGTATTTTTTATTCGGACTCTCAGTTTGGATAAGGGGCACCTCATTTGGGCACCTGTTATTCGCACCCCCGGTTTGGTTAGGGGGACACCCTTCTTCTTCACGAATAGAGAAAATTTTGGCGGGAATTCTGGGTTCAAATTTCCAGTTCCTGCGTACATTGTGTTTTGATATTTTGAGGAAGATTTAGTCGGATTTTCATCTTGCTTCGGATATGTACCATCCTGTTAGATCACAACAGAGGTGGTAAGTGCATTCATTTCGATTAAATCACAGAATCTCATCAAACAGGGAAAGATTTTTATCTCGGGTTCATTGTGAGCTGGAATTGGAAAGTTTGTGGACCAAAGAGGGAGGATATCTTCTCTGCTAGAGTTTTTGCTTAATCTTGGAAGGAATAACAGCTCAGAGACGCATGCAGAGAGTATGACAAAATAAATTTAGCGAATGCAGAGAAAGAAATAGGAAATTATTCCCGAGAATAATTTTCCTTTACTGTGAAGATTTTGAGGAGTAATTGGAAAGATTTGGAGGTGCTTCTGGGTTATAAATAGCTTTTGAGATGTATAGGAAGGGACAGAGAAAAGAGGGAGAGAATAGGAAGAACCAGAGAGTCGAGAAATCAAGTGGAAGAAAAACTCCATTTTCTTCTGCTGTGAAGAACACGAAGAACATAAGACGCACGCAGAACCGTCGTTTTCCAACAGTGACAACCACAATTGCTTGTGGGTCGTATTGCTACAGTGACAACAACACTTCATTTTTATCGTTCCCTGTAACAGCTCGGTTTGTAACAAATAAAACTGTTACAAACCCGGTTTTATTGTTTTTCTCCCATTTCATTATTGTGAACACCATTTCTGAGCAATAAAGATGAATTTTGAGCGTGTTTCCATGATGATGAGCTAATTCTCGCGTAACCAAGGCACGGAGGAAGCTATTTATTTATGAATAATTGGTAAGTATTCTATTTTTCTCTAATTTGTATTTTATAATTCACTCAATCACTACTTTGTGGAATTTTAATTGTTTGCATAATTTTTCCTAATTAGTTGTGATTCAATTAGATTGGTTATACTTTGGTTAGATAATCTATGCTTAAGGTATACAATTAATGTTTGAGAATATGCTTGATCATTTGTGAATTAAGAAAAAGAGATCTTAAAAATAATTAGAGTTTTGAAATTTTTACCATCATTCATTCATGTGTAATAGTGGAATCTAGTATCTTGGTTATTTTCAATCTTAAAAAAAACAAATTTGGATTTAAATTTTCTCTACTTTTAGTTAAATAAATCTAAATTCAATTGCTTTCACAAGTCTTACGAACCTTTTACTACCACTATTTAAAATTCGGTCAGTTACCAGTACCATCGTAGAGGGAAAACTGAGAAGAGGAGTATCCCCTTGGCAGTGGAACTCTTTGCACATCAGGAGGATACCGAGGTTGGTGCTGGTGCATGTCCACCGTGTTTTATTTTCCTCGATTTTGGAGGAGACGCTCCAGATTTTCACGTTTGATGAAATTGGACGGCTGATTCCTTTCTCGTGAGCGTTCAGGGGCAACACGAACTTCCTCATCTATGAAGGCACACCATGTTGGAGCGCTCGCGCCAGGAGTGTTAAAGGTACTCCTTATTGGCTCTATGGGTTGACGCGTCCCTTGTGGTAGTCGCTCCGTTAGCGTCTTGGGAAAAGTGAGTACTTATTTTTGAGTTGTGGCCATGTCCGTCTGAGCATTAGCAAGAAATTCTTGTCTTTCCATCAAATCAACAATGGTGATAGGAGGTTGGCTTCCTCTAACTCCTCCAGTCTATCGTCTCGATGAAGAAATGGTGGCAGCCTGGTGACCATTGGAGGTGTCATGCTTGAATAAATATTAGGGGTAGCAGCGGATCTGTCTCTGGTAATAGGAGGCGTCACGCCAGAGGGGATGCTTCCAGTTTTACAGGTGTTGGTGTTAGAGGATGTAACACCATGCGATGTGTTGACTGTGCTGGCAGGCGGTACATTTATGTTAATAGTAGGGATATTGGCGCCTGAAGTGTTATAAGCGCCCGTAGCTTCATGGTTTGTAACTGACCCCGACCGAAGATCTACCATCTTGATAAAATTGAAATGAAATTGAAAATTGATCTTGCAACCGAAAGATTAATCTCCCACTGTGGTCGCCAGTTGTTTCGGGGTAAAAACTGTTTCTGCTGTTTTTGGTAAATTTGGGTGTGTTGATGAGAAACGAATTCAAACCCTAAACAAATTTACTGCACGGGAGTACTTTTAAATTCGAGATATCAATCGATAAGGATTCCATAAAACAAGAAATGTGTTCGCGAGCGTTACCAGTACCTTCATAGAGGGAAAACTGAGGAGAGGAGTATCCCCTTGGGAGAGGAACTCTTTGCACATCAGGAGGATACGGAGGTTGGTGCTTGTGCATGTCCACCGGGTTTTCTTTGCCTCGATTTTGGAGGATACACTCCAGATCTTAACATGTGATTAAATTGGACGGCTGATTCCTTTCTCGTGAGCATTCAGGGGCCACACAAACATCCTCATCTTTGAAGGCACGCACTGTTGAAGCGCTCGCTCCAGGAGTTTTAAAGGTACTCATTATTGGCTCTATGGGTTGACGCGGCTCTTGTGGTAGTCGTTCCGTTAGCGTCTTGAGAAAAGTGAGTACCTCTTTTTTAGTTGTAGCCATGTCCGCCTGAGCCTTAGCAAGAACTTCTTGTATTTTCATCAAATCAATAATGGTGATAGGAGGTTGGCTTCCTCTAACTCCTTCAGTCTCTCGTCTCGATGAAGAAATGGTGGAAGCCCCGGTGACCATTGGAGGTATCATGCTTGAAGAAATATTAGGAGTAGCAGCGGCTCTTGCTCTGGTAATAAGAGGTGTCACGTCAGAGGGGATGCTTCAAGCATTACTGGTGTTGGTGTTAGAGGATATAACACCATGCGATGTGTTGACTGTGCTGGCAGGCGGTACAATAGTGTTAATAGAAGGGATATTGGCGCCAGAAGTCTTATCATTTCCCGTAGCATCAGGGTTGGTAACTGACCCAGACCTAAGATCTACCATCTTTATAAAATTGAAATGAAATTGAAAATTGATCTTGCAACCGAGAGATTAATCTCCCACTGTGGTCGCCAGTTGTTTTGGGGTAAAAACTGTTTCTGCTGATTTTGGTAAATTTTGGTGTGTTGATGAGAAACGAATTCCAACCCTAAACAAATGTTTTGCACAGGAGTACTTTTAAATTCAGGAGATCAATCTGTAAGACTCTGGCCTAAACCAAGAAATGGTCGTTCCAGATTCAATTCGGTCACAAAGTGAAGGAGAAGGGTTGATCTTAGGGAGGGAAGCGAAGAAGGTGTTTGAGAAAAGAATATTGAATTATGAAGGTGTAGCTATTTTATGACTTGTATCAGAATGTAGAACTTGCTTGCAGAATGTAAGCTATCAGTTCATGGTGTTTTCTGGATACTTGTGTTGATAACACTTGTGTTCTGTGTTGAAATAGGTTGAAATCCTATTATACAAGTCATTGAGCGCACCCCTGATCTTGTAGAAAGTGGAAGAAGTTAAGTAGTGTAGAAGTGGGGTTGTGTAAAAAGTGGTGATCACCACGTTTGCTCAGACATGAAGAAGTATTTCTTATAGAAAGCGGTGACCATCTCACACCAGTTGGATATGCTGTTTGGTGCGAATTTGTTGTACCAGGTATACGCTCTTCCGGTAAGCGACTTTGAAAATTCTTTCAGGCGGAGGACATGATTATATTCGTATTCTCCCAAGGATTCCAGAAAACAAGAAATGTGTTCGCGAGCGTTACCAGTACCATCATGGAGGGAAAACTGAGAAGAGGAGTATCCCCTTGGGAGAGGAACTCTTGGCAAATCAGGAGGATACGGAGGTTGGTGTTGGTGCATGTCCACCGGGTTTTCTTTGCCTCGATTTTGGAGGAGACGCTCCAGATCTTCACGTGTGATGAAATTGGACGGCTGATTCCTTTCTCGTTAGCGTTCAGGGGCCACACAAACTTCCTCATCTATGAAGGAATGCCCTGTTGAAGCGCTCACGCCAGAAATTTTAAAGGTACTCCTTATTGGCTCTATGGGTTGACGCGGCTCCTCTGGTACTGCTCCGTTAGTGTCTTTAGAAAAGTGAGTACCTCTTTTTGAGTTGTAGCCATGTCCGTCTGAGCCTTAGCAAGAACTTCTTGTCTTTGCATCAAATCAACAATGGTGATAGGAGGTTGGCTTCCTCTAACTCCTCCAGTCTCTCGTCTCGGTGAATAAATGGTGGCAGCCCTGGTGACCATTGGAGGTGTCATGCTTGATAAAATATTAGGAGTAGCAGCGGCTCTGGATCTGGTAATAGGAGGTGTCACGCCAGAGGGGAGGCTTCAAGCGTTACTTGTGTTGGTGTTAGAGGATGTAACACCATGCGATGTGCGTTGACTGTGCTGGCAGGCGGTACATTGGTGTTAATAGCATGGATATTGGCGCCATAAGTGTTATCATCTCCTGTAGCATCAGGGTTGGTAACGGACCCAGACCTAAGATCTACCATCTTGATAAAATTGAAATGAAATTAAAAATTGATCTTGCAACCGAGAGATTAATCTCCCACTGTGGTTGCCAGTTGTGTTTGGGTAAAAACTGTTTCTACTGTTTTTTGTAAATTTGGGTATGTTGATGAGAAACGAATTCAAACCCTAAACAAATGTTTTGCACAGGAGTACTTTTAAATTCAGGAGATCAATTTGTAAGACTCTGTCCTAAACCAAGAAATGGTCGTTCCAGATTCAATTCGGTCACAAAGTGAAGGAGAAGGGTTGATCTTAGGGAGGGAAGCGAAGAAGGTGTTTGATATCAGAATGTTGAATTATGAAGGGGTGGTTGTTTTATGACTTGTATCAGAATGTAGAACTGGCTTGCAGAATGTAAGCTATCAGTTCACGGTGTTTTCTGGATACTTGTGTTGATAACACTTGTGTTCTGTGTTGAAATAGGTTGAAATCTTATTTATACAAGTCATTGAACGCACCCCTGATCTCGTAGGAAGTGGAAGCAGTTAAGTAGTGGAGAAGTGAGGTTGTGTAAAAAGTTGTGATCACCACGTTTCCATTACGAGGGAAAACTTGGTCACACTTTCACCCACTACTCTCATTGATGTTAACCTTCCGTCCTCTCCTGTCACTTTCTCGTAATGGGCGCGTTGCACGCCGCACGCTGTAAACCGCCAGACCAATACCCCTGTGAGCATCCCCCAGTTTGTGACATGTTTGATGTCTCGAGTAAATGGGTGAAGTCATGAGACTCACCGCTAAAAGCAGCACATAGTGCTTTTAGGTCAAATAATAAATTATTTGTTAAATCAATATTTATAAAACATTGCTTATAATCGATGTATATAAAGCATCGCTTTTAAACGAGCAGCTGAAAATAATCGATGTGCAAGAAACATCATTGTTTTAGTGTTCGTTCAAATTAGTCGCGAATCGAACGTCTTAAAAAAGGTAGCGTGACCGGCCACCTTTGGGTGATCGTTTGAGAACCCTATGGGTGAGCTACCACTTGGTCGATCGCTCCCTATGGAGGAGGGGTGGACGATGATCACAGCGTTACCCTGTTGGCCTCCTACAAATAAATCTAAACCATCCGACTAGGCTAGCGAAGTTGGATGGACGAGATGATTTGCGGCAGTTGTGTATTGCCGTTGGATTATGCAAACAGCGCGACCAGCCTCTTTTGGGTGATCGTTCGAAGGCCATATGAGCAAGTCATGGCTTGGCTGATTGCTCCTCATGGAAGAGGGGTGGCCGGTGATCACGGTGTCGCGCTGTTGTCTATCTAGAATCCAATCTAAGCTGTTCGACCAAGCTGGCGAAGATGGACGAACACGATCAATTTGCAGCGGTTGCATAACGCCGCTGACTTAATTTTAGGGTTTCAAAAATCGCCCGATCATCCTTATTTGGGCGAGCGATTCAACACGTTTCTGGTTTGTCGTGGGCAAGTCGATTGACCAAGAATGTAATTGGGTCGCCAGTGAGCACACTAGTACCCTTTTGATCATTCGAAGGAATATCTAAGCCGTCCAACTAGGCTAGCTAAGTTGGGCGGTCGTGATGTTTTTGAACCGTTTTTGCCGGTCTTAACTCGTTTGAGCTCATCTTTCAACAGCGCGATCACCCATGTTAGGGTTAGCGTTCAAAGGCGTTACGGGTGTACTAGATGGAATCCGATCGGTTAGGATGTTAGTGGGCCCGCCGGTGGTCATCATGATGATCGCCTAGTTCCGCTAGAAGTAGGCTAGGCTTGTTGAATTGTGTGGCCAAATCGTGTGGCCGTGATCCTTTTTTTAAGACTGATATGGACAGTCTAGATTTTCCTTAAGGAATTTAAACGCGTTCGATCGCGCTAACTTTTAATTAAAAAGTGTGTAAACACGCTAATCTCTTTATCAAAGAGTGGTGTAGTCTACGTGAGTGTTTTCATGCAGGTCTTAATACTGACATTTCGGGAGATTCATGCTACTCCACTGCGAGTGAACATTAATCGTCATGTCATGCCAATATTGAGAGTTCGGCTGGGAACATAGCATAGGAAAATACCAGGCAGGTCATGCATTAGTGAATAATGCAATAGGTTAAAATTTACATAATATCTGGGATTGTTGCTTCACGCACCATTCTGGATAAATTTCGTAAATATGTTGAATTGCTCAATACATATGTAAGTGAAGAGGTTTATGCACTCATCACTTTCAAATGGCTTTTGTTCCTTTGCAGGATGACAGCGTATTAAATACAGGGTTTCACGATTTTATACCTGAACCGAAAACCACCATCAACACTCCTGCATTGTGCAGATATATGATTCATTATCGCTAAGCTCGATGAGTGTTTGAGACCATAGTGTCACGAAGGGATCACCTTATGCTATGTTTGGGACCTATCACCCTGTTGGCCAATCCCGGGCCAGGGGATTACCGAATGGTGGGGGTCGAAAGTTTAGACATGATGGGTATCTCTTTCTGTTGGATGCTTTCCCCCGGTCATACACTCATAGACGCTTACGGGGGAGTCCGGAGAGATTGCACGCAAGTGCTTTCCCCAGTATGATGATGTGAGACAGGTGGTGCTTGCACTGGTTCTCCGTTGTATGCATTATTTATGAAAATGTATGTAGTTTTCTGTAATTTTAGAAGTGTATACTTCTATATATATGCATTACAAAAATGTATGCGAGTATTGCCGAAATGTAAGGA
This sequence comes from Papaver atlanticum, assembly GCA_023531105.1. Classification (NCBI taxonomy): domain Eukaryota; kingdom Viridiplantae; phylum Streptophyta; class Magnoliopsida; order Ranunculales; family Papaveraceae; genus Papaver; species Papaver atlanticum. The sequence goes on along the minus strand of JAJJMB010011752.1, from coordinate 390,501 downwards.
GTATAAGTATTTGCAAACTCTTTAGTTGTGTGTGATGTATGTATGCCCCCTTTTGGTTTCGGAAGCTGGCTGCCGAAGCTTGCGAAAGCAAAAGTAACTGTCGTTGTGATGTCTTTGCGGGTACATTGAGCGGGTGAGCCATCGTCATTGTTATCTAGGGAAGGTAATGAACTTCATTGTATAATCTTTCGGATCATATTGATCCTTGGCACGAACAGTAATTGCATTGTTGATCATTCTCTGCAGAAATTAATTGATTCTGCTCCACGCTGGTCTATACCGAAGATTGCACTCCATGTTGCTCTGATGAGCTCTTAGATGTGTCTCCAATGCTGGTAGATTTATTGCTACTCGGCCTAGATGGTACCGCATCGTTAGCTATGCTTCCCCGTGACTTATGGAATTTGGTGTGTCTTGGTGTATATGGCTTCGTTCTGCTCTTTCAAACTTGACGACGATACTTTCTTGTGTTATACTCTAAGTTGGTTACCGTAGCTCCGTTGCACGAGCTTTTAGTCTGAACTATGGACAAAGAAGTTTATTTGTAAGCACGTCACTTGTGCTGCAGATGCGAGCAATATCACTTGGGTTGTGGCCTGAACACGGGTTATGTTATGCTGCCGCTTTATAGCTCTTTACAACAACATTGAGCCGGGTCACGTTGCGGTTACATGGCGGATTTGCAGCAACATTGAGTTGAGCTTGGACCGGAGCTACATCGTCGGGGTTGAGCTGGTCGTCATCACCGGAGTGGAGGACTGGAGCTTTATCTTCGTCATCATCAAATTAGAATAATGATGGTTGGAGCTTTGCGTTGGCTGGAATGTTCTTCGGATTACTTGTATCATCGTCCTCAGATTCGATGTCATCGTCGTCGGATTTCGTCGTTGGGCACTTCGGATCACGACCGTCGTGGGAAGACTTAGCCTACTTTAATCATCGTTGTTGTTGAAGTTTGGTCCTTCGTGGCAGAACTTTGCATCATCGGAGTGGAGCTATGATCGGGTCTACGTGGAGCTTTGTATCGTTGGCATTAGGATTGTATCATGTTGGCCCTCTGTACTTCGTAAGCATTGGTTGATCGTCCTACTCGTTGTTCCAGTGAGATTGCTTCGTAAACATTGGTTGATCGTCCTACTTGACCATCGGACTTTGGATCGAAGCTTTATCTTCTTAGCTCCTTCGTTAATACTTGAATAAGTATCAAAGATATATTCTAGATAAACTTGCCGACTGATAGCGCTTTATGAGTGTAGAAGTATGTGAATCAAAGAAACATATAAGAAGTATAAGGAGTGATTAAAAAAGTACACGAAGTAACGATAATGGTCACTAAAGGACAGAAGTATAAGAAAAATTCCGAAGTATTCTTCGATAAGAATCATGAAGTATGAGAAATAAGAAGTACCGAGCAAGTCTTTTCGTATAAGAAGTATATGAAGTACTGGAAGTAAGAAGTAACTGAAGAAGCATACTTCCCGTAAGAAGTATAAAGTACAAGAAATAAGAAACATCGATCCCGTAAGAAGTATAAAGTTTGAAGTACTCGACTAGAAATAAGAAGTATATGTTCCTGGACAAGTACTCTTCCAGTACCTTCTGGGTCCTTGGCACGCCTCCATAAAAGTAAAACACAGAATTGTTCTGATAGATGATCTACTCGTACTTCAAACTGCTTCTTGTCTTTGGCGCTACGCTGCCGTTACATAGCATCGTTGCAGCGATATTGAACTGGGCTATGCTGCAAGGAGCGGTCATTTTTTCTTAAGCTTGAGCTGCTACCACAAGCTAAACTTTGGCATTCCATCGAAATCTTTACCACGAGCAAAGGGCTGGAGCTGTATCTTCGGAACTGAGCTGGGCAGCGGGTGGACTATGCTTCGGGTTGCTTTCATCATTGTCATTGGACATATCACCTTCATTGCAGGGCTTGGAATTATCATCACGGGACCTTGCATCATCGTCTTGCATATGATCATCGGCAAGAGGACCGGAACTATCATCGGGTTTGCACGTTGGTTTGTATCATCGTTGGTATTTGTAAGATAGAACACCCTGGTTGCAATATTGTTTCAAAAGAGATGGTATTAACTTGGACTTTGGGTTTGTAAACTCTCATGGTCCTTTGTAGGAGCTTTGGAGAATCTTCATGTCAGGTAGCTTGTAAGTCGGGAACAATCATCATCGTCACCAGAATTTGCCTTCGGTCACCGTTTTCGGACTTTGGCTCTTAGTGTTTGGACTTTGGTCTTCGGGCTTTGGCCTCATCGTGGGAAGACTATGCCATTATTAAGAAGCTGGGTCTACAGCAGTCTTGCATCATCGGAGTCAAGATCGGAGCTGGATCGTCGGTCAGCAGAATCATTACTGTATCGTTGCTCCTTTGTTTTGCTGTTGGTGTCGTCTCTAACTCGAACTGTTGTTCTCCTTCCTCAAAGTGTGAGCTGGTCTGGGTCGAGACTGCATCATCGAGGCAAACATCACCAGCGGGTACTGTATCATTGGAGCATGGGTACTAGATCTCTTCTTGTTGGACTGGGGCTTGCCTGCATCATCAGAATCGGGAATCGAGTCGGGTACTGGGTGAACTATGCTTTGGGCTAGTCTCGTCATTGGACTTAGCATCGTCGTCTGGCTTGCATAGTCGGCATCAGACTTTTGTTTATTGTTGCAGGTGGATGTTTGGAGCTGGTCACCGGAATGAGGATCGTAGCTATATCATCGGGTTTATTTTACATCGTGCAGCGCGTCGGGCAACGTGGGGTCATCATCCTCATCGGGTTTGTACTTGGGACTTTGGGCTTTGCACCGACAGAACTTATAGCATCATTGTACGAACTACACTTCCAGGTAGTCTCAGCATCGTTGTTTGAGTTTCATCCTTGTGCTTGGCACTATCATCGTCCTCCGCTTCACACCATTGTTGCAAGGCTCTGCACCATCGTCGTCGGTCTTGCACCATCATCCCAGGACTTTGCATCGTCGTCGTCAGACTTGAGCCTGCCTACGCTGCTGTTACATAGCGGCTGTACTGCGACTTTGGATTGGTCCAAAGCTATCGTCGAAATTAAGCTGGTTTTCCTCATTGGAGTGTCGAGAAGAACTGTGAACGTTAAAAAGGGCGGAGCTGGTTTATCTTCAAGTACTTCGGGTCAGCTGGATCATTAGCATCAGACTTAGTATCATCGTTTGGCTTTACACCTTTGGCATCGGACTTTGGATCGAAGCTTTATCTTCTTAGCTCCTTCGTTGTGATGCTGGTACAAACTAGAGCAAACATTAACTGAAGGTCTACTTTAAATTTTGTTAACCCATAAAGACTAGGACATCAGTAGGATAAGGTAGCTTTGCAGAGAAAACAAAGTAGTTTTGACTAATAAACTGACATCGACAAATTTTAATCCTAAAGAAAATAATTAAATTCTTTATATAAAACTTTATGTACTCTGTAGTCTGAAAAGCATTTTCTCTTTTGAATTATTGGGGTTAAACAGGCTAAACTGAAATGAATCTTCACTAAAAAATGACATTTACCCCTTCAAAGCTAGACCTGAATAAAGGAAAATAGAGGAAAATCATCACAAGATCACTAGGAAAAATAAATTTTTAACCAAAATAAAGCTTGTTTCTAGACATTGAATCTTTTTCTCAAACAGGTTATAGACATTTTCAGAAGTGTACAACATCGTAATAAGTTGGAAAACCAAACTTCTGTATCTGCAAAACGTTTTTATTTTTCACAAGATCACTTATATCATTCAAAGATTATGCATAATTGGAAAATAATCTAAAGTGCCGTGTTCCAAGGAACACCAAAGTGTAAACAGAGCACCTCCAATGATCAATTAAAGACCCGTATAAAATGGCCATGACTGAGAAAGAAGAAGAAAAAGAGCTCTGCAATAACAGATGCTTGAATTAAAGTTAACATTATTGAAGATTCATGAGATCAAAATAAACAGAGCCCCTCAACTGATCTTGAAAGAAATAGGAGGATGAGGGGGTTCTGCGGAAATCCATTTCAAAAGGTTTTGTCAAAGCTTATAAAATACTATAATACATTGGGATCAAGTAGAATAAATTCTTTACCCATTCCGGTTTCTCTAGCATTAAATTGTGAACACCACTATTCTAGTATCACAATCAAATGGACAAGATCAATGGATCTTGACTCACATCACAAAACAGTAAATAGAAATTAAAGTATAAAGATATAAACAAACACGGAGAATTAACGTGGTTCGATAACGAAGTATCTACATCCACAGGTAAGAATTAAGGCGTTTATTTATGAGTGTTCGGCTCCAATTCATGGAACTTCATTACAAGCTCCTGAAGTTGAGAGCGTTTTAGATAGTCGGAAAAGAAAGAAAAAAAAGCCCCCTCTCCGGAACCTAATAGCTTCTTATTTAAGGGGAAAATGTCTTCCGGCAGATTACGCTTCTATCCTTAGCTTAATATTGAAATTGTCTTAGAAATGATACGGTGCGTGTCACTGCTTCATGGTATTTTACTCCAGCTCTTCTCCACTCGCCACGTGTATGGTGCAGATTCTGATATCTACAAGATGAGAGCTTGAGTTCGGCTAATTGATCTCTTTCCTTTTGTGCCATGCATGTTTTGTGTTTGCACTAGGGCTTACGGCACCGGGCTCCATTTATCCCTTGATTATTTGATATACTGCTTCAAAAAAAAGAAAGATATAATAATGCTTAGAAGAGTAAGTGATTTTTATGATTTTGAGGAAATCCCCGTTTCTATACTGTTATTATCGCATGTGTTCAAGCTATTTTTCCATTCATTTTCATATCACCCCCTTTTTGGTTCTAAAAATGCAAGAGGCTTCGACATCATCGAAGAAAATAATGTGTGTCAGCTGCTTGAGTCCACCAATTTCATATATCAATTCGAAACAGTTGTATCATATGTTACAACTTCTTTGAGAGCATGTCCAATGCTTATGGTCAATGCTTATGGTCAAGATCATCTATGTGAAAGTCTTATCTACATTTATTTTTTTTGGGCTATCACAATATGATAAAAAAGAGAGAGGTAAAGATAAGATTTTTCATTTAAAATTCATCTACAACCTATCTAGCAAATCTTAATTCCATATAGACACAAATATGATGGTGTGGATTTTTCTTTACTTTTAAAAAATAAAATAAAATAATAAATGTATATATATATATATGAGAGATACTTCATTTCAAATAAAATCAAATGGACAAATAATTCAAGTCACTGGAGATGTAATTTTGCTCCAAAATATCTTAGATCCGCCCATATCACTGGAGATGCTCCAAAGATTTAAATCAATAAGAAAAAGTACTCATGAGTACTCATGTTATCGAAATAATTTTGGCAACAATTACGATGACAGATAACGAGAACAATAGTCCTGTACTAATGTTTAATAACAATAACTGTAAAAAGGAATAATAACAGTTGATCCCCTTCAGATATTATTAGATCAATCTCTCCCTCAAATACTTAATTTAATATCCATGTTTTCATCTTCGTTATTGTATACACATAATCCGGAATTAGCCACGTGTAAAGAAGGAGACACGTGTATGCCATAAGATGGAAGAGCATCAAGATGACGATGCCACGTTGCGGCACCCAAGGGGCATGCATCACCATCATCTGCCACGTGCTCACCATCTTGCGAATCCGACGATTGGCAAAACAAGGAGTATCTGATGATAAGATCGCCACGAAGTACCGTAGAAGACCTATAAGGTTACTTTTTATCATCCCAAGGAATATCCAAATCGGACGAACGGGAGGAAGCACAGCTGACACCTGCATGAACAGTTGTCTGAGGCGTGCAGATTGTCCCAACCACCCGCCTTAAATGCCATAGACATAGGGCACTTGTCGAACATTCTATAGAGAAGGAGATGGTGAACCATCGTCGCAATACATTACCGTTGAGAGGCATCGGGGAAGGACGAAGATATCATCGGGATCGGCGCGCTAACCAAGACGATAAGGAACAGCTGTCTTACAAGAAGCCTATAAATACCCAACTCCACTAAGAGAGAAGGGGTCGACCAAATTTAGAGAGAGAGAACTATAGTTCAGAGAAATTGTAAAGAGTAAGTATGAGTTTTATCTTCTGCTACCTTCGTTCCCTACTCAGAGTCATTCGACTATCCTTTGTAATCTCACATAATACATAGTGAAAAACCGAACCCCCGTGGACGTAGGCCTTAGTGCTGAACCACGTAAATCATTGTCTCATTTACATTCTGCTTTCTTAGTTCTTGTAACCATATTATGCATCGGTTCAATCATCATAGATGCACCTATGATGCGAAACAAGGACGAGCCCGATGGCTCGGAGTTTCCCATATAATTATTATACTTCGCCTTACATATGTTTTAGTTATTATAGTAGTTTTTTCGACACTACGAACATTGATTATGAACACGATGCTATCATCGTTACATCTGTGTTCATAATTTGGCGATAGAAACAGGGACGGCTTACGTCCCGGTAAAAGATTTATCTTTCCCTATGAACTCTTTTTATCACTCAACACTGTTTCTCAATACGGACTTTGGGTGACAAACCAGCAAAAATGACCAGATTTGAAAGGTTTTTAGGTGAAACAAAACTCTTTCACTACAAATTTTTGAAAATCTATGCTTATTTCTCGCGTTATATACAGATTTTTGGAAATCGTCGGATCCAGTTTTACGTTAATAAAAACCCTTGGATCTATGCCTCCTCGAAAAGTATCTTTAAATTTATCTTCGGATCTATGGTTTTCTTCATAAAAATCTTCGGATCCATGTTTTCGTTTAAATTTATCTTCAGGTCTATGGTTTTCTTCATAAAAATCTTTGGATCCATGCTTTTGTTTAAATAAAAATCCTCGGATCTATCGTCGGATCTATTTTTGCTTGTAAATGATCTTTAGATTTATCTTCGGGTCTATATTTTATTTTGAAAAAATCTTTGGATCAGTGCATTCCATTTCAAAATGATCTCCACTTTGACGAATTTGTATTGTAGTTATGTTTTGGCTCGTGCCTAACAAAATATCTAACTACGTTTTTCTTACATCGCCTCTACTAACAAAACCTATGTGGATATATCTTCCTTGCCAACACTTTATTTTTTCAAAATATGGATAAAACAAAAGATGTAGAAAAAGCCAAGGCAGTGTCAAAGGAAACATCCAGGACTACACCAGTTGTGACACGCAGCAAGCAAAGAGGTGAAAAGCTCAAAGCAATAAGCAAGAAGCAGGATGGAGGGAAAGCACCACACCTCTAGATGCCAACGTCATAGCAGCAGCATCCCTCAAAGCCGCAGCAGCAAAAGACGTTGCCGCTAAAGTAGCAGCAGTCACCCGAGCGGACGAAAAACGAGAAGTAGTTGGGGAATCAACGATGCAGCAACCTGTCTACGGGATGCCTCTCAATGACGAGCAAAACCAACCATTACTAACTTCCCAACCTTTGTTAATGGAGATCCTAACGACGCCACAACCTACGGAGCTTCAGGTCCAGCCCATCGATCCACCAATCCCACTGATTCAAACCATAGATGAAGATCATACAATAGCCGCTGGCGGGCAAGTGCATATAGGGACTCCAAACCAAGGATCAAACCATTCCATCCAGCTAGCAGCAGAGCTCGAAGAGTTGAAAAGGAATCAGAAAATATATGCCGATGTTGTGGCGTTACTTGCACGAGAAAACCAAGAGCTCAAGGATAAGATCGCCCACAGCGCCGAAGTTGGGAACCAATACGATGAGGCGAATTTCAAGGCACCACAACTGAACCGTGACCGAAGGATGGTAGTGGCCAATATCAACAACCCCGAACCACTGAACCGACGTGTGACAGAAAGGAACAGATTGTCCGATCCCGATTACGCGCCCGAGCATTAAGACTACTTCGATAGTGATACCCGAAGAGCAGGACGATCACCCATGAGGGACGAGCATTTTCTCGCAATGGAGAGTCTTCGTGCTGAAATGATGGCGGAAATCAAGCAATTGAAGATGAGGCAAAGAGGAGGAAGATTAGAGGAAGTAATGAGAGAAGCTATCACCACACCGCTGACCGCGCGACTGACGAGAGACCTCATTCCCCAAAAGTGTCCCATCCCAGCGTTTGAATGTTACGACGGATCCAGCGACCCCGCAGCTCACCTTCAGTACTACAACCAAACTATGGCCCGATAGGACCCAGACGATGTGGTCCTATGAAGATACTTCCCCTCAAGCTTGAAAGGATCGGCATTATATGCCACCCAATTCCATTGATTCCTACAGTCGACTCTCAGAGATATTCTTGGAAACTTACATGTACAACAAGACAATCAACGCAGGAATGGACAAGCTCTTCTCACTAGCGGTCACTTTTAAAGAAACGATCAGAGAATACACAGACAGGTGGCATAAGATCTGTCAAGCGATAGGGAACGTAGACCCGGTAGTTAGTATCAATTGTTATAAGTGGGGATTGGATAGGATGAGCCCATTGTTCATTGAGATTCATGGAAGTATTCCCACGACCGAAGGGGACCTTCGAGTTATCATCGAAAAGCACGTCAGGTTAGAATAAATACAGCGAGACAACCTTAGGGCATAGATGTAAAAATCTCATCGTACGAATTCAGTGGAGCAAGCCAGCGGATCAAAGAGGACCAATCGACCAAACACTTCAACGAAGATAAGAGAGGACGAAGAGATAATCATCGGCGCAATGATAAGAAGTTCGAAGATCAATTCTACACGAAGCTTAACACCATCTACATTCGCATCCTGAGAGAGATCAAGGATCGAACCAACCTCAAGTGGCCATGGTCCAAGGGAAAGCAACCACCAAGAACTGAGAAATCAAAGGACTACTGCGACTACCATTGCTTCAACGGTCACCAAACAGAGAAATGCAAGAACCTCAAGATAATGATCCAGAAGCTGATTGACGCTGGAGATCTCAAGCAATATATTCAAAAGACAGAGCCCAAAGAAAGGAACCATCAAAGCAAGCAAGTTCATCTACCGTAAAATGACCGAACGCTCTACACCATCTCTTTCTCAGATCCCAACGGCCCTTCATTAACTGATCAAATAGGAAAAAGATTGAGGAAACAATTCGAGTACTATTGTGAATTATACAAGATTGATGGTGAAGAAGTAGATGGACACGAAGATTGGATGAACGCACCGCTGACCTTCTCTGCAGATGATGTTGAGGAAGACATGGAAGACCATAACGATCCTATGGTACTCACGCTACCTGTATCGGGATGGACTATGAAGAAGGTACTGATCGATAGGGGGAGTTCAGTCAACGTCTTGTTCTATAATACCTTCAAACGAATGAAATTGAACGACGAGCAGCTGATGTCTTCTTACTATACTATTTATGGGTTCAATGGGGCAGCCACGAAGCCTCTGGGAGATATAGTTTTATAAGTCAAGGATGGACCAATGAAGGTCAGCACCAGATTCAGCGTGATAGATGCACTATCCCCCTACAATGCCATCATCGGACGAAGATGGGTGCACAAGCTCAAAAGAGTGGCTACGACATACCATCAGTACCTTAGATTCCCAACTCCCGAAGGGGAAATGGAAATCAAAGGTGACCAAGTGTCAGCGCGGGAATGCCAAACTCTGCAGAATCAACTCAATGGTGAACAGGAAGAGCGGCGCAAATCCCGAAGGGGACAAAACAAAGCAACGGCCAAAGAAAAGGCGATCGACCTATATCTCGAAGAAATTTCAGGAAAAGGTCTAACAAAGAAGGGAACCGCTCTTACTAACGAAGCAGGCGTCTCAGGGGAAAAGGTGGCAGAAGAATCCACCAAATAGCAATTAAAGAGCATTCCACTCCTAGGGGAACCGAAGCCTACGTTCACACCAGTAGAACCAACCAAGGAGATCGACATTGGAACAGGGGAAGATCCTAAGATGATCAAGATAGGGACCCTGATGGATGAAGATCGGGAAGAAGCACTGATCAAACTACTCAAGGAGTACGCAGACATTTTTGCATGGAAGCTAGGAGATATGTCGGGGATCGATCCCAAGATCATACAACACGAACTTTGGATAAAGCCAGGCACAAACCCTTTCAGGCAGAAGTTGCGCAAAGTAGCACCAGAATATCATCAAGCAGTCGAGAAAGAGCTTAACAAACTTATGGAAGCCGGATTCATAAAGAAAGTTAGGTATCCCACGTGGATCTCGAACATGGTCGTCGTACCAAAAAAGAATGGTGGAGTGAGGATATGCATTGACTTCACCAATCTCAACAAAGCGTGCCCGAAGGATAGCTACCCGCTCCCAAGCATCAATCAATTATTTGACGTTGTAGAAGGACACGAAGAACTATCGTTCATGGATGGATATTCTAGTTATAATCAAATAGCCCTGGAAGAAGAAGATCAACAACACACACATTCTTCACTCCACACGGACTTTACTGCTATACTAGCATGCCCTTCGGACCGAGGAATGCAGAGGAAACATACCATAGGATGGTTGATGCAATTTTCAAACCATGGATTGGGAAAACCTTAGAAGTCTATGTTGATGATATGCTTGTCAAGAGCAAGTTGCGCAAGGATCACCTCCAGGACTTGAAAGACATTTTCAGTGCAATGAGGAAATACAACATGAAAGTGAACCCAGAAAAGTGCACTTTTGGTGTCACATAAGGAAAATTCCTCGGATATTTGGTAACGAAGAGGGGCATCGAAGTCGATCCCGCTAAGATCCAAGCCATCGTGGAAATGCCATCCCAAAAGAACTTGAAAGAAGTCCAAAAACTCAACGGATCCATAGCCGCACTCGGGAGATTCATCGCCAGATCATTGGACAAATGCAAACATTTTTTCAACGTCCTCAAGAAAGAGAACAAGTTCGCATGGACCGCTGAGTGTGAAGAAGCCTTCCATAAGATCATGGAATACCTGGCAACAATCCATATCCTTCAAAAACCTGAACCCAACGGGGTGTTGGCATTATATATAGCTGTAACCGAAGATGCAGTCAGTGTTGTACTGGTTAGAACCAACACGAAGATAGAGCAGCCGATATATTACATCAGTAAAACTCTCAATATAGCGGAAAGAAACTACACCAAGATTGAGCAACTCATATTGGCATTAGTATGGGCGACGCAGAAGCTGAGAACCTACTTCTTAAATCACTATGTTCGCGTTCCAAGTAAAGCCCCATTGGAGTCTGTTCTTAAAAACGCAGGAAAAGTGGGAAGGATAGCAAAGTGGAACACGCAGTTAGAACAATTCAACATCATACACGAGATTCAAACTGCCCAAAAGTCACAGGTCTTGGCGGACTTCCAAGCAGATCTACCTCTAGATAACAGCGAAGAAGTGAAGGACAAACCAGGATTAGACGAAGACGGAAAGGATCCGATCGATGTGCTCGAACCTTCCAGTCAACGAAGATGGGAAGTCTTCGTTGATGGATCAAGGAACAAAGAAAGTGCAGGCATGGGGATCGTCATCACAACACCCACTGGTGACAGGATGGTATAAGCATTAAGGCTGGAGTTTGAAGGGCACACCAACAACATTGTGGAATACGAAGCCATAGTGCATGCTCTTCGGTTGATAATAGAATTGGGAATAACTGACGTGCACCTAACAAGCGACTCATAGCTGGTCATTCGACAGATATAGCTAGAATAAAACACCTATGATGAGACTCTTTCAGCATACATGGCTCTGGTCCAAACTCTAGCATCCCAGGTTCCCAATATTAAGTTCATACATCTATACAGGAAGGACAACAGGCATGCCGATGCCTTAGCCTACATATCATCAATGCTGAAGGACAAAAATGTTAAAGCTATCAGAGTAGCAAGAGTATACCAGCCTTCAGTCACTCCAACCCAAAACGTCGCCGCAACGAACCATGCAGACGATGCAGGGGAAGATATTGCCGAAGATAATGTAGGAGAAGATATCGCCGAGGACGCCGAAGACGACATCCTAACAAGCGCTAACGAAGATGAAGATTTTAGCAATGAAAAAGACTGGAGAACTGAAGTCCACCTCTTCCTCGACGAAGGGACACTACCCGCTGACGTAAAGAAAGCAAGAAAAGTACAATCAAAGGCAGGAAGAGACGAGCTTCGTGGCGGAATCCTGTACAAAAAATCATTCCTCGGGCCCCTACTACGCTGCTTATCCAGGGAGGAAGGTTATCGTATCTTGAAAGACATTCATTATGGAGACGCAGGCAATCATATTGGGATGAAATCATTGGCCGACAAAGCTACAATGCAAAGATATTACTGGCCACAGATGATACAAGACGCTGCTAGGATGTCTAGAAGATGCGAAGAATGTCAGCGGTTCGCCAAAAGGATTCATGCCCCTGCAACAGAGTTAAATTCAGTAGGAAGCCCTTGGCCCTTCGCAAAATGGGGGATCGACATCGTCGTACAATTGGTCGAAGGCACCGGAAAAATGAGATTTTTGATAGTAGCAACAGACTACTTCAGCAAATGGGTGGAAGCCAAAGCTATGGCCAGGATCAGAGATGCGGACGTTTTCACTTTTATTTTTCAAAATATCATTTGCAGATTTGGCATTCCCGCAGAAATTGTTTTCGACAATGGAAAGCAGCTACAAGGAAAGAACATCGACATGCTCTTCGATATATTCAAGATCAGGAAGAACAAGTCCACCCCCATCTATCCTCAGAGCAACGGACAAGCCGAAGCCAAAAACAAAACCATCGCCCTTATTCTCAAGAAAACGCTGGATGAACATAAAGGTCGATGGTGTGAACAACTGCACAATAGCCTGTGGTCATACCGAACCACAAGAAGATCAGCAACCGTGGAATCTCCATTCCTTCTCACTTATGGAGATGAAGCAGTCATACCCACGAAGATAATCATGCCTACAACAAAGACCGAAGCATGGGAAAATAACCTCACAGCGGATATGATGCTAGAGAGGCTTGATGATATAGAAGAACGAAGGGAAACAACGTTACAAATAATGGAGAATTACCAACGTAGGCTAGCAAGGGAGTACAATAAAAAGGTTAAACTTAGAAACTTTGTAGAAGGACAATATGTGCTACGGGTCATACCGCAATATCAACGAGAGAACAAATGGGGTAAATTGGCACCAACATGGGGAGGGCCATTTGTGATACACGATATCACAGGGAAGGGATCGTACTACCTGCATAATTTAAAAGGAGAAATCCTAAGACACCTCTGGAATGCGAAATACCTCAAGCAATACTATCCATGAAGCAACGCAGTTCTGCATCTGCGTGAAGAATACCAGAAGAAGAAGACAGTGTATCCTCTTGACATGTTTCTATCTATGGCCGAGGCATAGCAGACCTCATCACAGTAATTAAAAAAGAACCTTTTTTACCATACTGTTCGGCACATAACGAAGAGGTCGATCATGACCCCTTATTTACATCTACATTGGGGAAAGTACTTTATGTACAATCTCTCGGGACTCCGCTATTAGTGTCTATGAGGGTACGACCATGGGGAAGGATTCCAGCAAAAAGAGATACCCAACCTAATAACAAGGCAGCGGTTTGGCAGAATGGGTGCATGTAAATAATTCAATAACGCACCACGTATCTGAGAACGATGTATTAACCCCCACCGTTCGGTAATCCTCGGGCCCAGGGTTAGCCGACGGGGTGACAAGTCAAAAATGATTAACGAAGGTATATACCTTCGTTATTCCACAACACACTCTTCGTTTCTTTACATGATTATATTTCTTTTCTATTCATTAACATATTAAGATATATAAAGTAACGATGCAGGTAATCAAAAACTCTACACATCCGAAAAGATTAATGATCCACTTCATAAAAGTTGATTACAAGTTTGGGAAGGCCGACAAGAAATACAAAAAATATACAAAAAATATACAAAAAATAGCCCAAAGCCATATAATCAACAGCGATCAGATCTCTACTCCAACGTAAGGACTTATTTCTCTCCCGAAGGCTCGACACGATCAGTAGGTCGATCCTTTTGAGAAGAGGGAACGCTCCCTCCAGAGGACGGATCAGAGGCAGATTTGAAAGGCTCGGGTACAGGACGACGCTTATAACTTTTAGTGATGCCATGCTCTTTCAAAAGACCTTGCTCTATCGAGAGCAGCGTCTTATTAATTTCTAAGGACAACTGACGGCGAGCTTCATGTGTGATAATAGTGGTCTTCAGATCAGATTGATCCAACAATGATAACAACCGCTCCACCTCCTTCGCTGACTCCTTCATCGCCACGTCTAGAGATCCTGATAACCCCTCAAAGTACTTGGTTTTCCCTCGCTACTCAACTAACTCAGATTGATCCTTTTTAAACTTCTCATTTGCAAGACCAAGCTGTCTCTCGAGCTCTGAAACAAAGGAAAACAAAACATTAGGAGGAATTAAACAAGCAGTTATTCACGACCAAATAAACATATACCTTCAACATTAGCCGAAGCTATTTCATATTCGTTTACTACTACATCTCGGGCTTCGTCGAGAAATTCGTACTCATTAGAAAGTTTCCTATAATCAAACCGAATGTGTTCGAGTTCAAATTCGCACTGATCTAACTCTACCTGCTTCATGGAATCCAAGTGATGAAGACGATTGACCTCATTATTCATCTCCTCTATTCCTTTGGTAAGCTTATACATATTAACCTCCAAACTTCTCTCTGACTCTACCAAACGAGCAACATCAGCTCGAGAAGCAGTTAAAGCTTTGCTAAGAGCATGCGCCTCCGCCCTAGCATCATCCCTTTCTCGAACAAGCCGCTGTATATAGTCCTGAACTTCGGGGACATGAGATGAACGGGCCTGGTGAAGCTCTACTTATAAATTTGTTACCTTAGCTTCTAACCGAGAAGCAGCATCGCGGGCCTCATAAAGATTCTCACGAGTCTACAACAACATACCACTAAACTGTCTAACGGTCAGCATTCATCGTGTTTTGCATCTCAACCATCTGCTCCCGTCGTTCATGATACTTAGCCGATAACAGATTATGTTCATCGGCATGGGAATTCCAATCTTCTTTTACTTTAATCACTTCAGAAACCAGCTCTTTAATATGTAAAGTTTGCCGAGACCTTTCATTCCGAAGCCACACTAACTCTTCGACACTACCCGCTAAAGACAGGCGCGGCTAACTCAGAAAGAACATCAAGTGCGAGAAGAAGGGAAAGAAAGGAAAGAAACAAACCTCTAGATGAAGTTCCCGCTGATGACGCCTCGTCCCGAGAATTCTCAAGTTCTTGCCGAAGAGAAGCCACCTCTTGACGAAGTCCTTCGCTAGTAGCATCGGCGTGTTGCTTTCCCTTCAGTTTCTCCTTCAGCTCCACTATCTCCTTATCCTTGGACTTAAAGGATTCTTGAGCAGTAAACAGCTCATCGTCCCTCTGACGTAGTTTTTCCTCCAGCTTGAGCGCCTTGTCCCTAAAGAACTGATAAAGGGTGTAGTTTCAGTGCTCGCTCCTCGCCAACTATAACAACCAGGGGCAAAATAAGAAACGCTAACGAAGGAAAACTTGTGTTACTTCACTAAGAAAAGAGTACGACATCTCACCTCAAGAATACGCTGCTGAGGAAAGCCGTATTGATGTCCATCAGCTATGGCCATCATTTCAGAAACAGAAGTAGGAGGACTGGCTAAGAGACCGGATGGAGCAGCGACACCCAAATTGCGTTTCCAGGCTTCGCTAACTTTGTCCAAGGAGGACAACTTCATATTCCGACGAGTGAAAGCATCGGAATCCCTCTCATCAGAAGCGACAGGGGAAGGGTTAGGCACGTTCAGGAGACCTTTCTTCTTTAACCAATCGAAGGTTTCATCATCTCCCCCACGCATCACGGCATGCACGAAGCCTTCATAGGAAGTACCCGCAGCGGCCTCCTTACCTTTCGCCTCTTTGGCGGCACGAAGCTCAGCATCCTCTCCTTCAGAGCTATCTTCTTCGTTCTCCTTCCCTTCTTCGTCTCAGACTCCACTTCCCAGTCATCAGTAGGAGATAATAACGAGAAGTCGTAAGCTGTCCCCAACGCAGCACCAATGTCAACTTGCCCACCAGGAGAGTAAATCTTGCCAAAGGAGAATTCTTGATTCGGCTCAGAGGTATTTACCGGCTCAGGGATCGCTGATTGAATATCAGTATCCTCGTTCCTCTTGCGAGGGAAGGGATATGTTCAGGATTGACCATGAGGTCACCTCCTTGACCCCCAGAAGCGTCCTTTTCACCAATATCTTCAACATCTTCATGATTGTGAGGGGAAGTTTCGGTACGCTCCTCATCATCGGTATCTTCCTCTTTTTCCTCCGATGAGTCCTCCTCGTTATTTACTGGGCTAGTGACTTCAGGAATCCCCGTCTCTTCAACTTTCACAGTAGAGGACTGAAGGGGACCAAGTTTCTTTCTCCTCGAAACCAAAAAGTAAGCACAGGATCAATCTATGATTCAAGGGGGAAAGACACAAACACAACACATTATTATATTGAATCATACCTTGACAGTAGCAATACCCTTCGGAGAAAGACCCGCCTCAGAATTCTCTTCATCTT
Organism: Papaver atlanticum; assembly: GCA_023531105.1. Lineage (NCBI taxonomy): Eukaryota > Viridiplantae > Streptophyta > Magnoliopsida > Ranunculales > Papaveraceae > Papaver > Papaver atlanticum. The sequence continues at coordinate 373,913 of JAJJMB010011752.1, read as the reverse complement.
CAGCATCAGCAACTTCAACGGTGTAGTCAAAATTCATACCAGAGAAATTCAAGGCCTAAGGACAGAAATTACCGTAACGAGACGGGGCACCATCACGAAGTTGGCTGCCAGCAATGGGCTTTCATCCATGCAGACCAGGAATCCAACCATGAGCCCATGGACCAATAACTTCAAGAGGAGTAGAATGCCACTCATAATCATGGTCGCGACGAAGACGCTCCTTGAGAGGAAAGAGCTCAGGTTTATCAGTTCCTTCGGTACCAGGGATGAACCGAAGCTTGGAGTCGCTCACCTCACTCAAAAGACGAACCTTACCATTGGGAGCAGCCATCGTACGAAGACCAACACTCCACCATTTTCGGTTCCTACCATTGACATAATCTCCAAAAGAAGCATTGGAATTATCTGGAGTATATAAACTCTTCTCCTCAAGGTTAGGAGTGTAGCCTGTCATCAGTGTCTCACCCTTGCTTCAAAGGTAACACTCACGAAGGGTTCGAAGATAATTCCCACTCAACTGAACCACCGAGCAGCAATGGGTATGAGAAGTAGAACCCTCACAATGTGCCAAAACATCATAGTAGAAGGAATCTCCCCACTTATACAAAGGAAGCATCAAACCAGCTTCGAAGGCTCCCACGATCGTCAGCAGATGATATGCATCGTACTTATAATTCTTGATCATATCATAAGTAAGGTCATCCCCTTGATTATAGAAACGAACCTCAAAATTCTCAAGATCGTGCCTTATTTTAAATTCTTCAAGATCAATATGCTTGAAGGAAGATTTCTTCTTCTTCTTCGAAGCTGGAGCAGTTCGTACAGAAGGAACAACTTCAGAAGACGTAGCTTTACCCGATGATGGCTTCTTCGGGGGACTCATATCCAAAGACTTCCTCTTCGTCGCAGGCTTTCTAGATAGATCCTGATCTTTCTTCGATGAAGGGACCTTCGACGGAACTTTAGACTTTTGAAAAAATGAAGGATTGGGAGGAGCGATGGAACGGATGGGATGAGCCTCAAATGGTTCAGAACGTTGGGAAGAAGATTTACCAGACGGACGCTCAACAGCATAACGAGAGCCTCTCGTTTGTTCCCCTCTTGTTTGAGAAGCAGCCTTCGGATCCGACGATGAAGAGGTTCTACGATCTCGAAGATCTAGTTGAGAAGATCTCGAAGGCCCACCCTTCGGTGGAGATATATCAGGGCTTCGATTTGGGGGAGATCTATATGGACTTGTTGGCGGAGATTTGTAAGGAACACGTCTACCCGACATAGCTACCTGAAAGGGGCATAAAGGGGTCGTGAAGGTCATAAACAGATCTGTGATCATCATGATTCATCAAGAACACCATTAAAACGTAAGAAGTAATCAAAACGCAGGACCCCAAATTTTGTGATGAAGAACAGGGCAAGTATATATACTTAGTATATTATGTTCTCCACCACAAAACTTAGGGCCATTACAACAGCAGAAATGAAGAGCAACAACAACAGAAGCTAAGATACCTACCTTGCCTGTAATAATGGCGGAATCGGAGACTGGAGATAATCCACAAATAATCAATAGACAACAAAAAGATTTCTTCGGTCTTCTGACCAACTGGGTGATGTTATCAAAGAAGATCTTGTCAAACTGGATTTGGGGAAGTATCTGAGGAAACAGGTATCAATAGAAGTGAAGAACAAAAAGACAAACTCAAGAAAAAATTAAACTCTCCTCAGAGTAAAAGACAGAGACAAAGCAGGGGAGAATAAGAATAAAGAGGGGAATAAAAGTTATTACACTTGCACCCTCTTTCTTATTTATAACCATAATAGGTGGAGGAAAACAGCCCCGAGAATCAAAAATAAATAACTACCAAGAGTGGGAAACGTGCCCTAAAATCTAGGGAAGTTATTGCGAGAATTGAAAGCATTTTCTTCAAACTTTGACTAATTTCAAACACATAAGAAAAGGGGCAAATTGTATACACATAGTCAGAAATTAGCCACGTGTAAAGAAGGAGACACGTGTATGCCATAAGATGGAAGAGCATCAAGATGACGATGCCACGTTACGGCACCCAAGGGGCATGCATCACCATTATCTGCCACGTGCTCACTATCTTGCGAATCCGACGATTGGCAAAACAAGGAGTATCTGATGATAAGATCGCCAAAAGTACCGTAGAAGACCTATAAGGTTACTTTTTATCACCCCAAGGAAGATCCAAATCGGACGAACGGGAGGAAGCACAGCTGACACCTGCATTAACATCTGTCTGAGGCGTGCAGACTGTCCCAACCACCCGCCTTAAATGCCATATACATAGGGCACGTGTCGAACATCCTATGGAGAAGGAGATGGTGAACCATCGTCGCAATACATTACCGTTGAGAGGCATCGGGGCAGGACGAAGATATCATCGGGATCGGTGTGCTAACCAAGTCGATAAGGAACAACTGTCTCAGAAAAGAGGATCCCACACAAGAAGCCTATAAATACCCAACTCCACTAAGAGAGAAGGCGTCGACCAAATTTAGAGAGAGAGAACTATAGTTCAGAGAAATTGTAAAGAGTAAGTATGAGTTTTATCTTCTGCTACCTTCGTTCCCTACTCAGAGTCATTCGACTATCCTTTGTAATCTCACATAATACATAGTGAAAAACCGAACCCCCGTGGACGTAGGCCTTAGTGCTGAACCACGTAAATCATTGTCTCATTTACATTCTGCTTTCTTAGTTCTTGTAACCATATTATGCATCGGTTCAATCATCATAGATGCACCTATGATGCGAAACAAGGACGAGCCCGATGGCTCGGAGTTTCCCATATAATTATTATACTTCGCTTTACATATGTTTTAGTTATTATAGTAGTTTTATCGACACTGCGAACATTGATTATGAACACGATGCTATCATTGTTACATCTGTGTTCACAGTTATTACCAAAAATGCTTGTTTGTCTTAACCTCTTTCGCAATTCTGTCTCCAAATTGGCTCTAGAAATGGGTGAGAAAAGAGTAATCAGGGTACATCAACATTTTTCAAACAATTTCATCACGCGTTAGGAATAGCAGACATACGACAGTGTTCAACAGTTCTGTCATTTATGATTTGCGACTCAGATGATGACATTTGTGGATGCGGCATCACAATACCTAAGTGGTAATTAAGTTGCAGGAAGCAAGAATATTAGGATATTGTAGAATTGTCATTTATTTTATTGTTCATATATGTAATGAACCTCGATGAACCGCAGATATTAATGAGTCTAAGACACGCTCTAATAAGAACTCTTTTTGTACTAACCCAAAAATACCATTTTAACAGTATAAACACCGAATTTTTATTGCGGTTGTTATTGTGTGACTCAGCTAACCAAAGATCTTTTTTCCTTTGTTTCCGCAGTTGCTTTGTTGTATTTTGGGTGTGTTCTGGAAGTGTAGGAAGTTTAATGAGAATAGTTGTGTGCTAATTGCTGAGTTGTAAGGATTGGTATATTCTTTTTCAATCAAGTATGTCAAGATGCCGAATTAGTGAGTATAATCAACAAACAAAGTTAAGAAACAAACCTAGGTGCAACAGCAACAAAGCCTCAAATCTGCCCCCATTTCAGACTATAGCAATGGCGTCGTCTGTGAACACCATTGCTAAAAAGAACATGGATCAAAACTTAAATTTACAAACTCAGTTGTCCCAAAAAAAAAAGTGCAAGACAAACTAAGAACTCATAATTACCAAAATTCAAACCTCAAGTCTAAGACCACATAAGTTAAACTCACCTTTGGAATAAGAAGACCCATTGATTCCGCGTGAAATAAGGCAACACCAAATTCTATTGGTCCAAATGAAAGGGAAAAAAAAAAAAAAAGGCTTTTGGGTCATTAAAATCATGAATAAATGAACCTAACATAGAAAATTTAATCAAATGAACATCGATACTTCCTTCTCGACTCCCTTTTTTTAATAAACTTTTAATATCTCGAAGTGTAAAGATGTCACTCAAACTTATACAAAAGAAACCTCAATTTCCTGTTAAGGTTCTGAAAAGAAAACACCTAATGAGACTTCGTACAGAGATCTTAACGGGAGAATGTTCACCCTGTTACATATTTTCAATAGATTGAACCAACTGGTATACTGTAAACAATCTTGCAAGGGAGCTGACCAAGATTTGTTTCAACCACAGACATTAAAAAATACAATTCGGATGATCCAAATTCAGGGGGAAAGGAAAACTCCTACCTCATTTATAGAGCAACTTGTGCATTGGTGATTGATCAATCTCTTTCCTTTCCAGAATCCAAAACTGGTTTCTACGTACTCAGCGTAGAATTCAAAATTACTTCTAAAATTCCTTCAACATCTTCAGGTAAACAAAACCAAAGTTGGCTAAGGCGTTTCTTCTGAATGGCACTGTAAAAACCTTTTTAAACTTCGAAAACAAATTTCAAAATTATTAAAACATTGTATATTCTGGCCAAGAAGTTTAACACGAACTGATTGAAATTTATAATTCTACCTAGAAATCTGAACAGTTAGATGAAACCATTGTGTCTGGCCATATAATTCTAGATCCAATGCAAACAACAATGACCGATACTCGCATGTTTTGATACCACAAATCAAAATTATTTAAAGAATATGGGATAAATAAAATAGTTACCTTACTATACAAATTGAGAAAGAAAGTGAGAATTACATATGTCATCGATGACCAATTCCTAATGACAAACAGAGGACTGTGTGTTATTATGCAGTCTCGTCAATATCGCTACAGTCATTATGGGAAGCTTCTTGACCACTTCTTTACTTACCGGTGGTAGTCTTTGAGGTCCAACACCAATTACCTATGTAGTCGACACAAACAGAGGATCAAATGACACCTTCCAACGACATACAAACATATACATAATTAATAAATATGAAGGAATACTTATGTAGGTATGTAAATATATGACCTTTAACCACCAAACAACAAAATTGAAGTCAAAGGTGCAAATGATCATCACTAATCATAGATATATGTGACATGAAAATAAAAAATTATGAGATGAATGTACACAAAACTTGAAGAGAAGCTTCAATTGCAGCATCCGAGGGCTTTAGCCTTTAGCTCAAACCTATGTAATTATCCAAATCTTCCATTAGTGCAAACATATCTTTCTTTGTGTTGTTCTCTCTTGCTCGTTGAGAAATTACTGCTCCTGCTGCAATAAAATTAATAAAAAAATCTTGAGTCACTAACCATGGAGATTAAAATTCATAAGTCACAAATTAGCCAATGGATTTTTAATTCATCCAGAAGAAAAGGTTGAACATAGTCACAAATTACACCAAAAACTAAAGAATATGTTTCAGGAAAACAACTATTTCGAATCACTGTTTTTGTATAGCTTTCAATAGTTGAAACCTTTACTATGAAATCATACATAATAAAATACTCCTAGCAATAAATCAGAGAAACTTACACGGACTGTTCTGCATGTTTTTCATTTTTAAAGCAATTATCCCACAATTCAATCAAATTGAAATTTAAAGCTAGACAAAGAGGAACAATTATCTCTCGCTTGATTCATCGCAATTGCAAATAGAATAAACTTCATAAAAACTGATCACAACACTAAGGGAAAAAAAAACGAATCATTCTAATTTATTCAGTCAACATGAAATTCAAAGCGAAACATCCAAAACATCACAAAAGGGGAAAAATCATCTCCTTCAATTCTTCTGAGTTTTTTTGGGTTTCTAGGGTTTGAGCCCCCTTTCTTCAGAGCTGGAACATGCGGAGAAAAGAAAAGAAATTCAGAAAAAAAAGAATTCGCCCATGAAAAGAATTTGCCCATTAGAGAAAAGAGATTTTGGTTTTTTATGCTTACCGATGCTGCGACGAGTCGGAGAAGATAGAAGGATACATCTCATGTTTGGTTGGAAAACGGTCGAGATGAGAAACGACATGGGATAGTAAATGAAATTTCAAACTGTGCTATGTATTCTTGATTTTCTGGCTTTTGCTCACTATATTACACCAGAATATGTGCAGGTACATTGCACAAGTTATATTTGTTGGATTTATGGCTTCTTGTCTATCGATTAATCAATGTGATGAAGAGATCGGCACAACGTTAGATAATATTTACAGACATAATGCTCATAAAAAGAATTGATTAAAATCGATTAAACACCGTTATTTAATATATAAGGTGTCAAAGAAATACTTGCATCACCTAGATGTACAACTTAGTCAGAGCGTAAGGTATCACCTGCAAATACTTGAGAACTTTGCAAATTGAAGGCTCTTTAAATCTTGGATGTGCTCTTCATTGTCCATATGCGTTAGGAGCCACATCCATATACTTAGGAAGAATATATTAATCCTCGTGAACTTACGCAAGAAATATAGAATGCAATTCAATTTAGCTCGAGTGATATTTTTTTCTTTCTTTCAAGGTTGATTTTTTTTAGAACTCGTCGAGTGATGTTATAACATTCTTAATCATTATGAGGATGTTTTGTCGGAGTTCCAGTCTCTACTCGATGAGATTTCCTCCTAGACAAAATCTTCACTAAAGGGATTAAAAGAACACTTGCATGAAAGCTAGTAGAAGGAAATAAAAATAAGATTAAATTCTTATTTAGTAGAAAATAGACATCAATGTTTTGAATAAAACTATTAAATAAAATTATTATTTTATTATTTTTCTTGTGATGGTTACCGATTACATAGCCTGTGAATGAATGTTTATATTTTTGCTATGTGTATTCGGTTTATGAGATGTCTGATTTCGGTTTTCATTAACTTTAACAAGTAGTGAACACGTGCGATGCACGTCGGCAACATTAATTTTTCATTCCATTTCTAAAATGTGGTACCTTCATTTTACTTTTCAATTTAGCCTAATATTAGGTAAAAATGGAAATAAAAAAATATATTAAAGTATCACTTTTAATGAAACGGAGGTAAGCTAAAATCTATAGATTCTTCTAAGTAATTTTATAGTATATCAAGTGAAGTATTTGAGCATTATATAGGCAACATATAAAAAGTACATAAGCTCTTTCAATTTACCTTTAAATTATAACTATTTTTTCGGAGAACTTTAAATATATTAACAAGTAAAAATTTGATATGGTTGTTTATACTCGTTGCGTAGGTGATTGAAAGAGCTTTCCAAATATATAAAATTCACAAAAATCCGACGTACCATTTGGAAGATACGAAGTTTTAAAATATTTATCTTTATTTTTATAAAAATGGCATTTCTGTAAATAAACGATTTCATATATTATTATTTTTAAGTCCCTATTCTGTTAAGCATTCCAGTCCTTATTTATATTTCTTAACTAAACAGTCCCTATTTTGTTTAACATTTTAGTCTTTGGTTAACCAAAATCCGTTTGGTTAACCATTTTCCGTTTGGTGAACCAAAAAAAGAATAAGGATTTCAATTAAGCTTGCTTGCCTTAAAGAGGGGGGAGATATTTGATCTCATATGATGAGACCCTTATGGTTTGTGTGGCTTTTTGATTTAGCGGGATTAAGTTCTAGCCCATGTTGGTAGGCTTTATCAGAGGATCATAAGGTGTTCCGATTAAAACTCATATGTGAAAAGTCACAATATGTTGAATCAATTTATGTTTACATAAGTTGTGTTTAGCATAACATATGTGTTTCGGGTTTTCAACTTTTGCTATTGGCACGCATTAGTTAAAACTGTTTCAACCTTTCTCTGGTAAAGGTTGCTTTTGTTGTTGTTCTTTTGTTCTTGCGAGAGGATGACAACACACTGGGGGAGAGTTCTTACTTGAACTTGCGCTTAATGATACATCTTTCTGGGGAGAAGACGATACGGAATTTGAGGTAACGAATTTGTTAGTTAATCGTTTTTCTGTTTAAGAAAAGCCTGTTTATATTGCATATATTTTGCTTTTGCTTAACAAAATTGCGGTACAATTGATATGTTCCATTATTGTGTATGGATGTGTGTGTATGTTATTCAATTATTTCCAGTTAAGAAAAACTGTGTCGATTTATTTGACTTATTGTTTGGTATCTTCTTTATTGTTGGGTATCAAGTGTTTTTGCTTAACGAAATTCGGTGCAATTGCGGTGCTCTAATGTCTATGTTTGTTTCAATTGCTTCCGGTTAATAAAATAATTGTGCAAGTCAATTTATTTTGGTTTTTATGAATTGTTTATGGCTTAACAACATACGGGGTCATTTAATTAGTCCAATTCGATTCCAGATAAGAAAAAAAAAAGTTAATTCTGATCTTAGTTAGATTTATCAAATTGAAGGATTCAGTTATTCAAGTCTAATCGAATGCCTTGAAAAGAAAAACTAGTTAACTAACCTAGTGCTTGTCTTGTCTAAAGAGAAAGGTCTAAGTTATTTTCTGAATAATTAGAGCCTGATAAGATAAATAAAGTTAATTCTGATCTTTATTTTGGTCTTTTCAAAACAAGCGATTGCACATACGCAATCGGTTTAACAAGGGAATTAAGTTTCTTAGTCGATTTGTTAAATTATTAGGGGAAATTGCTTCGGGCAATTGTTTCCTTGATAACATATTAAAACTAAATTACTTGTAGTTTCGGTTTTAATATTGGTTATCTAAAGTGGTATGTGAAACCTTCGTGCTTACCTCTTATAGGTTGTTTACAAGTCTTTTAGATTTGTAAGATCCTTTCGGTTTGTCCTTTATTTGCTCGAACCTTTGTTATTTTGTGACAAAAAGGGAGAGAAATATATGGAGTAAACAAGTGATTTGTAATCACTAAGGAATTGACAATTGTGCTTAAACGTTATATCTAATGAAAGAGTAAAGAATTGACTAAGGGGGAGAAATATATCATATTGCTGTTGTAGTATTTCTGACTACAAAAAGGGGAATAAAAAAGATGTTCGGATTGGATATTTACCTAGCTTACCTTTAGGGGGAGTAAAAGCTTTTGTTATTCAAATGTCAATAACGACATTTATTGATTGAATATATGCGGGTTATTGTGCTAGCTGTTGAAACTTGGAATCAAACGTATGTAAAATGAATTCTTTTGTAATTTTTTATTCATATGTAATAAGAGTTTTGTCACTAAAATTGACAAAGGGGGAGATTGTTAGAGCATAGCTCGGTTGAACTCACCAAGCGTTGGTATGTCAAGTTTGGTTGTCATAATTTAGTGTGTCAAAACTCATTTAAAATCGCTTGATTAAATACTAAAGTCAACTTCGTTTAGGTTAGACTAGAAAGTCTATGAATGTTGAGACATACAAGTATTACTCTGAAGACCTGAAGAATGTGAAGAAGTACCGAACTACAACGACGACATCATCCTTCCACTTGAGGTTAGTAATATTGACTTGAACTGTTTTATTCCTAACGTATCTTTCAAGTCGTGCTATATTGAAAACATAACTGCGAAGCTGTATATATTGTACATATTTTATAATACTTTAGTGATGTGACATGGTCATAATTGTATGATCATAGTATTAAGGAATTAGACTATGAAGTATAATGCTTATCTTTTGAACTTCGTAGATATGACATCGACATAATCTTGTATATACTGTTATGATTATGTGAATGGGTTATGGTGAAGATTTCATCATAGGAAACAATGTTTTACATTCGTTTAAAGAAAGTACATTCATGCACTTGTTTCGTGAATCGAAAGGGAAATCATTAAGCTTATTGGTCCATCTATTCATTGCAAATCTTTGGATGACCAATATGTGTGAGATGGTAGAACCGATCTTAACCTTGGTTATGTATCTTGGTATAACTAATCAAAATGCCTGACTTATGATTTGGTATGACTGGTTTTTATTAATTGGTGTAACCGATCCTAAGTAATCACCATGTGATGATATGATCGATCCTTGTAATTGGTGTGACCGATCCTAGTAATTGGTGTGACCGATCAGGAGTGTTGTGTAATCGATCCTTGTAATTGGTAACCGATCCTGGTAAATGGTGTGACCGATCACAAGCAATACCATGAGAATATGGAACCGATCCTTGTAACTGGTGTAACCGATCCTAGTGACTGGTGTGACCGATCACAAGTACTTCCATAAGTAGGTATAACCGATCCTAGTGATTGGTAGAACCGATTGAACCCATGTATTGATTTGATATTTGATCAATCACATAGTAGTCTTGGAATACAGGTCAACCAATTCTAAACTTGTTTGGAAGTGTGGTATAACCGATTCCAAAAATGTAAATCCATGTAAACATGAAATAAGTATTTACAGTGAAAAGATGTCAATATACTTTGAACACGTACAATAACTTTTATCATTTATTGTTCAAAGATATTCCTTAATACTCAAGGAGATCCTGTGCCGAGATAAATTGAGAATCTTTTAATTAAGGTTTTTGGTTTTATATGCTTTAATTACCAGCAATTAAATGCATATCTCTAGAGAATAAAAATTAGTAATGTGCATTTACTAATTGGAGATTTTCTATTGAGAGATATCAGAAATATTGGACAAACATTTATTGGAATTAGGAAAACCGAATTTTTCCATTCGTTGCATATCTTGAGAATATTTTCGGTTTTGGAAATTCCTTGGTGTCCTAACATCCTTAGTCTATAAATACCTAAGTTTTCATTTCTAGCAAACTATCCTAAGAGCCAGGCAAGCTTCATTTCTTGTTGTTTCTGGTGGATCCGTCTATTCGGAGAGGAAAGTATCATAATTAGGTGAAATCTCTTACAACCGCTCGTTTAAAGACTTTTGTGGGATCAAGAAGCTCTACGAGTACCGTTGGTGGGAAACTAGATAATTGCAGTGTTATTAGTTTTCAATTGATTTGATTGACTAACGGTTGTTGAAACTTTGATTGCACCTAGTTTGTTTATTCTTGAGAATCTTCTCTTCTGATATAATATTAACTCAAACTAGATTGAAGTATCGACGGGATCTTTAGAACTGTTGTTAGTTCTAAAGACATCTTGTGATAATCCATTGTTAACAGACTCCGTTTTGTGTGTGATTGATCACAAGAGATTCAAGTGTTGTTGTGCAGGTTATTTGAAAATTAAAGAATATTTGAAGACGAAGTAGATTTCTTATTGGTTTTCGTATCTTATTGTGTGCACAAACCTTGATCGGATGGGATCCAACTAGAATCGGATTTATTTGATTGATTAGTTGCTTGAGATCGGCATCGCTTTATTTTGATAGTTAAAGTTATATTGATCTAACCAGGAAAAGAAGTTTATTAGATTAAACGGAAGAGCCTTTGTGTATGACTTAAGATATCTTTATCTTAAAGAATCAATAGAGTTGTTACCAAACAGATTTGTTGTTCCTTTACTGTTTGGAATACTCGATCAAAAGGAATTGGACCAGTACGTGACTCTTGAAGTCGGAAGCGCATGGATACTGAGGAAACTAAGTGAACTAGGGGTAGTTGCTTGGTCTCAACTATACGAAGTTGGTGTAGATTTTGTATAGCAGCTTAATTCTGAGAGTATTCAACTCTGGACTAGGTCCCGTTTTTTTTTTTTTTTTTTCATTTGCAGTTTCCTCGTTAACAAAATCTTGCTATGTGATTTACTTTTGTTTTCCGCAATTATATTTTTTTATATAATTTAAAGTAAATTGCACTTTACGTTAACTCCGATATACTTGATAGTGATCCTATAGAGTTTGGTTAAGTCCAAACTTATTATCAAGTATCACACTTTGTTTGTCGTATTGTCTCGATCTCGTATCCATAAACAATCACACAACGTGTGAATACCGAAGTTGTTGTAGTATCGACTGTGTACATAGACGATCACACTTGGTAAGAGGACTTATAGGTTGAAACAAAAATATTGTGGTGTATTTTGGTACCCTCGTCTTTTCAAATATGTTACGGTTAGTAATGATATCTTCGATACGAACCGTAAATAAATACAAAAAACCGTAGTTTCACATTTCCAACCGTAGCAATCATTTGACAACATACAGAGTAAATTACATTTCAAAATTATAATCCAAAATGAACCATAAGGATATTTATGGTTGGTCACGATTTTCAATTTACTAACTGATTTGATTTCAACTTTGTTGTAGTAATAGGTTCGTTCAGATTTGTGAAGATTCGAGTTTTTTAAAATTAATAAAAATATACAATAATATTACAATTGGTGCAAGAGGTACTGGGACTAAGGATTTAATTTTTAGAGTGAAAATAACCAAGACACTAGATTCCACTATTACACATGAATAAATGATGATAAAAATTCCAAAACTCTAATTATTTTTAAAATCTCTTTTTCTTAATTCACAAATTATCAAGCATATTCTCAAACATTAATTGTATCCCTTAAGCATAGATTATCTAACCAAAGCATAACCTATCTAATAGAATCACAACTAATTAGGAAAAATTATGCAAATAATTAAAATTCTGCAAAGCAGTAATTTGAGTGAATTATAAATTGCAAAATTAGAGAAAAGTAAAATAATTACCAATTATTCATGCAACAATAGCTTCCTCCATGCCTTGGTTACGCGAGAATTAGATCATCATTATCATGGAAATATTCTCAAAATTCATCTTTATTAATGCTCAAAAATGGTTCACAAATGATGAAATAGGAGAAAATTGACAAAAACCGGGTTTGTAACACTTCTGTTTGTTACAAACCGAGTTGTTACAGAGAACGATAAAAATGAAGTGTTGTTAACACTGTCGCATTACGACCCTCATCCTTTTGTCGCTGTCACTGTTGAAGAACGACGGTTACCTTGCGTCTAATGTTCTTCGCGTTTATCAGCAGCAGCAGCAGCAGAAACCGAGTTCTGCAACTTGTGATTTCTTCTTCTCTGGCTCTTCTCAGCTCCCCAAACTCTCCACCACCCTTCCTTGTACCTGTATAAATCAATTTATACTCCTAATCCTCATTTAATCCGGCCATATCTCCCAAATAATCTTCATTTATCAATATTATTCTCCACGGCTAAAATTTCCATTTTTTGATCTTCCACGCGTTCTCAGCTGTCAAACTTCGTTATTTATCTTCTTCACGAATCTTTGTAGTGCAACACACTCGAAACTCATGCATTACATGCCTCAAACTCGTGTCAAATTCACTTGAACCCGTGAAAACTTGTGTCCACTGTTTTGGATTGAAACACGTAATTAAGCCAAATTTGATCGGAAACAACACCCATACCAGCTTTCTATAGTCATATCACGTCTACCCATTAAGTTTCAGGGATTTAATCTCACTAAATCACGTCCAAAAATCGATCGAAAATCTGACAGTGAAATGAGTTTATTTTCCCGCCAAAAAATTCTTTCAAACGATGAAGAAAGGTGTAGTGCCCTGAATCCAAAATGCGGGTGCCTTTAACAGCTCGGCTGCCTTAGGGGCGCCCTTATCCATTTTTAGGGTGCCTTTAGTAATTTTGGTGGGTGCCTTTAACACTTTTTTTTCTGGGGTGTTTTCAACATTTTTTCGGGGTTCCTCCGGTGTATTTCTGGGGTGCTTCCGGTGCATTTCTGGGGTGCCTTTAGTACTCTATCCTGGGGTGTAAAACAAAACTTTACGAGCCGATTTCGTCGCAAGAGCTTATTTCTCTAAAAATACCTACAAAGACATAAAACACCATAATAAGTACAAAAATGGGTACTAATAATATATACAATAGAGATGAAAATAGACACATAAATGCGTCTATCACTAACCGTGACTAGTGCAGTAACTACAACCATGCACATAATATGTTACGGTTGGAAAAGCTAAACGAAATTAACAACCGTAACTAAGGTACAGTTCATCTCGATTATTTGTCTACCAACCGTAACTGGTTTTACGATAGGGTTTTCCCCAAATTTAACCAGTTACGGTTGGTAGTTCATCAGTTACGAACCGTAACTACTAATTACGGTTGGTTACATAAAAAAATCCAATCGTAAGTATCTCTGAAAATGTAAAAGTTTTGATTTTTTACGTACTTTAAAAAAAATTGAGCAAAAAAAAGCTAAGAACTAATTTAGAGGTATACCTGGTTATTTTTAGCCACTGGTTCTTCACTTTGTTTGTTAATTTCTTCAATTGATTGAGATTAACCATCACTTTGGGTTAAAACCTCTCTACCATCTAACAAATACTCCATATCCGGATCTCCATCAAGAGGTACGTAGAATTTTTTTCTCTCTATCATATAGAGATTCACCCATCTCAAATTTTTCACTGCTCATTTTGCTTGAGTTAATCAAAACCTAGGGTTTCACAAATATCACAAAAAAAATTCTTTTTTTTCTCCTCGACATTTTTTTTAACTCTAAAACTAATCTGATTTTGTTTTGTTTTAAAGTAAATATAATTGAAACTTGATTATCAACACCAAACTAGGTTATCAACACTAAACTAGATTATCAACACTAAACCATGTAAAGGTTAATTAGTCATTATCATTTTATTTTTTTGATAAGGGGCTTTTGAAATTACCATCTAATGACCCTTTTTGTCCTATTATATCAGCCCCTCTAATAGTTTCTTCAGCCCCTGTAACAGGATTCCTTGGTAAATCTTCAATTTTCTTGGATATAGTAAAATTTTAAATCGATCTCTTTATTTTATTTACCCTCACCTGGCGGAATATGTTGGGCCATGTACATGATGTAGTTCCGTGCCTTTCAAAAATCTGTCAGTTGAGACCATTGGCATCTTGGGAAAATGCCTTGAAGTCGACCTCTAGACAATTTGGATCCAGGTCCTTAGGACAATTGATGTAGTTTTGTCCCTCTTAAAAATCTGTCAGTTGAGACCATTGACATCTTGGAAAAGTGGCCTTCAGTAGACCTCGACCCAGTTTGACCGCAGGGCCCCGTTCCGACCCCAGGTCCCCAGGACAAATGATACGCTGTTATTTTACGCTATATAATTCCAATTTGATGGTCGAGTCCATTCAATAGTCGAGATGATTGACATGGATGCAGTCAGTTTTGAAGAAAATGTTTCCCTTTAAAAAAAAGCTAGAATTATCTTAGTTGAATGGTTGTATGTACCATAATATCCGTGTGTATTTCCTATCAAATATTGGGATATAATATATAAGTGTTTCAGAGAGATAAATAGATGGACAATATTGCTGGCAATGTGATTGTTGTTGGGCTGTGTTGACTTAGCTACCTCAAATCAGTGAGTGACGGGTGGTGGAGGATGCTTAAGCTTATAGTAATCATATACGGTTGATCTCTTGACCTAAGTGAAATTGTGGGTTTATAGAATCACCCATGTCTAAAAAGTTAATGATAAAACTGTTTACGATCTTGTGGAAGTCTATAAATTATTGTTGTTGTCGTTCTTGATAACTTTTCTTATTAGTGTCAATCAGTGAACTTCATGTGAAGAATCTCGAGCTAAAGGACTACATTCCCTTACCTGCATCAAAAAACAATGAAGAGCTGCGTTCGAAGTATGATTTGATTGCAAATATTGTTCATGACGAAAAGCCCGGGGAAGGGGTTTACAGAGTATTTGTACAGCGGAAATCAGATGAATTATAGTAATAAAACTTCACAATATTTTTTGGACATGATTAAATTTTAAATGCATCAAGAAATAAAAGTGCAAACCTTTAATGACACTCATGTTCTGTCGTTTATGTATT
This sequence comes from Papaver atlanticum, assembly GCA_023531105.1. Taxonomy (NCBI): domain Eukaryota; kingdom Viridiplantae; phylum Streptophyta; class Magnoliopsida; order Ranunculales; family Papaveraceae; genus Papaver; species Papaver atlanticum. The sequence continues at coordinate 358,292 of JAJJMB010011752.1, read as the reverse complement.
TAGGTACGAGATGCATGATCTTCATGTTGCGGAAACACTTCCTCAGATGGTTGCTCAATCTGAGACTTACATGCAAATGTATGAGCAGCAACAGTAGTAATTTGGAAGATTCAAAGTTCCCTGATAGTCGGCTTACCGTTGTTGCATAAGAATGATGTCAATGCCTGATTTCCAATTCTCCAGGTAAACTAGTTAGTCTTACCAAGAAAAATAGCACTCGTGAAAGGACAGTCGCAGCAGCGGGATATTCTTTTAAGCGCGGCCTTTTGTTTAATTAGACCATTTATATTATCAATAAGCTCTTATTGCTTCTTAATGTATTTTCAAATAAGTTGCACAAACATTTATTATTTTAATTAAAACAACCATACCTTGTTTATTGTGCATGATCATACAGTGCTTCTGTTAATTGCTTATAAAGTCGAAGGCTAAGCTTGACTAAAATACTATTAACCTCGATTTTCCTTTCTACTGAATCAGGCAAATTTTATTAATTGGAAAAGATTACATTCACTAAAAGAAGGGGAAGAAGAAAAAAAAAATAGAAAATTGAGAAGCTAAAAGATAACAAAATTAGTTACATAATCCCATCACCTAAGTTTCATTGCCAAGCCAAAAACTTAAAGTTTCTAATTCTATAACACTTCAACTGAACTTGTAATAATCGACTCCAGGCATTTCTGATCTTGCCAAAAAAGGAGGTCTGCCCCTATAAATTTGTCTTTCTCCTGTGGATAGTTGAGCACCTCTTTTTGCAATTGTATCTGCATATAAATTTGTTTCCCTGTAACAGTGACAAAACCTGATTGATAATAGGATGCCAACTTCTTTTATCCATCTCATTATAATGAACCAAAGAACTTGACCATTTGGAAATTTAGTTATTACGGTGTTTGAGCCAGAATTCATAATATATGTTGCAGTTTCCACTCAAGTACTAATTCAACAGCATACGCAACTGCATAGACTTCAGCAGTGTAATTTGTTGCAATTCCTAAACCACCAGTAAGAGTACAAATTCCTTGATTTACTACCACTCCAAAACCAGCTGCTCCAGGGTTTCAACAGAAGCTCCATCACAACAAAAAAGAGTAGTTCTAGTGCTTGGAGGAACCCTATGACAAATTTTAATGTTTTGAAATTTGATATTCCTTGGTCCCAGATTGAAGAATGAAATCACCTGTAAATCATAGTTCTGGTTCCATTTGTTTCCTTTCATTCTAAGACATCCTTCAAACACCATCTTCATGATCCTGCTTTTGAAGTGTTGTATATTTGGCTTGATTTCATTAAAAAATCTTCTGTTTTTCTGAAACCATAGTTCCTTTAATAAATAGCAACAAGTTGTAATCCATATTTCTTTAATTAGGGGGATTTTATTTTCTTGCACCTTTCTAGATGTCATCAAAAGATTTTGGACAAGAAAAACCAAATATTGAACATACCATGTTCCAAATCTCAACGCTAAATTTGCAATTCCACGACATATGGTCCATGCTGTCTTGACAGATACAACATCTTGAAACTATTTCATATCCTTTGTTTACCATTAATAAATCATCCACATAAATTTCTTGTATAAGCTTCCACATATTACTTGCAGTGCTTGGATGAAGGAAGTAATCCCTTTTTTTTTTGCCATTGCAGTTTGGGTTCTTTGCTTATTTTTATAGTTATTGCAGAAGATGTGGTAAAAACTCCTTTTAAATCACAACTCCAGATCATTTCATCATTGCTTCCTCCCACATCAGGCATGTTTAAATAGGTTAAGTATTGTTGAATTTTTTGAGGAATAATCCATTTATCTTCTATAAGAATATCTTCCACCCTCTTCGCATAAAAAGTATAACCAATTCTCTCTATAAGAGGAGAATCTTCAATCCAAGTGTCAAACCATAATGAGATATTTTGACCATTTCTAACACACCATTTGATATTTTCTTTTAAAGATCCCCAAGCCCATCTTAATCCTGGCCAAACAGAGGATAATTATCAATTTATACTCCATTGCTCATTCATATCCTTGAATTCTTCCTTGAAAAAGAGAGTCCATTCTTCATTTGAATTGAGTATTTTTCACATCATTTTCATTAGTAGTGCCTTTTTTTTATAACTTCTAGTCTTTCAATGCCTAATCCTCCTTCATTATAAGGTATACAGACTCTTTTCCAAGCTAAAGATAAGTATATTTCCTTGTTTCTCCATCACCAGGCCAAAGAATTTTCTAATTATTTTTTCACAAGTTTTTGTTACAGATGCTGGCCATTTATAAATATCCATATTATATATGGGAATATTATAAAGAACTGATTCGATAAGAATTAACCTTTCTTGGAATGATAGCAATTTCCCTTGCCATGCTTCTAGCTTCTTTTGCATCATTTCCACCATTGACCAAACATTAGATATTTTAACTCTGCCTGAAGTTAGAATAACTCTAAGGTATTTATCTGGAAAGTCACTCAGTTCCATTTGCATCATATTTTTAATTTGAATTATCATTGAATTTGATGTACCATCAATGAATAACTTACTCTTAACTTCGTTGATATTCTGACCAGAGTTTCTTGGATAATCATCTAACAATTTCAGAAGATTCATTAAACTTTTCTTTGTTACGTTGAGAATCTGAACACATCATCAGCAAAAAAAGGATGAGTTGGATGAATGCCACTTTTTATTACCATTGGGACAATTGAACCATTTTGAACTAGCGTTGAGTTAATATTCTACTAAGAACATCTTCCATAAGCACAAATAAGATTTGAGATAAAGGATCTCCTTGTCTTAATCCCCTTCCAACTGAGAAAAATCCATTAGGACCTCTATTGATCATGACAAAAAATTTAGCTGATTGAAAGAGGATATGCAACCACTCATGCCAAGAATTAGAGAAGCCATATTTGCTTAGAACTTGAAATTCCCAGCTAATTAACTGAGTCATAGGCCTGAGAAATATCCAGTTTGATACCAACATTTCCACCTCTTCTTTTCTTCTTCATCTCATTAACCATTTCAGAAGCCAATATTATTTGCTCTTGAATGCATCTTCGTTTGATATAAGCTACTTGTTGTGGAGAGATGAGTTTTGACATTAATGTACTCACTTTTTTTTTTGTAATGATCTTAATAAAGATTTTGAAGCTCAAATTACTTAGATCAATTGGTCTAAATTGATTAAGACATTTAACACTCTCTATCTTAGGAAGTAAAACAAGAAAACTAGAATTCAGACCTTTTGGTATATATTTTCTCCTCCAACAAAATTGCACTGCTTGAACTACATCATGATGAATAATGGTCCAACATGCTCTATAGAAGCATCCATAAAAACCATCTGGCCCTGAATAACTTTCATGATCCATATTGAAAATTGTTGTTTTAATTTCTTCTTCATCTGGAACTGCATATAACATTTCTCGGTTTTCTTGAGTTATTACTATTGGAATGCTATCTAATAAGGAGTCCACATTTTCAATTTATTTGAATTTTTTTTCTTCAAAGTGCTGAACTAAAACATCTGCAATTTTCTTTTGATCATCAATAATGTCCCCATTAGTATCTTCAAGCTCACATATAAAGTTTCTAGACTACCTTGTCTTAAGATTAGTATGGAAAAAATCAATCTTTGCTGCTCCCTCTTTAACCCATCTGATTCTAGACTTTTTTTTCAGCATGGTATTAAGTTGAACTTCCTTTGATTCATATACATTTTGAGCTTCTACCAATTTTTTCAAAGCTTTGGAATTAAAAGGATTATTGTCTGAATTCATCATTGCATCTTGAAATTTTCTTTCAACATCCTTTATTTGAACATGAATGTGGCCAAATACCTTCCAATTCCATTCTTGAAGATATATTTTTCATCCTCTTTAATTTATTTTGAAAAACAAAAGAAAGATCTCAAATTATGTGCTCAACCCAACATTTTTAAACTTCTTCCAGAAAATTAGGATGAGACAACCACATTTTTTGAAATTTATAAGGAGCATTATTTGGTTTTGGAATACTAGCACATCCTCCAAGGAGATGAGCATGATCAGAAGCAACTATAAATCCAACTTTATATCCCCAGTCAGAATATTTTTAGAGCCATAATTGGTTGAACATAGCTCTGTCAAGATTGCACTTTTTTTTTACTACCTTGTTGACTATTTGACCAAGAATACTGTACTCCAATTCTTAGAGCTTGCAACAATTCACAAATATTCAAACATATATTAAAATATGTCATAGATCTTCTATTTGGAGCTTTACCACCTATTTTCTCTTCCGATGAAGTAATATCATTAAAATCACCAATGATTAACCAAGTTTTCTTCAGATCACCAATCAACTCCATTTCAGCCCATAAAAATCTTCTTTGAACCATTCCAACATGTACATGAACACCACAAATTAAAGTACCACCAATGCTAACTGTTATCATCTGACTTGACCTTGAAACAACTGTAATAATAAGTAAATTTTTATTCCAAAATAACCAAATATTCCCTTTTTATATGAAACAGAATTGTGAATTACCATGCTTTGCATACCAGGTAAATTCAACTTATTCCAGAAAGAAGCTTTACAAAATACTTTTGGTTCAACTACTCAAACTATTGACGGACTAAATTGATTTACTAAATAACATAATTTATTTTGAGCCCTAGGTCTTCTAAGACCCCTTAAATTCCAGAAGAAAACTTTCATTAATGTTTGGATTGAAGGATTTTGGTGCCTCCTTTTCTTGGATTTTTCTAGAATTATACCTGATTGGATCTTGTGTAGTTACCTCTTTTGAAACTTCATTGTTACTAATAGAAGTAGTTGATTTTGGAGATGGAGGTCTTTGAACAACTCTAGACCAAGATGTGGTTGGAATTCTTTTAACTGATACAATACCCTTAACACCATCAACAAATTTTCTTCAACTACTTGAAGAACTTTTGATGGAATTAGTAGCTATGATTCCTCAACATCATTGATGTTACCATCTTCACTCAAGTTGTCATTCTCTGCTTGCAATGGACTAAACCTTCCTTTTGACATAGGCTCATTATTACTTGAATTGAACAATGTTACCTTTTATGTTTTTAAATAATTGGTTTTTTGACAAATATCAATGACCTGTGTAGGAGAGTTAGTGGCATCATGCTCCTTATTTGAAGTAGTATCATTAACTTGTTCATCTTTTGTCTATGTTTGTTGTTTTGCCCTACATTCAGATTGCGAATGACCAACAATTTTACATTTTAAGTAAAACTTAGGTAAGTTGGTAAGAATAATACCTTGAGAGAAACAACCATACTTTGTAATGATCCAAAGTCAATTTTGATTTTATTTTTTTTACTAATTCAATTTCAATCAGAACTCTTGCATAATACCCACTTTGATATTTTATTATAGCTTCATCAATTTTGACTGGATTACCAATTGCTCTGCTTATTGCAAACAAAGTTTCCTCATCCCAATATTCCAGATTTAACACAAGAAAATGAACCCAAACCATTGTTGTAGGTGTTCTTTGATTTTCAGGCCTAAAATTTGGAATCTAATTTCCGACTCTTAAGAATTGATTTAATACTTCCCACTTTCCAGATTTGATGTAGTTCTTATATACTTCATTTGCTAATTCAATGGTGAAAAAACCTTTTCCTAATGGTATCATTTGATATTATCCCGTCAATTTCCATCGGTTTCTCAAAATAACTGAAGCATATAAAAATATGATTATAAGAAAATCCAGACGCCCAATTAAAGAAAACTTCCATGAATCATTCCTAGGATCTGCTTGGCCATCTATCATAAGATTTAAACAGATCTACAACAGATGGAGTCATATCAGAATCAACATTTTTTTCCTCAAAATTCATATTCTTACCAGGATCTGTAGTAGTTAATACTCATTATTACAAGATTTACTTGATAATCACTCAAAAACAACTAATGATTTGCACAGAAAATTTAAAATCAGCGACGAAAATGAAGAAAAAAGTGATTAATGCACTGACATGAGAGAACCGACTTGCAGACAGTCTCTCTCGGACACTTCTCGTATAAGTGTGTTCATTAACCTCGATCTAGCTAAAGCTAACTTCAAGACAAGTGATATTCAACTTGGCTTGTTGGCTTTTTTAACACCCATAATGATGCAACATCTACCACTATATCTTTGCTCTTCACATCCTGACTCTTCGAGAATTCGATTTAAAACTGGAACATGCATAATTAACAAATAAGCACACAAAGTTAGGCTGAAGCCTTTCTGTTCACACCTATTCCCTAGCTGAGTACTGCAAAATAATTGTAGATCTAAAATTGACCACAAGTATTTTTGCAGAACCTTGCATTTGCAGTGTTGGGTAAATTAACAACATTACTCGGTTTTAAACTGTTAATGTAATTCGCATCACGGGGCCATTACCTGTTTTTGATTTATTCCATTGTTCCGTGTCGTCCCATGAAAGGTGTCCGCGAAAATATTTACATTGCCTAGGTGCTTTCCTAAAATAATTCTATCAGCTGTAGAAACAAAAAAAAAAAAACTTTTGAAGGTTCAATATATATTTTATATTTTCCTTTAAAAGATCAACAATTTCTAATGCATAGTCTCTAATTGTTACCAGTGATCAAGTGAGGTATGCCAACCATTAAGTGGTCTGATGATCGGCATGCTTTTACCATGGTGGAGGTAGGGTTCGAACCCCGTAATTGTTAGAGAGATGTAGATCAAGATCACTTTTCCAAAAAAAAAAACAAAAAAAAAGGTGAGGTATTATTCTTCCCGGCCAAATTGGGGTATACCCAGATTAAGTGGGGTATACTAATTTTAAACCATCCAAGGTAGTGTGTTAAGGGGTGTCTAAAAGATGCTAAAAGACCAAATTGTCCTTACTATTTTCAGCCAAATTTAAACCCTGCCGACCAAAACCTAAAACCTATAAAAATTTTTTTTTTTCAAAATCTCTCTAAGATTGGGTATGATTTCAAAATCTCTACATGAATGAAATCTAAAAAAGAAAAAAAAAATCAAAATGAAATCTAAAAAAAACATACGGGTTTTGAGATTGGGTACAAAAATCATACCCAATCTCAAATCCTTTATGATTCAACATTTGTACCAAAAGTCGGCAGGGTATCCATTTGTCGACCTTGCCGACTAGTATTAGTCGGCAGGGTAATTTTTTGTCGACCTTGCCGACTAATACTAGTCGGCAGCTTCCTAGGTTGAATATCGTGACGACTTTTCATCTCTGAAATTAGCATTTACAGGGTCGTCACGGTGTTCATCCTTATACCTTGCCGACTATAGTTTAGTCGGCAGGTTATGAAATTTATACCTTGCCGACTAATCATGCATTTGAAACACCTTTCTCTGTTTGTCAAAAATCGTATAGTCGGCAGGGTATTTTTTTTGTCAACCTTACTGACTATAAGTTAGCCGGCAAGGCAGGAAATCAATAATATTCCGACTACGAAGACATTTACAACAGTCTCCTATGTGTCAAAAATAATAAGGTCGGCATTGTTTTTTAGAAACAAGCATGCCGGCCAACTTTAGTCGGCATGGTCTTCATTCGTCGACCTTGCCGACTTTTCATACTTTCAGAACTGAAAGTGTTGATTTCTTCTCTAATTTTGAGTATGATTTCATACAACAGCTTTGCAATCCCCCTTTTAAAAGTGTTTGGGTAGTGTGCTTTCATTTCAGTTGATAAAAATATCTTCAAAACAAAAAAAAATCATCAAAAATCTTCCCACATAAGTTCAATCTAACACAAAATTTCATAACTTAAATTCATAAGTTTTAATCTACTCAATTAATTAATCTAAACTTAATTAAGTAAGCTAATCAGATTTTTTTAGTGTTAATTAAACAAGGGTATATTAGCCATTTAGAAAATACAAGGTTAATGGGTGTCCTATTTTACTTCAAAATGACTCAGATTTTGTCTCATTAAGTATACCCCAATTAATCTTGGTATACCCCAATTAAGCCAGGTTATTCTTGGTAACAAAATTCACTATGCCATTTTCCAATCACGATTCCTTGCCAAGTGCCAATGGGTGCGTTTTCTGTCAAAAGGGTATTTCGTCATTTTTCGTATTCTTAATTTGCGGTCGGAAAGAGCAATAATAATAACGAAGAAGCGAAAAACAAAAAAACAAAAATCAGAAAATTGGAGGTCTCATTATTTTTGCCATCGTTTCCCGTTGGAACCCTAGATAGTTCGTTCCAAGATCAGCAGCTCAATCCCAGGTATCTTCTCTTTCTCCTCTCTGTGTATTAGGGGTTTTCTTTTCGTTCTGCTTGAAATTACTTGTTAATTCGTGGATTCATCGAAGTTTTACTTGCAGAAACTGAGAAAACCCTGGCCCTAATTTATACTTTTCGTATTATAATCTTGTATTGAATCTTTAGCTAGATAGCAATGTGGATGAATGAATTGCGTAATCTTTTGAAAACTATTTCACAATTCGAAACACTGGAAACGAATTACCCAATCTCATAAACCCTAGAAAGGTGAGTAATAGCTAATGTAATTGTTGATTAAGTATTTAACAGAGGAGAAACCTTAGAAAAGCAAATAGGAAGATGTGAAGCCTAAACAATTCCATCATTCCTCAGGTTGTTTTTAGAGAACCATGGTTTTAGGGTTTTGATTGATGAGATCCTCGTGTGTTTGACGAAAAGTTTGGATGAGTAAAGGTGGGTGAACCCATGGGTGTTAGGTACAGAGTTTGTATTGTTTTTCTTTTATCTCCTTTGAATGTGGCTACTCGAATGGACTTGAGCTTGGTGGGTAATTTATAGCCTCAACAACTCCATCCCACTGTTGTTTTTAGAAAACACTGGTTTGGGGATTTTGATAAACCAGATACTTTTCAATGTACTTTAATGTGCGGCAAAAGTTGAGTAGAATTCGGTGAAACCATTCTTTTTATGTAATAAGTTTGTATTGTTTTGTTTGGTTTTATTTTCTTTGAATGTGGCTGCTCATCTTAGTGAGCTTGGTGGGTCTTTTATAGACTCGAGAACAATGTTTTTTGATTTAGTTCATGTGTTTTTTATATCGTAGGGTATAGGTGAAGTGAAAGAGACAATGAATAGGAAGAGAGAAGATGATGATGGGGGAATCGAAGTAAAAAAGCAAAAAGTTAAACTGGAATCTTCTCTAACTCCTCCCTCAGTCATCGATAATCCTCTTCTTCCACTTGCTTCTTATGATGATGATGACGATGAAGAAGAGGATATAAGGAGGGGCAGAATTATTAACGAGGATGAGCAAATAGATGGAAAGATTGGAGACAATGGCGTTAAAGAAGAAGAGGAGGATGATTATTCTGATGCTGACCAAGAAATGTTTCAAGGGAGGCGCAATCGCCAGATTGAAATCAGGAGGGACTGTCCTTATCTCGATACTGTCAACCGCCAGGTGAGTTGTCGAAGTGATGATTTGGGCGTTTTTCACATTAGTACTGGTTACTCTGTCTCATGTGTAACTGACAATAGCTTGTTTGTTTGATTATAGCTTGTTTTCTGTTTATCAGGTTCTGGACTTCGATTTCGAGAAATTCTGTTCTGTCTCTCTCTCGAATCTGAACGTGTATGCATGTTTAGTATGTGGAAAGTATTACCAAGGCAGGGGTCGTAAGTCTCATGCATATACTCACAGCCTCGAAGCCGGGCACCATGTTTATGTCAATCTTCAAACAGAAAAGGTTTATTGCCTTCCTGATGGATACGAGATTAATGATCCGTCATTGGATGATATTCGGCATGTTTTGAACCCAAGGTAAATCTCTTCGCATTTTGTTCTTCCCTTTACTCTTATTTGTTTTCTTGCTTGGTTGTTGCTTTCCCTATATGCTTACAAATGTTCTTATTGTTAATTTACTGCTTCACAGGTTTAGTAGGGATCAAGTTGTACAGCTTGAAAAAAATAAGCAATGGTCAAGGGCCCTTGATGGTTCGGACTATCTTCCTGGGATGGTATTTATTCCGTTTTATTTATTTAACTATTAACTCTTTCTTAGACAGTTTGAACTCATCCATATTCAATTCCTGATCATGATCTTGGTGATATTTCAGGTGGGACTCAATAACATTAAGGAAACTGATTTTGTAAATGTCATAATACAGTCGTTAATGCGAGTTACTCCTTTGAGGAACTTCTTTCTTATCCCCGAGAACTATCAGAACTGCAAATCGCCTCTTGTTCATCGATTTGGTGAACTCACTCGAAAGATTTGGCATGCACGGAACTTTAAAGGCCAGGTTTGTTTGTTAATAACCTTATTTCCGCAATATGATTTTTATTCCCCTATATGTAGAGAACCAAATCAAAAATCAAATTAAAGCAAGATTTGACCTTCCTAAACCTATCCACAGGTGAGTCCCCATGAGTTCTTGCAGGCAGTCATGAAAGCCAGCAAAAAACGTTTCCGAATAGGAACACAGTCCGATCCAGTGGAGTTCATTTCCTGGCTACTAAACACACTGCATGCTGATCTCAGAAGCTCGAGAAGTAACACAAGCATCATTTACAAGTGTTTTCAGGTTCCGATCTCTTACTTGAGTTTAAATAAAATCATCAGTTCTACAGACCAAATCATCAAACTCATTTTTTATTGAAAAAAAAGGAAAATGGTTTGTTTGATCTAAGACTATTTTTCTCTACAGGGGGAGTTAGAGGTTGTGAAAGAGACTCATGGAGCTGAACATGGCAAGGTGGTGATGGAAACTACTAGAATGCCTTTCTTAATGCTTGGACTTGATTTGCCACCTCCTCCTCTTTTCAAAGATGTAATGGAGAAAAATATAATACCACAGGTGTGTGACTCAGTAACTATCTCAATGTTGTCAGTGAAGGGACAATTGGGTGGGGTAACAGCTTCACACATTCTACTGATGTTGTTTCAATTGTTGTGTTTCAGGTTCCATTATTTAACATACTGAAGAAGTTTGATGGTGAGTCTATTACAGAGGTTGTGAGGCCTTCCATTGCCAGGATGCGGTATCGAGTCACCAGATTGCCTCAATATCTTATTCTCCATATGCGTCGGTTCACGAAAAACAATTTCTTTATAGAGAAAAACCCAACTCTTGGTAAGTCTTCACTTTTCCTTAGATATAGTAACATTATAAATTGACCAACTTTATCTGTCGTCACCTTGCCGAATATATTGGGCCACTTATATGATGTGGCTCTGGTCATTCTCTACTGGCAGCTTTAATTTTTTTGCTGTTTTGGTTCTTGCTAACTTTTCTTATCTGTGTCAATCAGTCAACTTTCCTGTGAAGAATCTCGAGCTAAAGGACTACATTCCGTTACCTGCTCCGAAAGAAAAAGAGAAGCTCCGTTCGAAGTATGATTTGATTGCAAATATTGTTCATGACGGAAAGCCTGGGGAAGGGGTTTATAGAGTATTTGTACAGCGGAAATCAGAGGAATTATGGTAATAAAACTCGACGATCTTGTTAATGATCTATTTTGTAAGTGATTGAATATGCATTAGTAAATAACAGTGTAGACCTTTACTGACAATTTTGTTTCTGTGGTTTATATCTATAGGTATGAGATGCAGGATCTTCATGTTGCGGAAACACTTCCTCAGATGGTTGCTCTGTCCGAGACATATATGCAAATATATGAGCAGCAGCAGTGATAAAGATTCAAGGTTTTGGTTTGTTTGATGATACAGATTGTTGTTTGATCCCATATTTTGGAGCTATGAAGACGTTTCCAAAATTAATTTTGTTGTTTCCTTCCTCAAAGGTTCTTCTACTGTAGGGATCTGGCACTGTATGTGGGTGCTGATTTGAACCTTTTTTTGTCCCTGACAGAAAATAGAGCACTTTAACATGGTCTTAAATTCCACAAACAACAGTCTTGTACTGAAGGGATCATATATTATGACTAAAGAACAGAAAGCACAGTCTACTAGCTTTTAAATAGTTCATTTGAATCCATCTTTCATTTATGTTCCGGTGACCTATTTGTATGCCTTCCTGCAACTATACTTAGGTTTTCAAAATGATATACTACTTTTCAAAATTACCATCTTAGGTTTGACCTGCAGGCGGCACATCAGTTCTCTACCCGAAATGCATTGTTTAGACCCTTGAATGCACTTTTGCCAATCTTAGAATCAATGGCGTCGTCAACATTTAAAATGAAATTTTGATACTTTCATCATTTGAAGTTTTCAATGAGCCGTTTGTGAATGATATACGAGTATTTTACTTTTAGTAAAGAAACCAGCCCTTGATAACATAGTGAAACAACAGATTTAGTGTGCATTAATTTGAAGAAGATTCTGTATTTGATGTTAGAGTAGGTAAAGTCATTAAGCCTGACATCTCGTTAAAAGTCAATTACGAGTAGGTAAATGTTAATCATCCAAACCACAAAATGAAATCTTTTGGAACTCCATGCCGAGTGTTAATGTGTTATTGTTCAATGGATGGGGTCGAGGTACACCGTACTTAAACCTCAATATGCGTTTATAAATTGATTAGTTTCCCAATAGCGAACTACATACGTTCTCTTACACAAGTTACAACAATGAAGGTCATACTGGGAAGCCTCCTTTTGTGTGTACTTTCTTCTCTTGTACTTGCCAGAGATTTTCTAGTAGACTATGAGGTCAAGCAACTGGATCCTGGAGGATTAGACCCTCTACATAACCATGAGTTCGGTGTAAAACAGTGGGTTCCTAGAGGACCAGACCCCCTACACAACCATGGATACGGTGTAAAACAGCTGGCCCCTGGAGGACCAAACCCCCTACACAACCATGGATTTGGTGTACAACAACTGGTCCCTGGAGGACCGGACCCTCTGCACAACCATGGATTCGGAGTAAAACAACTGGTTCCTGGAGGACCAGACCCTCTGCACAATCACAGATTCGGCGTTAAACAGGTGGTTCCTGGAGGACCAGACCCCCTACACAATCACAGATTCGGCGTCAAACAGCTGGTTCCTGGAGGGCTAGAACCCCTGCACAATCACGGGTTAGGCGTGAAACAGCTGGTTCCTGAAGGACCAAACCCCCTACACAATCATGGATTCGGTGTAAAACAGCCGGCTCTTGGAGGACCAAACCCCCTACACAACCATGGATTCGGCGTACAACAACTGGTCCCTGGAGGACCGGACCCTCTGCACAACCATGGATACAGTGTAAGACAGTTGGTTCCTGAAGGACCAAACCCTCTGCACAACCATGGATTAAAGGGCAAACAACTGGTTCCTGGAGGACCGGACCCTCTGCACAATCACGGATTCGGTGTCAAACAACTAGTTCTTGGAGGACCAGACCCTCTGCACAATCACGGATTTGGCGTCAAACAACTGGAACCTGGAGGGCCAGACCCCCTGCACAATCACGGGTTTGTCGTGAAACAGCTGGTTCCCGAAGGACCAAACCCCCTGCACAATCACGGGTTCGATGTAAAGCAGCTGGTTCCTGAAGGACCAAATCCCCTACACAACCATGGATTCGGCGTAAGACAACTGGTTCCCGAAAGACCAGACTCTCTCCATAACGATGAATTTCGGAGAAAGTTCCATTCTATGAGAATTGTTCCATCCGGTCCTAATCCTCTACACCACCATTGAAGAGAACCCCAAAAATCTTAATAACCTTTTGAAACAAAATAATCAAGAGATTTTAACATTATTGTAGCCATTATTTATTCACCAAAATAAATGAATGAAATACAAATAACAGACTTCATTTTATATATTTTGGGTCATTTGGAACCGCCAAATGACCAAATTTTAACATTTCAATTGTTCTCACCGCAATCCGCAATCTCTCTGTGTTTAAATCATCGAACCTGTAAACAAGAGATCAACTTTTGTCTATGAAAAAAACATAAAAATCTAGTGTTATTAGGAGACATCGTTTGCGCCAAAATGATCCTAAAGTTTTCTCATGTCCAAACATAGAAAATTGACATAGACGATATCTTTTGGTAAATGTTACTTTCCTTTTAAAGAATAGTAATGAGACCATATGCGCACATGTTTTGAACTCGTTTAAGAACACAAAATATAAAAACAATAAAAATATTTTCTTGGAATACAAATTTAATACTCCTATATGTACTCGTTATGTACGTAATTCAAAGAATTTCTCAAATATATGATGTACATCCCAATTTTTTTTATCTAATTTTAAAACATGACGTTTCTGTAATATATACATTATTGTTTAATGCACGTTTTTACCCTCAAGTACATATATAGTGGTTAAGTAAAAACTCCATATAATAATAGTTTTGGGAACTCACAAAATTATTAATATTTAGAGTTTAAGAATATAGACAGGTATACCAAGAAAGTTTTGTTTTGTTTTTTTTTTTTTTTTTGTTTTTTTTTTTTTTTACCAATTCAATGTATATAATTAATATTGAATAATGTACATGCATTTGTATAGTTCCAATACATAATGTATAAAGTTGAAAGGCCATTAAGAATTTTAATTATTTCTACAACTATAAATAGTTTATGCATTTATCTATGATAAAAGCTTTAAACATGCTTGACAAGTTGGAAATTTTTTTTTCTTCAGCAGGAAGGTGTCCATAGTGACCAGGTCTTATGCATCCACAATTTAAAAGATGAGGTAACAACAAAAAAAATTACTTTTTTTTCTCAAACAACCATAGATAAACATTTTATTTCAACTTAAATTTTGATGTACACCATATCAAAGGATTTACCACGTTTATTTTTGGCTCTGCAACGGATATTTCTGTTGCAAACTAAGCAACTTTATATACGTTGCTTTAGTTAGGATTTAATTTATAATTAAGCCACGTATGTGCGACACACTTTTACGTTGCTAATTTTTTTATTATTTTGATTTTAATTTGTAATTCAATTTTTTTTCCAGAAATTTATTCCCTCTCAAAAGTTGAATCCTAAAAAAGTTTCCCTCCCAAATTCTATTCCTTACATCACTCTAATAATTGATTTCCCACTCAAAGTTGAATCACACTTCCATTGCCCTCCCAAAATCATTCATTTACATTATCATTTTTTTTTTTAATTTAGGAAAAGGTTTAATTTTCAGAAAGCTTTATTATATATTATATAACCTAGAAATATAGAGCTGCTTGTTTCTCTCTCTCTCTCACTCACTCACTCTTACTCTTTCCAAAACCCAGTTCTTTCCAAACCGAGAACGGCGAGAAGCAGTGATGTGAGACCTTCTCTGATTCCACAACAACCACAAATCAAGAACTTATACATCTAAATCATGATATTCTAAACACAACCCCTCTTCCCGATTTGTAGATCTGTAAACCCAACTTTGAATTTTCGTAAACCTATAAAAAAAATTATTTCTGAATTGAAAACCCAACTTTGTTGATAGTTTATCCACAATTCCAACTTTGTTGACAGGTATAAATCACAACCATGTGGCTTAATCATGTTTGATTTTGACCTAACTTTGTATAATTTTTTATTTCAGTTGGTTCATCAGATTTTTTTTCAGTTTCAGTAATTTTTATTTCTTCTTTTTTATTTAATTTAGTTTGCTTTGTTGATGATGTTTTCAATTAATTTGTTTGGTTCACTGTACTTTATTTTTGAAAGTTTTATTTGAAGAGCCTGTGGTTTGTAATGCATTGTGGGATTTAAGTTGTCTTAGAATTAGTTTGCTTTGTCTTTGAAAGTTTGTTTAAAGGCTTTATGGCTTGTTTTGTTGATGTTGTTAAGATTATGCTGAGTTCAACTCTTTAGATGCATAGTGAATCAGGGAGGTGGGATTTAAGTGGGGGTGGATGGTGAAGGTGGTGGGTTGTGAGAGCTTTTGAGTTATACAGAGTGGTGTTTGTTAGTGGAGTATGTAAACATAATAGTAATGTATAGCTACCAAGGTCTGTTTATGTTCTCTGTGGAGTATATGGAAGTAATAGTGTATGTGTCTTCTTAGGATGCTTCTTTTATCTTTGTATTGTAGCTATAAAGATTTTACGAAGTCTAAAGTATGGCTTGTTTGTTCTAATGCAGGGTTTATCGAATACAACACGGTTCTTAAGGACTTGAAAGGTCAGGTCATTGCACTTCAATGTTGTATGTGTTTTGTTCCTCTAGTAACTGAATGTTAATGTTCTGACTTTTATTTTGTTGACTTTTATTGTGGGCGAAATCTGATCATTGCAGGGACAAGAAAGGTTTGTTGGCTTAAACTTTAGTTTTTTTACTAAAGAAAATTGAAAATCATGTTTGTACTTATCGTATTTTTTGTTTACGGTATTTCTGGTTTTGGTTTTAGTCTAGTTTGAGTGGTATTTACTGATGTCTTGATTTCAGAAATTTGTTCTTTCTGATTTAATTTAGACGTGGTGAAAGTCCAATTTAATCTGGTTCTGATGATGGTTGTACGTAGGATGTCTCAACAGTATGAGAAGGGTTGGATGATTGAAGATAGGTTAAGTGATGTGTACAGAGAGGGGGATGAGTTGGCAATTAGGTAACTATTAGTGAATGATGATAGTGCTGAGCTAATGTGTGTGCAGCTCCCTTAGTTGTGGCATGATGTTTTCTGTATAAGGAAGGCCTTGCTGGTTTTCTTTTCCTTCTAGTTTTTAATTTTAATGGGGGCGACAGTTTCTGACAAGAGTACCGATATATGGAACACACCTGATTCTTCCTTGTTTGCACTACAATATCCATTGGTGTAAGTGACCATATGTCATCTAGGTGAAGTTTCTTCTCTAAGTTACAATCATATATTTCATTCTTATATTCTTTACGTACTACTTGTTTCAGGTTCCATGTGTATGACATTGGCACCAAATACCATAAAATGCCTATCAAGGTATATATCTTACATTTTTTTCTTCTCGCATTACATGTACGATTGTACTAGTTTTCTTTAAAGATTGGAGATAGTTAAATCTCTTTCCTGAAATATTAGAGACGTTGAAATTGGATAAAAAAGATTTCCTAGGAGAGGCTACTTGTGCTCTGTCGGAGGTAACGTAAAATATCGTGAAAGTCATTTGAATGTGACTATCTGTATTTATTGTGTCTCCTTATCTCTTTATTTTTGACAGATAGTTACAAAATACAATAAGAGTTTACACTTAAACCCACAGTAAGAAATGGGCAAGGGGTCATGAGAAATCAAGGCATGTTCACTGTTTTTGCGGAGGAAACAATTACTTCAAGACAAGCTGTTGAGATGGTATTTCTTTGTTCCAAGTTTGATAACAAGGATCTATTTTCTAAAAATGTAAGTAATATTTAAAGAATGATTGATCTGCCCAGAAATTCTATTCTACTTGCCATCCATATATCCTTAATTGCTCATAATCTAAGTTCCTCCTGTTTTGCTTTAGGACCCTTTTTTACGACTATCTAGAATTGCTTAAGGTGTAAATACCGCGATTTCTAAAACAGAAGTGGTGAAAAGCAATCTGAATCCAACTTGGAGACCAGTATGTTTGACTTCTCAACAATTCGGGAACAAGGCAGGTTCTGTAAATTTTTCTTGTCTTTTTACGTTATTAATGCCACATTGTTCCAACTATAGTCTCACATACGCTATTTTGTTATTTGCTGCAGGACACTCCTTGAGTGTTTTAATTTCAACAACAGCGGGAACCATGAACTAATAGGGTACCAGTAATGAAACTCTTCTCTTTTTAAGTTTATTCCTATTTTCAACTTAATTCTAACTCTAAAAATACTTCTATTACATCAGAAAAATTCAGAAATCAGTCGACGACCTTGAAAAACTTTTACGTTCGAAAACTTGGAGAAAATTTTCATATACAATCTTCCAGGAAGGGCAATATAAAGGTACATAGAAAATTTGCTCTAATTCATTTTTTTCTCTTCTGCTGAAGCTTAAGGGACAACTATTTGTGGATAAGTTTATCCAGAAAACACAATATAGTTCTTTGGACTTATCCCTTCATATTCCCAAGTGTCCATTTTCGTTTCCCTTCATATATAATTGTCAATTTACTTGTCTTCTAACAAAAAGTTTAATTCACCAGAAGTTCCACCTAGTACTGATAGCTAGTTTTTAATCTCTAGTTTTTAATATTAGAGTTCAGTTTTGCTACTTTTTAATCTCAAGTTATCATCTTAGAGTTCAGTTTTGGTTTGTGAGAAATTCGTTTAGATGGAGAATTTTTCTACTTTTGCTGTTTTCTTAATGATCTTGTTGTGGTTGTATCGTCTGCTCTCCATACTGCAGTTTGTTTCTTAATGATCTTTTTTAATATCTAGTTATTGACTGATTTTGTGATGCTTGTAACTAAATGAATTTTACAAATTTTATCCATAAACCTTATGCAATTAACCATGCTCTAATAATATTGCACAACAATACATTTGGTTTAAAACTTCTGACTTTCTTGTGTTTAAGCCTTGGATAGTTTGAATATATTGAATGGTTTTATTGAGATTTAAAATACTATGCAGTTGTTTAAGTTTTGTTATCACATCCTAAATCACGTCTTGAACAGAATTTCCAGAATAGCCTACTAACTGTTTGTAAAAATGATCCAGAGATCTATGTATGTGAAAACTCCACTAAGTGCCGAAAAGGGAGTGAACTTTAACATAGTTCATCTTATATTATTTTTCTCACTCTCTTATAGCTCAAATATATAAATTCCGTTACCTTTGCGAAACCCGTTTGGATCTTTACAACTCAGCTTAGCAACCCATCTTGAAATGTGTACTGCCATAAATGTGAAATCATCTGCTTTAAGGGTCCTCAGTGTTTTAATCAATCACCTGATTGTTATTAGATGATGTATGCTTTTATCGGAACTTATGAAATTATTCATTCGCCGGTAGCCACTTGAATGATTTACCTTTTATTATGAAATACATACTTGCTTTAGTGATCATTGTGGATGTTTGTATATTATATATATTTGCTGTAATGATCAATTTGAAAGTTTCCTTCTTAAGAATAACATGATAGGAAGCTAGAATACTCTACTTTAGGATTGTCATGCCTTAATATTGGGCACTGTACGTGCTAAATAGTCTTGCTAACTTTTTGCCTTAATAAGAATTTTTTAATCGTATTTTGTGTCTTTTATGCAGGATACTGTAGGACACCCGGAGAGAAGTTGACACCCGTAGCTCAGGTGTCTTCACAGAGTTGATGATTCTAGGTATGTACAAATATAAACCATTCTGACCATTTTTTTAATAAATACATTTCTAGTTAATCAGTATAAGTTCCTAGATATCATTTGACTGTAGCATTTAGATTATGGGCCCCTTGCCCACATCTTGATTTTGTATTATCAATCAGTTTAAGGTTTTGCTTTGGTTTGATTTCGTTTTGTTCCACTTTTGTTTTTATGCAGTTTTATATATGATATAGTTATCAATTCAATCAGTGTGTTTATGTGGTTATCTAGAGTTTGCAAGGATATGTATGGTGGTTTTGAACAATTAGTTTTGATAATTGTTTTAAAAATGCTACCCATTCCACTTTTAAGCTTATTAATATGGATGGAAATTTTTTACTCTATTGCGAGAGCACCAGTTAGTTTACCACATATGACTTGGACATTAAAGTTTGTGAGAATTTCTATTTAGTTGTACCTTCGCATGCATGTCGACTATCTTGCTTATACCAAGTTTTGCATGTTCTACAGTTTTGGCATTTAAATATGTTGATTATTCCGTTTCATTAGCATAACTGACTAAAGAAAGGTCTTTTGGGTTGTTCAATGGTTCTCGTTTTTTATATGCAGTTAACTACTCACTAGCCTATTCATTATATAAAAAGTTTCCTTTTCATTACAGGACGCATACATTCTCTGCAATTTCCTTGAGAAAAAGTGGCGCAGGTCTTAAAAATGGTGAACAACATACATGGTACGCATCCTTCAAAAAGAAGATTGGGAAGACGATGAGGATACCAATGCACCAGAATCAGCTGTTACGTGTCCAAACTCAGAGATTACATCCATTCCAAGGTCCAATTTTTTTTACAACCCTTTATCCAATTTTTCATGTTGATTTTATAATCTTATGAAAGATACTGAAGGTTTACGCCATAAATTTTACTGTCATTAGCATGAATGTATTAATTAAATTAATCATTCTAGACCGGAAACAGAAATGTGGGGATTGACAACTATGAGCAATTTCTGCATGTTTTTGTGTTGAAGTTCTCGGTTAGGTCTGGTGTAGTTGTATTCTTATTGCTTTTTGTTGCGCTTCAGAGACATTAGTTTCCTCAATGTAGTGGTTTGAAAATATACATCTTCTATGGTTATAACTGTTCCCGTTCAAGTTATGCTTCATCTTTTAAGTGCTTAGCGACTCTACATTTAACTATTACAGAAAATCAATAAATTTTCTGCTCAGTTTTTATTGTAAGTAGCCGTCATCTACTTTGATGTTCACTTTTTGTATCTGTATTGTCTTGTAACAGGCATTTGGAAAGGATTTCCTGGAATCATCAGCAACCAAGTTCTTCTTCAGTAGATGCCCACATTTCCAAAAGAACTACGATAACAACACAACCAAGGATGAACCGTAATGTTAAATTCCTCATATTCTAGGATAATTAAAACTTAATTGCTTAGCCAGTAAAAATTTAATTTAGTAGTGGTCGATTAAGTACGTTAGAGGTACGCAAACACAATAATGTAGCATTGGTGATGATCAATCAAGTATGTCAGCTTTTAGGATTTCTCGATTATGTGTACATATGTATGACTTGTTATTCCTTCGATATGTATAATTAGGTCTTCTACTAATTTAGACAGGCGCAAATATATATCTAGAATGGTGTGTGCAGGTTTGAGAAATCTATATATGCAGATGCAGAAATCGGAAAAAAGAATCAGCAGAATTCCAGTTTTTTTTAAAAAAAACTGATCAAAATTTTGCAACGTATATAAATGTTGGTAACTGTAACGTCGCTGACAATCTAAA
This sequence comes from Papaver atlanticum, assembly GCA_023531105.1. Lineage (NCBI taxonomy): Eukaryota > Viridiplantae > Streptophyta > Magnoliopsida > Ranunculales > Papaveraceae > Papaver > Papaver atlanticum. The sequence goes on along the minus strand of JAJJMB010011752.1, from coordinate 337,356 downwards.
ATTAAGCAACGTATATAAATGTTGCAGAATAAACATATAAAGTCATTTTACCTGGGGACCTACTAACACTGGTGATACAGTAAGTAACGGTTTATATACGTTGCTTAAAAAAGAAATAGGTTGCTTAAATTAATTAAAGCAACGCTATGTACGTTGGTTAAACTCTAATGAGCAACGGATGTAACGTTGCTTTATTTAATTTAAGCAACCTATGTATAAGTTGCTAAAAATTTGTGACGCCGTGTGGGCAGCATACATAAGCGTTGCTAAAATGATTTGCAACAGATATTAACGTGGTAAATTCGGGATTTTGGTGTAAGATATCAAGACCTATGATTTTCCAGTATAATGTCGATTATTCATATATGAAGGTAAATTTCTTATGACGGGACTAAAAGAATCTATTAATATTAAAATGTTTAGGTTATTACTATTTATAACTGGCCCTAGTTAGGCCATGATTTTGTATTAATATATAGAGTATCAATATATGAGTTTTTACTACAGCTGATATTAAAAGTCATGTTTGTAATCTCAGGGTTAGACTATTTTATCTTTTTGTGACCAACCAAAAAGGGGGGCATTTCTTTACTATAGTAAGATAAGACAAGACCAGATTTAAGGCTCATGGAATTCTACCAAATGCATTACTTAGATGATCTTCCCATTCATAACCTTGTACGTGTTCCTAAAATACTTGCAGAGTGCCACATTTATCAACAGCAAAACCTATTAAACCAAAGGAGATGTGAATATAGTAACTCATTCTTCTTCTATTTTCCGTCCTCTCTCTCCAGAAAATAACTGTTTTTTCTATGAAATTATGTTCTTATACATCTTTTAGATTTTAATCCAAATCTGTCAGATTTGGTCTGAAATCTTTAGACCTATAGAAGGATTTAGTTATAAATATTATTTATAATTCATAGTATTGAATAAAGCTATCACTATCAAGAGATTCTAGGGGTTGCAAATAATTATCTTCAATTGATTTCATTGCTAATGGCAAGCCAATTAGATGTTTCTGCGTTATGGCATTTCTATTGAATAAATCATTCACATATCAACAATATCATCGATGAAGATTTACCAGAAGTGGTCAAAATTCTACAACTGTGGAAAGATCAATGTCTAATAAAGGTGATCATGATGATGATGGGCTGTGCAAATTGCTCCCCTCTGGGACATGTTAATCTTAATGAAGAAGAAGAATTCAAATGGAAAAATATTATTTCAAATGTCATGTTTCAAATATCTATTTCATCTATGAAACGAGATACATGTATTTCATCATTGTTTTCATCTTTGATATACTTGAACAGAATGTATTCGTTCTTGTTATATTAATGAAACCAAGATATTTCGTTCAAGAAAAAAAAAGAAACGGAGACGTGAATGTCAAAAATCAGATTGTAGGCGCCCAAGGTGGTTTCAGCGCTCAACAAGCTGTATGCATAAATAGAAAAATAACCAGCAAACCTCCAATAGTATCGTAGTAGGGAGGCATATAAGCCTAAAAATATTAACGAGCTTTCCATCTTTACAAATCAATGGATTGTTGAGGAGATAACAGGGGCGGAGCCAGAAACTCTATTAAGGGGAAGCAAAATATTTTTAGGGGGTGCAAGATAGTAAAAGTAGGCTTAGGATTCCAAAATCTCTTAAAATTTAGGCTTGAGATCCAGTTGCACACCCTTGCTATTAACTGCCTCCGCCTCTGGGAGATAACCGTTGGAATGATCTTTCGATTTAATGGCACTTAATGGACTTGTTTGTGAAGAAGACACTTAATATACAAATGGATCTGAAGGTTGATGGTTTGCATTCACCACCGTTGCCACTATTATTGCATTCACCACCGTGTCTCAGGAAACGTAAATGTTTATTTTTTTAGTTATACAATATTTTCAAAATCGTGCTTCTAATTAGGAAAGAATAAAGAAAATTACCACATCCAAGATCAGGCCGGTCCTGACAATTTGGTGGCTCCATGCAAAATTTTTGTGTGGCCCCCTGACTTAAAGAATGGTACTCCTATGAATAAGAAGTTGAGCCTAATGAGTTACCTGATAAAAGATGCTTTGCAACAAAGCATTATCAGTAACAGTTAAGTCAAACAAAAGTAAGTTATTTTGGGACCTTCTTGGCTCCTTCCATGATCTTGCCAGTATTTCCTGCTAATCCAGTAACAGTTTCTGTTCTGCAAGGACTATTTATATTGCCTTAGACGGCAATGCTTTTCAGTACTAATATCGAAGTACAAATTCAAAAAGAGAGTTGGTAGAACACAACCGGACATAAGAATCAAAAAATAATATTAAGTAGTTTACTCATTGTCACCAGAGCTACATGTTATTAACTAGAAAAAATTCAAGGTAATCACTCGAAAATCGATTCTCTTCGTACGTTTTCACATGCAAAATCATGTATAAGCGATCCATAGTCTATATTTGCTGACATTACGTGTTCGATAGACAACATAGCCAACCCGTTTAATCTTTCTTGCGACATAGAGGGTCGAAGATAATTTTTAATCAACTTGAGTTTAGAAAACACTCTCTCCGCCGTTGCAACGTTACCGGTATAGTTAACAAAATTCTGTAGGCTACCCACGCATTTGGAAATAAACCAACCATATTCTTCAAAGCTTCCAGCACTTCAATGGATTTTCTTACCTCATTCGGTAACATACAAGTCATCACTTTTAATTCACTAAACAAGTCTGCTCTGTCGATATCACTTGATGTTCCGTCTTTCAGATAACTTTCAAGCTCGGTACATGAATTCAACAATTTCCAATCATACATTGAGAATTCAGTTACAGTGAGGTATAAAATTACAAAATGATCTTGAATGCAATAGTGTGTTGTTACTCGCATGTCTCGGCACTGATCAAATAGACACCCTTGACCCTTCCAATCAAAACAAAATTTCTTCTAAATGATTTTAGCACTAACCAAAAAAACCACATAAATTCCCTTAACTCCGTGCATATCTATTACCTACATAGAAAGTACACTATGGGAAATTCCAACCACTAGTAGTCTTTAATGGTTCACTTACTTAAAAATAATGACTTAAAAATAATGAATCAAATTCAATGTAAAGTGGCTAAATAGGCAATGAACAAAATAGGGTATTAGGGTTGAATCCATCAACAAAAACAACAATAATCAAAATAATTAATAAAAAGATCATAGAAATCAAGAGAACAAGACAAAGAAATTACCTTAATTTAATGAAATTGATTTCTATAATAAACTCTAGGCAATGAACAAAATAGGACATTAGGGTTAAATCCATTAACAGTACAAACAACAATATTATAAATAAATAATTAATAAACAAAATCATAGAAATCAAAAGAGAAAGACAAGGAAATTACCTTAATGAAATTGATTTATAGAATAAACCCTAGTTTTCTTTCCTTTCTGTTTCTCGCCTCAGTTTTTTTCTTTTTTGATTTTTTAAGCTCTTTTTCTTAGGTATAAACTAGAAAACCGAAGATGAAGAGTGTTTCCTTGATAAAAGGAAGACGTGTCTTGTTCATAGAACTACCTCTATTTTATTTTGTGGCCCTTTACGAATAGTTTTTTGCCCCTTTGAAAAATTTGATTTGCAAAAAACACTTTTTTTCCCTCTAACGGGAAGTGTATGAAAATGTGGCCCCCTAAATTTTGTGGCCCAATGAAAGGCATTGCCTGTATGGGCCCAGGGCCGGCCCTGTCCAAGATTGACCCTTATATTTTCAAGAAAACATGGTAACCTCCCTTTAACACCGACAATTACAGAGATTTGGGGAGACGTTTTTTATGTACTCCCTCCGTTTCTAAAAAATAGGCTTGTTTGGCTTTCATAAGAATTAAGAAAACTAATCATTGTAGCAATTTTTCATGTTTTCTCCTAATTTATCCTTTGGTCCCCACTCATTTGATATTAGAGAAATTAGAGAAAGAAGTGGTCCCCTTTTTTGTATTAAGAGAGAAAAGGGAGAGAGAAGTGGTACCCTCTATGTGTATACTAGTAAATTCATAACATTTGACTTTCCATATATGGAAACAAGCCTATTTTTCTGACATATCCAAATAAAGAAACAAGCCTATTTTTTAGAAACGGAGGGATTAGTTTTTTCACGGCTGTTCGTGAAGAATTTTTGATAAATAAAATAGAAATCAGAAAATTCATTTGATGTTCTTTTGGGTCATTTCGAAGCTGCATGACTTTATTTAGTAACTAATAGACAAACCAAATCCGAGAAAACCGTCAATCTGGTTTTCAAGTTCACGTAGAACCACATACAACATAAAACATTACGTAAAATCATCACTTGCAATAAAAGACTTTATATCGGAGTATCAGCTGTCTGATTTGCCCATCCGTTCACACTTTACGAACTAATTCCAGTCAATAGGAATTTAGATCTTCCTATTTAGCACAACCCTTTGGATTGTGCACCAACTAATTCATGACATATCTAATAATTAGTGCCGGAATATGAATGTTGATGAAGTAATCATCCCAATCTATGCATTTCAGGTCGAAATAAAATGTATTTGCCTCGGTTTTGTTTGCACTCACTGCCATCCGCAATCTTTCAGTGTTTAAATCATCAAACCTGTGCACAAGCGATCACCCTCTGTTAATTAAAAAAATACATAAAAAGAAATCTAGAGTACTAGCAGATAGCATATACCCCAAAATGATCCTAAATTTTGTCATACAACATGAACAAATACTTTTTGTGAATGTTATACTTACTTTCCTTGGAAGAATATGTAAGGCTCATGGAGTTCAACCAACTGCAATACTCGATTAATCTTCCTATTCATAACCACGCAAGTGTTTCTAAAATACTGGCACAATACTATATTCACCAACTGCAAAACCTATTTAACCGAAGGAGATATCGGTATGAATATCAAACATTAGATTGTAGTTTAGTTTTTTCTACCTCGAGTGGTTTCAATACTGAACAATTTTACCGCTCTATGTAAAAAAAAAGGGAAAAAGGAACGAACCTTCAAAGGTAACATGTACTTGAGAAAGATGTATCGCCGGAAACTATCCATAGTAGGGAGACAAATAGGCATGACAAAATTAACGGGCTTTCCATCTTTACGAGTCAAAGGATTCTTGAGGAGATAACTGTGGGAATAATCTCTCAATTTAATGGCACTCAATGGGCTTGTTTGTGAAGAACACACTTGGTATATCAATGGATCTGAAGATTGATAGTTTGCATTCACTACCATTGCCACTATTACTGCATTCGCCACCATGTCTCCTGGTACCTGTAAATTTATTTTTCTACAAGTTAATTATACAGTGTTTTCAAAACCAACTAGAAAAACATACAAAGTAAATTTAAAATGGTTAAATACCACATCCAATATTGACTCTTCATTTCCAAGAAAACATGGTAACTTCCCTTCAGCTCCGGCAACCAAAAAAGTGTCAATTGTTCTGTAATTGTGAAACAGTATTCAGAGGCTAATAAAAATAAGAATACGGTCAATTCATCTAGTTAGAAGACTTCATTTTGCAGTGACTGCCCTAAATGGTCATGTAAATGAGATGTTAATCATGTCGAGTACGAGTCTTATACATCAAAAGTGGAAGGGACCAAGATTCGTACCTAACACCCTCAGACCAACCAGGGAACGGCTCTTTGTAAGTGCTGGTAATAATGGTTGGCCTTATGATAACAACGGGAACATTTCCCCTATATTTACCAATTAGCATCTCTCCCATTGCCTTGGTAAACACATATGTATTTGGCCATCCAAATGTTCTTGCTCTGTCACCATCACAAACATACAAATTAAAAATAAGTAATTGTCTAAGACAGTCTCACGGAGTTATTGGAGGAGATATAAGTCTTAGAAAAGAGTCAAACCTTTGGATTCCCAATTTTTCCATGACTTCCTTTTCTTCGCGTTTAGAGATTCGGTCAGGATCGAGTTCTTTTAAGCAATTTTGAACGAGTTTCATCTCTGCTTCAATGTCTAAAATTTCTGAGGTTTGGTTAAGCGTTTCTCCCATTTTGAGTGGTTTCTCTGATATAACTCCTGATTTCTCCCCACAAACATAAGCTAACATCGGTTTAAACATTGTAAAATGTTAGTGTGTAATCTAAGATGACTATGTACCTGCTTAATATGAAATTGTCTTCCCTAGTTAAAGAGCAGAATTCCACCTGTTGATACGTGAATTAGCATCTTTAGCTTCAAACACTTTTTTGCGAAATCCAAAACGTTCTTAGCTCCAATGGTATTTACCTCTAGTGCTACGTCATATCTACAAAACGAAGAAAGCATGGGAAGATAAACGTGGTCCATTTTCTGCTGGCAAATTAGAAGAAAAAAAGTGGCATGATAATGGGGGCATACCTCTCACTAAACTTGGTAGATGCAGCAAAATTGGCAACGATATCCACTTCGTTGAACAACTTATTTAACAAATCAGAGTCATCCGCTAATCCAAAGTTTTTCAATGCGTTATCCCCTGCCATTGGGGTTACCTTTTCAGCTATAAAGGTGTTGAATCCGGCACCATATTTTGTTCTCAACACGTTAAATACTTCTTTCTCCAAGACCTAGATAAGATTTAAAACATTGTTAGTCGAAAATTCTAAATTTTGAAAAAATAGAACTAAATGATATGAGAAAATAAAAATATTTTTTCTAAACTTTCAAATAAAATTAATGTATGGGTCGGGATCCCTTAACAAAAGGACACCTTTTAACAAAAATTCATAACCATTGGATCTCACATATCTAATGGCTTGGGACTGGCACTTAGTTCCCTTCTAGTGTGTGTTTGGCTCGTACAAATAAGTCAGACCACTGAGAAATTTCCTTTCTAAAATTATTTCCCTATATCCATTAGGTTGAAGTTTCATCTTCTTCCCGTACCGTTTTAACTTATAAAAGCTCGAAATTGTTCATTTTTCATGAATGCTTTAAATAATTCAGAATTGGTAAGATCGATTGATCATTCAAATAAGAAAAGCCTTGTCCCATTAATATCTTAGGAAGAATCATGGGGTTAGCACATCAATTCCTAGGTCAATTATTAAGATTGCGATTAAGTTTAAAGAAAAATCAATATTTAGCTCTTAACTGTTATTAATGGAAGTATGGAACCCAAAATTGATTATATATACAGAATTAGTATCAATTACATATAATCAACAGGGTATAGTATACATTGGATCATCAAGGAAAATGGATGAACTTGAATTTAGGAGGAAAGGTTAGAACTTTGATTTTTATTCATAAGGATGAGGATTAATTAATTTTCCTTTCAAGTCTTTGTAACCACACCCTTGCATCCATTAGTATGATAGTATTGATGACTTTCTTTAATTTGTATGCATGAGTTGCTTTGATTTTGAGTTTCGACTGTACTTGAATACAGGAAACTGCCATGTCAGTAAGAAAACAACAGAGTTATCTCATTTTAGAACCAGGCACTGATGAGGACGACGATTTTTTTTGTTGAAGCAGACGATATTTGTACAGAAGATATATTTTGTTCTCAAAAAAATATTGATTTACGTAAAAATAATAAAAAAAGATTCCGGAAGAAAGAATGAAAATTTAGAACCATTATGAAGAAAAGAAAATAGTCATCAATGTTTACGATCTGAGATTCTTTTCGACCGGTAAACATTGGATTTCTGTTTACAGATGACAGTTTTTTCCTATATAAAACTTCTCATAAAATATATTTCTTCCTATATTCACGCAATCACGTTTGACTTGTTTCTTTGTTAAAGCCAAACACATAACTAAGGGCCATACCATCCAAAATATAAGCCGTTCGATAGTTGTGATCTTACAGTTGTGACCTTACGGTTAACAGATTTTGTTGGAAGGTTTTGTCAAAACCTTTTGTTAACGGGATTCTGACCCTTTTTCTTAATTTGATAAACAACTTTTCTAAACGGAGATTTTGAAAAAACAAAACTAATTTGATTTGAAGCATAAAACAGAATTAAATGATATGAGAAAATAAACAATAGTTTTTTCTAAACTTTCCAATAAAATTAATTCAAGTATATTTCTTTTAGTTTTATACACAATTCTTCTAAACAAGGAAAACAACTCTTAAATTTTTTGGGATGGGATTAAATGAGCCGACTCCCATCCCTAAATTAAGAAGGATTAATTGGGGATATGGAAAATAATTGGGGGATGTTTTACTATTCATGCCTGCATGGAAAAACCATGTCGATTTTGATTGCGGCTTTGAAAAACCATGCCGATATGAATAGTAAAATATCCCAAATTAATCGTCCAAAATTAATAGGGAGCCTACTTTTTTGAATGAGTCGGTTTGTCTTAGGGTGCTTGCTGCCTCTTCTTTTCCCTTGGTTTATAAAGCACTTTTTTTGTTTATACAATTTAAGAAATTTGTATTATATGTATTATATGAATTTCCAAAAAAGTGGAAAAAATATAAAGATAACCTTATTTTAACAAAAGTCAGGATTAGAAATAAAATAAAAATGAATTCAAATATTTTAAACATAAAATCAAAATAACTGTTGAATAATTGAGTTAACTCTGATGAAACATTTAACTCGAATGGTGGGTTCGTATAGTGGTAAAGTTACTGGACAATAATACCGGCGAACTAAGTTTAAAACTCATCGGTAAAAATTCACTCTATCGATCAAAGAAAGAAAAAAAACTTTAAAAGGAAATGGCTGTGAGGATGTGTTGGAAAAATGGGGAACAAATGCAAGTTCTTATCGTTGGTGGAACGGTACACCGAATTTTCTTAAGGCGCCAATGGGTAGTGACTGGAGTTTCCTACCTACTTACAGATTTCGATAACTTTTTATTCTTCTTTTGATATTTTGTTTCTTTCCTTTCTTTATGGAGGTTTACGCTTACAACACTCTATTTCTGTTTTTATTTTGCCTTTTTTGAAAAAATTCTCCTCCTAGTTTGTAAAAAAAAAAAAAAAAAAAAAAAAAACATTCACTGAGTGGGTTCACTAATGGGTTGAACCCGGCCTACTACAAGGTCCTACGTGTCTAATTTTCCAATTACTGAAAATAGCGGGGAAATCCATTTTTCAATCCACGAGGGTCTTCAAATTGGATTTTGTTTTCAAATTGAACGTTACTATATATATTTGGTGTATACCTCGCTATGCAGACGTTGAGATGCCGACGCTGAATCTAGGGCTCTTAAAGAAAGAAACAGGTGCTTTACATTCGGCTGGACTCTGAGCAACTTCTCCACAAAAACTACACATACGAAATAATATGTTAGTATTAGCTAACAACTAGTTAGAACCTTGCATCTTGTACTCTTTTAACAATATAAGTTTCAAAAATAATGAAAAAAAAATCTAAATAATGAGCTCTAATTTTCACACACATAATCATTACGTAAATATTTCAATTAAGAGTTTTCCGAATATACAAATTTCTCATGATAGCATTTTGAAAGACTTTAAAAAAAAAAAAAAAATTATTTTTTAAACACATACATTTTATGTTTACAAATATACAGAGATAAATTTTACCCTCGAAAATATTGGTCCATATTATCTGTGATAGACCGCAAGTAAGATTCGTTACAATAGTAAAGAAAAAAAGATGGCTACTACATAAAATCTCACATGGACTCCACATACTCTTACGTAGTACCGGTTGTTCATTTTATTATCAATTGTACATGGTAAGACTGGTACGTAGTTACATACCCTTGCCCAGAAAGCCAGTAGAACCAGTGACAAGGATGCTCTTGTTCTCAAGAAACTCAACAATGCTGCCATTAAACTCCATTCAAACGAATAGCCGATGACCTGGGAGGAAATGTATGTATAAGCTGTTACCTTGGCTAGATCTAGCACTATGAGCTCTTTCAAGTTACAACAATTTTTATTAGATTGACATTGAGCTAATGTTTTCTTGTGTGTGTAGAGATCTTCAAGATTGAATATCTGCTTATATACCTTTTTTTGGAAATTAATGCGCATGTGAACTTCCACTTTTGGTAATAACCTACCATGCACTATTAATTACTGAAATTAATAGTCTCGTGAGTACGTATGGACTGTATTCAATCGACAAGCCGAAAGTATAATAGCTTGTTACAGTAAATTAAGGCCGAGTGCTGAGTACTACTTTTACATGTACTAGGGGGGAGGGGGAGGAAGCATTTATACTGAAATCAACCTGTGTACGTATGGACTGTATTCAATCGACAACCTCGCTTAATTGGGGCCCTAAAAATTAATTAGGGGTCTTCCACTAGAAGATAAAAAAAGGTCACCCCATCCTAATTTGGGTCACTCCTTATCAAAAAATTTCTAAATGGATAAACTGCCCCTGAATGATTAGTATTAAAAATTAATTAAGTTAATTAGTGTGGTAAGTGTGTTTAGATTAAAATCAGATTTTATGATAAAAATTTGGCGAGATTTTATTTTTGAGTATTTGTGTGTTGAGAAGAAGAAGAGGAGTTTTGAGAGGAAAAACTAGGGTTTATAAAAATGAGTGATTCAAGTGGAGGGAATGATGTTGGTGAAGGCTCAAATAACAACCATGATTGTGTTGATGGTAAGATTGTCTCAACTAATCATATGGATTGGATGTTTGATGAAGCGATGTTAATAGAGGAAGCCATGAACAATGGTGCAAATGAAGATCCTATTGCTTAAAATGAAGGAACCAATCCTCAAAATGAAGAACCCGAAGCTCAAAACAATCAGGTAAACTTCCTATACTCTTCAAATTGTATGAATGGTGCTCCAAGTGGTCGATTCATAGACAATATGCATTAGCTCAGAGTGAGAGTCATTATAGTCGAGGGTTGTATACACTAACGACTCTATAGAGTCGTCAGTCTGTTGACACTAACAACGATGACTCTAACCTGCAACTTTTCCAGGTGATGAAAAATCATTTAAGTAGTGTGCTAAACACTGACGACACTTGTTGCTAGTTCACCTAGAGTCGTTAGTGTATTTTGTTTATACCCAGACGACTCTCAATTCCAAACTCTCTGTATAAAACTTACTCTCTGGGTCGTCATATGGATATTCATATACACTGACGACCCTAACCAACCATTAACAATTTTGTCTCTTGGTTCGCTATTTATAGAATTGAACGACCCAACTGCCAAGTTTTTGAATTTTTTTCCGTTGGTCGACTCAACCATATTTGGTGAATTCAAAATCTACAAAAAAAACACGCCATTACTATGATCCAGCACACATTCATGATAGGATTACTCATGTTAAGAAATTGTGCGTTAAGTACAATGAGTTTCTCGCTAAGAACAGAGGGGATAGGTTTGCGACACATGATGAATATAACAAATGGAGAGGAGAGCCGTTTTATCACTTTGAAGCCGCATTGATGGTTGAATCTCTTACCAGGAAAATGAATAACATGTAATGTGTTCAAACGAATTTAGTTAGATCAACTGTAATGTTATTTCCAAGTTTCAATTTAACGGAAATTTCTATTTATTCTGAATAAGGGTCGTTATCTCTATATAGGTAGTTAATTGACGACTCTATCTTATTTTCCGACAACCATCTCTTGAGTCGTCATATAATTCATTTGCAACCTTAACGACCCATGAAGTGAATTTCAAAAAATACGACTGTTGGGATTTTCTTCTATATAATACCACCCTCTTCTCTTGAAAAAATTGCCCAAAACCATTCTTTTTCTACCAAAGTACGTAATCTTTCAATGGCAATGGCGGAATGGGAACCGTATGAAGATTTGTGTCTCGTTAAATCGTTTGCTAATACCTTTCGTGAACGTCCGAATGAAATATATTCAATGTTTTGGAAGAGAGTTAAAGAGTTCTTTTACAGGTGTACCGCGAATCCTAATAACCGCAAATGGAGAGACTTAGCATTTCGATTCAACTACATTAAAGGTGCAATGCGAGAATACGTAAAAGTTATAAATATGTGGTACGACCATCATCCACGAGCTCCTCTTAGGGAAAAAGTGAGTAATCCGATAATATTTATACTTTTCTCATCGTTAAAAGTTACTAACGTTTAACATTCCTTGTTTAATTTCAGCTGGAACGTTTCAATGGGTTATGGACAATTCGTAATGGGGAAACTAAGTTCATTCACCACAAAGAATATACAACATTGTATCGACGAGCAAGAAGGTTCATTGACGAACATTTGATGCGTCAGATTCTTGATTACCCTTACTAGCTTTTCTGTCATGCGAGATTGATATAATGTTATCTTCTTATTGAAATCCATGGCCTTATTCCTTCCAGTTCAAAGTTTCTACAAAGGGTCGTCAATCCCTTAAATCTATGTAGTGACGATCCTGATTTGATAGGTAGAGTCGTTCACGTATAACTATTACGTTGACGACCCTTCACTAATTTTTTTTTACCAATCTCCTGGAAGTTTTGCTATGAAGGAGTCATTATTTGGCTCTAAATATCAAGCTGACGACTCTAAGTCTGAAAAAAAGTATTAATTTGTTAGGTTTAGAGTCGTCATCCCTATAAAAATAGAGTGAACGACTCTATGGCTGAGATGGGATATTCCAACTTGTCAGCTTTAGGGTCGTTATTCTGCTAAATATAAAGCTGATAACCCTTACTCTGCGACAGTATATAATCTTGTCAGCTTAAGAGTCCTTAATCATTCTAACAAACATTTAAACAAAGAAACTTATAAACATCATTATAAAATCTTAGGAAAACAAAATAGTTTCAACAAACCATCCAAACCAAACACCTAATATCTAGTACAGAAAATAGTTGCATCTAGAAAAGTTAAAAGACATAAGTTCAAGTCAATAGTAACATGAAACATAAGTTCAAGTCGAAAGTAACATCTCCTCACTCAAGACCACCACCTCGACCTCCGCCTCAACCCCTTTTACCTCCCTGATCAGGAAACTTTCTGGCTTCTATTAGGAGGACCCTGAGTTGCAGTTCCCCCTGGGGAACCACCATCTTCTCTACTGCCTTGTTCATCATGATGTTGGCTACATTGCCCCTGTTCAGCACGTTTTTCTCTTAGTTGGCTACATGTTTTCCAGGTCCTCTTTCCTTCCTTAGCTTTCTCAGCAAACATTTTCTTTGCATTGGGATTTTCAACATGTCTGCAGTAATAAGCGTACCGACGTTGCTTCTCAGGATCAAACACTTCCCCCTTGTCATCCGATCAACATAGTTCCTTGGCAAAAATCTTCATTCGTTCCCTCTATATGCATTCAAATACCAATTCACATTAACTAACTTATATTTGTTTGTAGATGAATAAATTACAAAAATAAATACTCACCACTAGTTTAAGAATGGTAGTATCATATCTAGTGTCAGCTTGAGAAGCAGAGGTGGATGCTTTGTTTCCCTTGCGACCGTCTATCCGTATCACCCGACCGTGAGAGAAGCCTTCATACCATGCAGAGTAATCTATTGTTTCCTCGTGACCTTCATTGACATGCACCCAATATGTGACGTCTACTAGGCTAGAGTGTCTAGCATTCCAATGCTTGGTATCAGGTTCAGGTTCGTAAACCACCTTTATGTGCGACACGTCGGCCTCGCATTTGTCCAACTTGTGCTTGGATGGAGGTACATAATCATCATCGGGTGAATCTTGAATAAACCAAAGTTGACGCATGATTCTCATCGGATTATACGTTGAAAATCCATAAGGGTGAAACAAAGGGCCATGGTAATACACGACATCTTCTATTGCGCCAACCCTACCATCCTTATACGGATTAAATATTACCTCTTTCACTGTGATGTTGTCCAATTTTTGGCGCATTTCTAACAACGCATCAGTTTGTTCCTTATCCTGAGACCCAGTGAACAAGTATCGGGTTCCTCTTGGATTAGGATTGCTCCATTCTGGGTTGAGTTTCACATCTTCATTATCTTTTATCAATGAGGGGAAATGCTCTTAAATCCACACCTATAACAAGCGAAGTTGAAAAAATTAAAACAATCCAATAAACATAAAAAGAATCGAGGAAAAAAACGTACACATAGAAGACAACTTTCATCAATCCAAATACCTGGAGTAGAGACAAATTCCCATTAATTTGAGAAGTTCGTTCCCGAGATGCCTGGGAAAGATGACCGTTCAATGTGCTACTATGGAAGTCCCCCAAGAGTACGTTTTCACTTCTTCCAAGGGATAAAAAAGCTGAAGTAGGTTGGCGTTGACCCTGTTACCTTTGCTGTCGGGAAATACAACCGACGCAATGACGTACAACAAATACCCAGCCGCCGCATAACGACATTCCATATCAGAGAGACCATCAACTTTTTCTTTGATTAGTGTTCAGCAAACATCTCCCTAATCTCTATAAGTTTGAACTCTTTCTTCGCGTATTTCTTTCCCGGCACGAAAAGCCCATCAGTTGTCTCTTTATCCCAGCCAAACAAGTTCTTGGTCAATTCATAAATTCTTTCCCAACTAAGACTTTTCTTAAACATGTCATTGGTGGATTTACCTTCGACCTGCAGCCCTAATATCTGTTCTGCATCATCAGGAGTCACTGCCATCTCGCCAAAAGGGAATTGGAATGTGTCGACTTCACCGTAATACCTCTTACAGAAACTAGATATTTCGACCTTGTCATATGCAATCACAGAGTTCAGAACAACATTATACAAACCAGAGTTTTCAACATACTCTCTAACTCTTGCACATTCACCTTCTAGCGGCCACAGCTCCATTTTCTTAAAAGAAGATTGGTGCCTGAAAAGACGTGCGGCATTCTTATGATCTTATAAAAGAGAAACAAGTAAATATATAAAAAAAATAGAAAGTTAACATCAACTAATCATATAACAAGCAAAGTTGGGATTCTTACGATTTTCTCATAGATGGTACGAGCCCACAATCCGGGATATCCAAATAGAACTTCGCAGCCATCTCTAGGTTCTCCTATAGGTTTACCACTGCGAAGAGGTTCCAGCAGCAAATGAATAGGGGGAATGTGTCTCGCGCTGGGTGCAATATCCGTTCCATCCTTCCGTTCCCTCCTTGCCGGCTTCGGCTCTTCATTCTTTTCCTCCTCCTTATCACCAGCATCATTACCTTCATCCTCCTTATCGCCAGCATCATTACCTTCATCTTCTTCATCCTCCTTATCACCAGCATCATTACCTTCATCCTCCTTATCACCACCATTATTACCTTCATCCCCTTCCTCCTCCTCATCGCCACCATTAGCATCATCAGAATCATCACCACTACCGTTATCTTCATCATCATTATCACCCTCTTCTTCTTCTCCTTCTTCACCTCGTACGAGAAGTTCTTCTTTTATCTCATCTTCTTCTTCATCGCTATCGTTAGCGGAAATAACATGATAGGATGAATCCGACGAATCCGACAACTCATACCTTTGTCTCTTGGTTCGCTTATAGAAAAGCCTACCTCACTCGGCTTTCTTCCGCGTAATGGACCGGCAATTAAGTATTTATCGTGGAGGGGAGGTTTGGAAGGAGGAGTTATCATCATGGGAACCTTGTCTTTGGTCTTGCTACAATAGTCCAAACACAGAAAAAGAACCAATAAGATATCATTAGTATGGTATAAGCTAAAGGGTCGTCAATGGAATAATCTTAAAAGCAAATGACCCTTCAAGATAAAATGACGACTCTAAGTTAGCTAATGACGATCCTATAACATATAATGACGACTCTACAAACTCTAGATGACGACCCTTCCAATTATTTGGACAGAGAGGTTGTAATTTTTCTTAGAGGGTCGCAATGGGTCATCAAAAAGGCAATGACGATCCTACAAATTGGGATGACGACTCTAGGGCATATATCTAAATGACGACTCTATGGGACCTAAGATGACGACACTATCATTTTTTGAAACAAAATGTTGTTCGAGTTCCATCTAGAGTCGTTAACCAATAAAAAAGGTTCGTCAAATAAGGATCGCCATCTTCAACCTAATACATTAACAAATCTATTCTAGGGAAAAAATTGTTGAAGTAGCAGAATTAGGGTCGTCATCTTCAACCTAATACACTAACGATTTTTAATAGAATCCACGTGCAAATGAAAAATCGTTAGGGTTTATCAATTCGACATTAACGACCCTTTCACTGAAACTGAAAATTTTCAGTTGCCAAACTCAATTTCACAATGAAACACACAAGAAAAAAACGAATACAAGGTGGGTTTAAGTTCACATACCTTCTAATTGGAGCCATATATTCCTCCGGTTTCGATTGATTTGATTTTTTGGTTTTCCTCACATAAACCTTTCCTTCCTTCTTTTTTATTGCTTCAACAACATTAGGGTTATTAGGATGCTTAATCGATAATCTAGCGGTCTGCTTTGTATGAGCCATGTTTGTAGAAGAAGTTAATCGTCGATTAAAGTTTTGGCATCGACGATTACGCGATGAATCGGGTGAACAATTTTCTTTTCTTCCGAGAGTCGTTAATGGTGGTGGTGGAGAAGAGAAAGGGGAGGAGAAGAAGATGAAAGGAATATGAACTGATTTTTTTTGTTTTTGGATTAGGATAAAAATGAATTGGGGCCTAATTAGAGCTTTTAATTAAGAGTTAACTGATTTTTAAGGTTTAGGTTTAGTCAAGGATAAAACAGTATTTTCAAAATGGCAAGGCCCCTAATCAAACAAGGTTTTATTAGCCTAAGTGAATAGTTTCTTGTGCAGAAAAGCTCGAGATCGGCACTGATTCGGCAGACATGCTTCTGTACTTATTATAGTACTTTCTCTTTATGGTTCGCAGGTGGCCGTTAGAGTAAATGTGGGATATCGACCTGCGACGAGTAGTACTACTATTATCAATATGAACGAATTAGATAGTCGATTAGATCAGCTGACACATGCATGCACTAACTTATTCTTAGAAAAGTCGGATGTCCAACAGATATTTCAAAAAATATCCACTGAATATACCCAACTCCTACAAACATCTTATGGCATAGACTAGTATTGTACTGCCCAAAGACTTTTATTGAGGTAAAAAGGTAAGATTTTATTGAAAAAGGAAAAAAGAAGGTGCAAGAAAGGAAGTGCCAAAGGGCAACAACAGAGGGCACAAGAGCCACCCCAAACAAAATGCTACAACAAAGGAAAAATCTAAAGACTAAAAGCCACAAAAGAAACATTAAAGCTTCTTCTTGGCAGGCGTCCTTTTTCCACGCCCCAACTTCTCGTTACTAGGACCCAAATCCTTAAATGGAGTAGACTCATGATACATATATATATAGATATAGATATACTAGAGTATATATCACTAAAGTTAACCATATAGAGATATCGTATAGATGTGCGAAGAAGGGACATTTTCTTACGTTAAGGACCCGACTCTTATCAGTTATGCACATTGAGAAACCGAATTAACTGTTCCTGCTTCGGGTTAAAATTTTGGGGATTATGTCTAATGTATAACATTTGAAGGATGGGTTTGTAAGATTGTGTACAGCCTGTTGAGGTTAGACGTACTACTGTGGTGTTAGAACATTCTTGTTTGGAAGATTTTGTACAGCCTCAGCCTGTTCTGTTGTGGTTCTAGTACTTTGGTGTTAGTACATTCTTGGGGATTGAAGTCTCGTAGTGCTAATGTTAGCTCCATCATCAGTTACAAAATGACCCTCAATGAAGGATGTGAGTATTTTCCCAGTTAAAAAACTAGCTCTTGTATCTGATGTGTGAGTCCAGGTAGAATCATAGTCTCACGTCTGCTAAAGGCCAGGTTGTGACTTGTGAGTAGGTAGAAGTTATCCGCCTGTAAAGAAAATTATGAGCTACAGTGAACTAGAGATGCTTAGGCGTATAAATTCTTAGCCTTAAATCTTTTGAATTTTAAAGTTTACAAAAGGAAATCTTTCTGAATTTCACATGCTCGTGTCAATGTGCTGTGTTGTTCAACGAATGTAGTCAGGGTACTGGGTACCCATAGTTAGTACTCTTGACTATGAGGTCAAGAGACAGGTTCCTGGAGGACCAGATCTTCTACACGACAATGAATTCAGTGTAAAGAGGCAGTTTCCTGGAGGACAACCCGTCTGTACGACAATGGATTTGGTGTAAAGAGGCAGATTCCTGGAGCACCAGACCCTCTGCATTAACAGTGCATTCCAGAGAAATTTTCGTTTTCTGAAAACAAGATCTGTCCTGATCCTCAACATCACAGCTGATGGGAAACCCCAAGAATCTTTATATTAATAACTTTTTTGAAGACAATATTAAATAGTTCAAGTGATTTTGGGTCATTTCGAACTCTATGCTTTGTTTCATAACTCCTAGACAAACCAAATCTGAAGAGGAAATGCTACATCATCCTGTATGTGTAAAAATTGTGTCTCAGTTGCAAGATTTGGAAGTGTGATTATTAAGCTCATGTCTCATATATGTAGCGTCCGGTTACTACTTCAAATCTACAAATATGCAGGTAGAGTTTCATATCGCGGTTTATGAACTTAGATGATTCGACGCCGGTATAGAACCACATATATTTATTACAACAAATAAAAAATCACATATAATACTAGGCGGAGATGGCCACCAAAGTTCAAATGGTAGAAGTACGACGTCCAAAATTTCTGTTGGTTGTTTTGGTGACTAAAAATAGATGTTTGTGGCTAATTTTGTTAATGGAGAAGTGACAACCTATTGAGTTTTTCTCACTCTCTCTGATTTCATTAAGTTGAAGAGGTAATACACTCTCTCTTCTACTTGGTCTATGAAAAACCTTATAAGGAAAACGTAAGGATGTCTTACACCCACATATTTAGTCAACACACACAACTAAATATAAAGTTGACACTCTTAATACATTGTTTCACTATTAACATTACATTACTCAACAATCTCCTCCTTAATGTGATGTTCTTCTACTCCTAGTAGTTCACGGAAATGTTGAAATTTTCCTTTGGCAAGTGCCTTGGTGAATATGTCCGCCAATTGGTCTTCCATCTTGCAATACTTGAGTTCTATCTCACCATCTTCAACCGCTTCTCGAATGAAATGGTACTTGAGTTTGATGTGCCTTGCTCTACAATGCTCAACCGAATTTTTGGACATAGCAATTGCCGATTTGTTGTCACAAAAGATTATGGTTCTTTCTTCTTGCTTCTCTTGAATGTCTTCCATGATTCTTCTTAGCCATACAACATAAGATGTAGCTATTGGTGCCGAAATGTACTCCGCTTCCGCCGTGGATTGAGCTACGGTTTCTTGCTTCTTTGATGCCCATGTAAATATACCCGAACCAAGAGAAAAAGCATACCCCGATGTACTCTTCATGTCATCAATACATCCTCCCAAGTCGCTATCACAACAGCCAACTAATTTGACATCCAAATTTCTAGAATACATGATTCCAAAATTCATTGTTCCTTGTATGTACCTCAACAACCTCTTTGCCGCGCCAAGATGTAGATGACTAGGTGAACTCATGAACCTAGAAAGCATACTTGAAGCAAACATGATGCCGGGTCTTGTATGTGTAAGATACAACAAGTTTCCAATAAGACCTCTATAGTAAGTCTCATCAACCTTTCTTCCTCCATCATCTTTCTTGAGTTTCTCATTCACTACAAGTGGTGTTGATGTGGGGTTACAACTGATGTGATTTCAACTTTGTTGTAGTAAAAGGTTCGTTGAGACTTGTGAAGATTCGAGTTTTTAAATTTAATAAAAATTATATACAATAATATTACAAATGGTGCGAGAGGTACTGGGACTAAGGATTTAGCCAATCCTCATAATATAAGGTTCACTTATTTATTCTCAACAATTTTAGCTTAATAAATATAAACATGGACTCTATTTTTGCCAAGGTAGATTATCAAAACATTAGATGTAAGTGTTAAGCATGGGACATCAAATCACCTAAGCTAAACATGACCCATCTAATCAAATGACAACTAATTAAATCAAATCATATTTCAATTAATATTAGTGCAAAAGTCATAAAAAAGAATAAAATAAATTTACCCATGTATGAAGTTCGGTCTCCTCCGTCGTCCCAGTGTTGGGGTTTAGCTCCTCATATTATAGACACGCTCAAAATTCATCTTTATTAATGCTCAAAAGTGTTTTATAATTGATGAAAAGGAGAAAAAATGGTGAAAATCGGGTTTTGTAACAATTATATTTGTTACAAAGAACGATAATTGTAAAGTGTTGTTGTTACTGTAGCATATAAGACTGTCCTAGCACTGTCGCGTCCACTGTAGCAGTTACGACTGTTCTTTGGAGTCTTATGTTCTTCGTGTTCTTCTTCCCTGCACCAGCAGAAAACAGCAGCAGGAAGCTTGCTGTTCGTCTTGATTTCTCACTCCTCAGCCCTCCTAAAGTCCCCAAACTCTCGACACCTCTTCTCTGAGTCCCCAACAACTATTTATAACCCAACAGCATCGAAATCTCACGTAATAACTTCATATAATTCTCCATTATTCTTCACGGCCTGTTTATGAAATAATTCAGATTTTTGATTTCTCCACGTGTTCTGAAGCTACCAAATTTCCATATTTATCTCTGCCACGCCCCAAAGTGTTGCTCGAGCCAACAAACTTGCAAAGAACTCGTTAAAACTTCTCCAAATCCCGTGAATATCTTTTCCATGCACAAACTGCCCTGTTCTCAACTCTTGGATTATCTAGCCAAATTCAGTCGAAGCTAAAGCCCAAACCATGTTTATTAGGTCATATCACAACTACCCATCAAAAATCAGCCCTTGAATCTACCTCCAACCTCATCAAATCTTTGATCGAAATTCTGCCAGTGAATGAAATGATTTCCCGCCAAAACAAGAAATTCAAATTAAGAAGAAGGGGTGCCCTGAATCCAAAACGCGGGTGCCTTGGGGGCGCCCTTATCCATTTTGAGGGTTCCTTTAGTAATTTTTGTGGGTGCCTTTAACACTTTTTCGGGGTTCCTCCGGTGTATTTCTGGGGTGCTTCCAGTGCATTTCTGGGGTGCCTTTAGTACTCTATCCTGGGGTGTAAAACACCACTTTAAGAGCCAATTTCGCCGCAAGAGCTTATTTCTCTAAAAATACTTACAAAGACATAAAATAACAAAATAAATACAAAATCTAATACTAACAATATATACAATTGAGACATATTAGACACAATAATGCGTCTATCAACAACCAAGCATACAAAATTTCTTCAACACGTTTTCGGCATACTTTCTTTGAGAAATGAACACTCCATCTTCACTTTGGTGAACTTCAATACCAAGGAAGTACTTGAGCAAACCCATGTCACTCATCTCATATTTCATCATCATTTCTTTCTTGAATTGTTCAATCATATGAACATCATTTCCCGTAAAGATAAGGTCATCAACATACAAAGCAACGATGAGAATAAACGTACCTTGTGTCTTCACATATAGTGTAGGCTCACTCTTACTTTTGTTGAAATTTTTCCTTTTGAAGTATCCATCTATCTCACTATACCAAGCTCTTGGTGCTTGCTTGAGACCATACAAAGCTTTCTTCAACTTGTATACTTTGTCTTCTTCTCCTTCCACTACAAAACCTTGTGGTTGTTCTACATAGACCTCTTCATGTAGTTCTCCATTCAAAAATGCCGATTTGACATCAAGTTAATAAAGTAACCAACCTCTTTGGGAAGCCATAGAAATCACGGCTCTAATGGTGTCAAGACGAGAAACCAGTGCAAAAGTCTCATTGTAGTCGTTGCCGGGTTGTTATGAATATCCCTTTGTCACCAACCTTGCTTTCTTCCTTTGAACCGATCCATCCGCATTGTACTTCACCTTGTAGATCCACTTCACACCAATAACTTCTTTGTCACTTGGCCTTGCTACTTTCTCCCATGTATCGTTATCATTTATGACAACAACTTCTTCTTCCATAGCCTTTATCCAAACCGGTTCTTTTGATGCTTCTTCAAAATTTTACGGTTCAACCATACAATAGTTACATATTTGACACACTTCACTCAACCTATGCATCTTCTTTGGTGCCGATGGTGGTGATGTTAATGCACTAGTTCTTGGAGACATACTTGGAGATGCTCCTTGTCTTGTATTTGGAGGTGTCTGAGATAGTTCTTCCTCATTTTCTTCACCTTATTCAACTTCATTTGTTACTGAATTTTCTTGGTCTTCATCAACAATAATGAGTCTCTTCTCAATTTTACCTTCTTCCCAATTCCATGAAGCACCTTCATCAAACAAGACATCACGGCTTGTGATCATTGTGTTGTTTTTCAAGATAAACAACCTATAACCTTTTGATTGGAGGCTATAGCCAAGAAATATACATTTCTCACTTGATTCATCAAGATCTGTTCTCTTCACTTTTGGAATTTGAGAATAACACACACTACAAAAAACTTTGAGATGCCTTACCGATGGTTTTCTCCCACTCCATGCTTCAAAAGGAGTTTGGTCCCATACGGCTTTTGTTGGACACCTATTCATCAAGTAGACGGCGGTATTGATGGCTTCGGCCCAAAACACTTTAGGCATACTGATGTGATTCCAATAATGTTGTTGTAGTAAATAAGATTCGAACTCTAAGACTTGTGAAGATTAAATTTAAAGATTTAATTAAAATAAATTAAAGCAAGAGTTACTAGGGATAGGATTTCACCGAATTCATATCATAAGGTTCAATTATTTATTCTTCAGCAATTATAGCTCAATAAATAAAAACATGGACTCTTATTTTTGCCAAGATAGATTCTCAAAATATTAGCTATAAATCTTAAGCTTGGGAAATCAAACATTTAAGCAAGCATGACCCATCAAATAAAATAATAACCAATTAATTCAAATCATAAATCAATTTAAAATAAGTGCAAAAGTCATAAAAAATAATAAAATAAATTTACTCATGTATGAAATTCGGATTCACCCATCGACCCAGTGTAGGGGTTTAACTCCTCATATTGTAGACACTCTCAAAATATTTTTTTATAGCTCAAATGGTGCTTACAATGAAAATAAGAAGAGAAAATAACATAAACGGGAATTTGCAACGCTTGATAGACGTTACAAACTCATCGTTACAATTCAAAGCAGCTATTACAAAAAACTATATTTTGGAACTGTCGTAGAAAAGCTGTCACTAAGTCGAGAAAAGGTGACAGTTTTAAAACGACAGACCGGTAGCATGGTATGTGTTCTTCGTCTTCTACCTCTCTGCAGCAGCAGAGAAGTTTCTGTAACTTCATCTCTTCAGCTCTGTAGCGTCCCATATCACTCGATACCCCCTCTCTGTGATCCCAGAAGCCTATATGTACCAAATCCGACTGAGAATAATTCCTCATAACTCCAAATAATCCCGGCAGTCAATAAAAATATTTCCATGCAAGATACGGAAATTTATTCCCCGTTTTAAATCTTCGCGCGATCCTTTTGCTGTAAAATATCCTTATTTGTCTTATTCACATTTCTGCCGCAACCAAGCTTTATCCAAACACGATCAGCAAACGTCTAAACATGCTGAAATCCCGTGATTATCTCATCTGCACACGTACTCCCCTGTTTGACTTCAAGTTCATGTTGCGGCTCAATTTCTTCGATTTTAGTGGACTTACCAGTCCTGTTTAGCTGCAACAGGCCCAATCTGATCGATAGTAACACTTGAATCCTCCTAAAAATCCACCAAATCCAAAACAGGGATGATCGGGTTTTTAAAATAAAAACGTAATTCCCTGACTTCTTCAATCTCAATCTCCATCTAATTACAACCCAAAGCATCGATCATACCATGACTGTTAAGCTTAAACAGACCTTCCCATGCAATTTCAGCCATTGAGTCTCCTTGAATCTCCTCCAAAATACAAACCCTAATTCTGGTTTCTGAAGAACACCATTTCCCGCCAAAAGAACCAATTTCAAACGAAGGGGATGAAGGTGCCCTTTATCCAGCTGCTTGGGTGCCAATACCAATTTGAGTGCCCCTTCGTAATTGAGGTGTCCCTTATCCAAAACTCACAGTCCGAATAACATGTGTCCTCCGGGTGCCTATATCAACTTTTTGAGCTTATTCCTACAAAAATGTTTATTACCCAAAAATACCTACAAACACAAGTTTATTAGCGAAAAATGAGTCCTAACTAATGTAGTTATGGGTGAAAATGCGTCGCACTTACGTTCTTATCAAATTCCCCCACACTTACATTTTGCTAGTCCTCGAGCAAAACAGAAAATTGACCCGCTACACAGCTAGTCATACAATGAGAGAAAGAGAGAGAGAGACCCGCTACACAGCTGGTCATATCAAAAAAAAAAAAAAAAAAATCCGACCCACCCAACAGCTGGTCATAACCCTAACAATCATAATTATTTTTAAAAAAAAAAATTGTAGACCCGCTCATCAACTGGTCATTATATACCTACAAACCTACAATAGACCCGCTCAACAGCTGATCATGATTTGCAAGGAAATTCCTGAAAAACTAAAGTAAAAAGTTAACCACTCTCCCACACTTAAACATTACATTGTTCTCAATGTAATTGAGTCATCCAACGGAAAAATTAGGATGGGAAATGCAAAAAGTAAACGAAAATAAAAATAAAATAAAAAAATAAATAAATATACCTACTGGAATGTACAAAAAGGATTCCCATACACTAATAACCTGAAAATTTGGGGATCAACCCAAAATACAGTATTTACAAATGACAATTTCGTACTTATGTTATGATACCTTGAAGAAGGTGAAACTATCAAAAAGAAAAAGTTACCCCCAAACCTGGTTTTTACTTCACAAGGAAGTGCATAAAGAACATAATATGGGGATACTATTGGGACTGGGAAATGTCAATTGGCTCATGCACGGTATCAGAAACAGGGACGTCCTCTGGGTATTTGGATGCAAAGTAATCCAACAAAATTTTAGAAGCACATAATTCTAACCCTAAATTAGGTAACTTTCGGAAGTCTAGGGGTCTAGAAACAGCCTCTAAGTCGGGTGAAAGATCTTGTGAGATAGATTCTTCTAAGAAATTAGACAAATCATCTACACAATCATCCACAGGGTCATCTACAAATTCTGTCTGGAACATAGAGTCACTACAAGACTGATCATCATCATCATATAATTTTTGGCATTCCAAAATTCTCAATCTTTGTTCCAAGCCAAGTGGTATGTGTTTGCAATACTTCTCGCAGATCATTAAAGGCGATTCTTCACTTACCACATGTGGAGCAGGTTCATCCATATGTCGTGACGCAGTCATATACTCCCCAAGTGTCATTTCAGGTGCAACTTCTGAGAATGTTTACTTCTACGCATATATTCTCCAAGCGTCATCTGAGGTGACGTCATCTCAGAAGAAGTCATCATCTTCAAAAAAATCCCTGAAAAGAAATACTAAAACAAAAAAAACGCATAAAAAGGAAAAATAAAATCTAAAACGAAATGAAAATACTGTACAAAATAAAAATAAACCTAATAATTAATCTAAAAACAAGTCCGCGTCGGCGACGCCAAAAATTGATGTGATTTCAATAATGTTGTTGTAGTAAATAAGATTCGAACTCTAAGACTTGTGAAGATTAAATTTAAAGATTTAATGAAAATAAATAAAAGTGAGAGTTACTGGGGCTAGGATTTCACCGAATTCATATCATAAGGTTCAATTATTTGTTCTTCAGCAATTATAGCTCAATAAATAAAAACATGGACTCTTATTTTTGCCAAGGTAGATTATCAAAATATTAGTTATAAATCGTAAACATGAGACATCAAACATTTAAGCAAGCATGACCCATCAAATAAAATAATAACTAATTAATTCATATCATAAATCAATTTAAAATAAGTGCAAAAGTCATAAAAAGAATAAAATAAATTTACCCATGTATGAAATTCGAATTCACTCGTCGATCCAGTGTAGGGGTTTAACTCTTCATATTGTAAACACTCTCAAAATATTTTTTTATAGCTCAACTGGTGCTTACAATGAAAAGAAGAAGATAAAATAACATAAATCAGGAATTTGCAACGCTTGATAGGCGTTACAAACTCACCGTTACAATTCAAAGCAGCAGAAAAAGAGGGGGTCTAACAATCTCACCAAATATTTCGCTTAGCAATCTGTATGGACCTACTCCAATATACTTATAAGAGAATCAACTAGACAGTCAGACTCAATCTTAATAAAAAGCATATCAAAGAGTTATATCTCAATTTCTTGATTCAATCCCAACTCAAACAAATAGAAATCTGCGAGTTTGATTGAATAAAAGAGAAATAACTTGAACGGTACCAAAGACCAATGTTCAAGGATCAATCAATTTCAATCAACATCCAAAGGTTGGATTTACCAATTGATCGATACAACGCACAACCTGTGATATTTCAATTATATAACAAAATATAATGCGGAAAAGAAATAACACAAACACCATAAGTTTTGTTAACGAGGAAACCGCAAATGCAGAAAAACCCCGGGACCTAGTCCAGATTGAACACACATTGTATTAAGCCGCTACAGACACTAGCCTACTATAAACTAACTTCGGTCTGGACTGTAGTTGAACCCCAATCAATCTCAAACTGATCCAAGGTATAGTTGCGCTCCTTGCGTCTCTGATCCCAACAAGATACTACGCACTTGATTCCCTTAGCTGATCTCACCCACAACTAAGAGTTGCTACGACCCAAAGTCGAATACTTAATAAACAAATCTGTATCACACAGAAAAGTCTATAGGAATAGATAAATATGTCTCCCACAGAAATACCTACGAGTTTTGTTTCGTCTTTTGATAAATCAAGGTTAACAGGAACCAATCGATAAGCCGGACTTATATTCCCGAAGAACAACCTAGAATTATCAATCACCTCACAATAATCTTTATCGACTAGCGAAACAAGATATTGTGGAATCACAAACGATGAGACGAAGGTGTTTGTGACTACTTTTCTATCTTGCCTATCGGATAAATTAATCTCAAGCCAATCTTACGATTGTACTCAAATATGATAGAAACAGCAAGATCAGATCACGCAATTACAGAGAAAATAGTTGGGTCTGGCTTCACAATCTGAATGAAGTCTTTAAGTCGTTAACCTACAGGGTCTCGAGAGAAACCTAAGGTTAAAGGAGAATCGACTCTAGCTTATACAACTAGTATCACACAGGAGGTGTGGGGATTAGGTTTCCCAGTTGCTAGAGTTCTCCTTTATATAGTCTCCAAATCAGAGTTTGCAATCTAAGTTACCTTGGTAACAAAGCATTCAATATTCACCGTTAGATGAAAACCTGATTAGATTCAAGGTAATATCTTTCAACCGTTAGATCGAACTTGGCTTGTTATACACAAATGAAAATGTAACTTCATTTAGGTTTAAGTAACCATACCTAAATGTGTACACCTAGTTGGTTCAACTATAGTTAACCAATGGTTAGCCATATGAGCACTTTCATATCAACCTTATTCATCTTCACCATAACTAGTTCACGTGACTCAAAAGAACTAGTTAGAGAGTTGTTCAATTGCTTAGATCTCATAGAAGTATATAAGACACAATCGAAGCAAAAACGATTTTGATTCACTCGAATCGATTCATGAACATTATATCCACAGTTTGCAAAGATTGCATTCCTTAATTTATAAATGTCTTAGTTCACGAATAAACCGTTTTTAGAAAATAACCCACTTAAGTACGCATACCGGTACGTATACTTGAGTACCCGGATTGAGCTTGTTTTTAGTTCACAAACTCCAGCATAAATTCACGGGATGTGAACTTCCAGCAGTACGCTTACGGGTACGCGGACTTAGCTCCGGACATCCTAAACCAGTAAAGTACGCATACTTTGTTTCAAGGATTTTGGACTTACACAAGTATGAGTTCACATACAATGTTTATATCCATTCAAGGTTATGTATTCTAAACTCTTATTTCAATCATTGAAACATTGTTAGAGGATGTTATATAGTGGTTATTCACACACTATTTTTCATCAAAGCGATTTTCAAGAGATTGAAACAATCAACATGACTTTCGTCACGAGTAAAGATGAACTTGGCCAAAGCGAAAGCTTACATATTTCGAGAAATAGATAAGCGAGATAAACTCGGCTCGAAATAGAAAATGTGTATAATCGATGTTTATATAGCAATACGACTTTTGTCTCAAGATAGGATATATAATAGATAGACTTTTGAATGATAGATAAGATCAAGTCTACACATACCTTTTTGTCGATGAAGATCCACCAGTTACTTGAGTAGTTCTTCGTCTTTGCATGATGAACGTCGTTGAGTCTAGAGCTCAACTACACTTACTATCCTAGTCTGAGACTTAGCTATAAGTAGACTAGAAATCAAGACTTATAGTTTTGGAAACTAAACTTGATAACAAGCTTGAGATAGCAACGCTTGCGAGTTCGACCGAGCAGTGCTTTAACAGCAACTGTTACATAAAACTATATTTGGGAACTGTCGTAGAAAAACTGTCACTAAGTCGAGAAAAGGTGAAAGTTTTAAAACGACAGACATGTAGTGTGGTCTGTGTTCTTCGTCTTCTACCTCTCTGCAGCAGCAAAGAACTTTCTGTAACTTCTCCTCTTCAGCTCTGTAACGTCCCCAATCACTAGATACCCCCTATTTGTGATCCCAGAAGCCTATATATACCTAATCCGACTGAGAATAAATCCTCATAACGCAAAATAATCCCGGCAGTCAATAAAAATATTTCCATGCAAGATACGGAAATTTCTTCCCTGTTTTAAATCTTTTCGCGATCCTGTTGCTCTCAAATATCATTATTTGTCTTCTACACGTTTCTGCTGTAACCAAGCTTTATCCAAACACGATCAGCACACGTCTAAACATGTTGAAATCCCATGATTATCTCATCTGCACACGTACTCCCCTGTTTGACTTCAAGTTCATGTTGCGGCTCAATTTCTTCGATTCTGATGGACTTACCAGTCCTGTTTAGCTGCAACGGGCCCAATCTGATCTATAGAAGCACTTGAATCCTCCTAAAAATCTACCAAATCCAAAACAGGAATGATCGGGTTTTTAAAAGAAAAAAGTAATTCCCTGACTTCTTCAATCTCAATCTCCAGCCAATTAAAACCCAAAGCATCGATCATACCATGACTATTAAGATTAAACAGACCTTCCCATGCAATTTCAGCAATTGAGTCTCCTTGAATCTCCTCCAAAATACGAACCTTAATTCTGGTTTCTGAAGAACACCATTTCCTGCCAAAAGAACCAATTTCAAACGAAGGGGATGAAGGTGCCCCTTATCCAGCTGCTTGGGTTCTAATAGCAATTTAAGTGCCCCATAGTAATTGAGGTGTACCTTATCCAAAACTGAGAGTCCGAATAACATGTGTCCTCCGGGTGCCTATATCAACTTTTCGAGCCGATTCCTCCAAAAATGTTTATTACCCAAAAATACCCACAAACACAAGTTTATTAGCGAAAAATGAGTCATAACTAATGTAGTTATAGGTGAAAATGCGTCGCACTTACGTACTTATCACATACCCTTCTCATGAAGCATGGACTTCGCCATCTCCATCATGGTTTGGTTCTTTCTCTCGGAAACACCATTTTGTTGAGCATAACTCATGGTTAGTTTCCCTTCCAAGCCTTCATTTTCACAAAATTTATCAAACTCTTTGTTATTGTACTCTTTGCCTCTATCACTTCTCAAAACTTTGATGTAGTGTCCACTTTGCTTTTCAACAAGGTTCTTGAACTTCTTGAAGATGCTAAAAACTTCGGACTTTTGTCTCATGAAGTAAACCCAAGTCATGTGAGTAAAGTCATCAATGAATAAAATGAAGTATCTATTACCTCCATGAATTGGTGTCTTCATTGGTCCACACACATCGGTATGTACCAAACCAAGAAGTTCTTTTACTCTCCATGCTACACCCTTTGGGAATGGTGGGAGATGTTGTTTCCCAAGTGCACAACCTTCACACACTCCATCCTTATGGTTGATATGTTGTGGAAGTCCTTGCACCATGTTCTTGTTGGAAAGCACCTTCAGACTATTGAAATTCAAATGCCCAAGCCTTTTATGCCATAACCATGTTTCATCAATGGTTTCCATCCTCAATGCAACATTCTTCTCTTTTTCAAACACAATTGGAAAGCTTCTATTCTTATCCATCTTGATACTCTTCATTACTTGTCTCTTGTCTTTGTGTTTCTTGTCATAAATGGTGCAATATCCATTTTCAAAATGGACCGCATACCCAAGCTCCACAAGTTTCCCAACACTAAGCAATTTTTTTGCCAAATCCGGAACATATAATACATTTCTAATGTATTTTGCTCCATTGATTGTTTGCACGCAAATTGTACCTCTTCCGTTAGATTGAACCATGTTTATATTCCCCATCTTCACTAGAGATTTTATGGATGTATCCATATAAAAAAAAAAGCTCTTCACACGGAACATGTGAGTTGTACAACCACTATCTACAAACCACACTTCACTTTTAGAAGTATCCATAGCACTTTGACAAGCATAATTTATTTATTTTTCTTCTTTCTCTTCGGCTCTACCGGCTTTTTCTTCACCTTTGTACCTACAATCCTTCTCCAAATGTCCATACTTCTTGCAATGATGACATTGGGGGTTTCCTTTGTTCCAACAATTCTTCTCCAAATGACTATTCTTGTTGCAAAAATTGCATCTTGGTGCTTGTGAAGAATCACTCTTTGTGTAGTTGTTGGAGTTTGCTCCTCCTTTTTTCCTTTTTCCCTTTCCTTTGAAGCTAGATGAAGCATCACCCTTGTACGCTTTTTTCTTCATTGCTGAAATTTTTGAGTTCAAGTTCAATTTTAATTGAAATGCACTTTCAATTGATTTTTCCGAGTGCCTCGACACCCTTTGTTCATACACCTTCAAAGAAGCCCATAATTCTTGTGACTTTAATGTAGAGAAATCTTTAGTCTCTTCCAAAACCGCCACAATGGGTTCAAATTTTTCCGGCAAGCATATCAATATCTTCTCACAAATTCTTATTTCTTCCATCTTCTCACCACACATCATCATATTATTAACAACTTCAACAACTCTTGAAGAAAACTCATTCAAATATTCATTCTCATTCATTTTAAGATTCTCAAAATCTCTTCTAAATGAATGTAATTTTAATTCTCTTAACTTCTTATTACCTCCATACTCTTGTTGAAGAATATCCCAAGCTTCTTTAGCTTTAGGAAAATGAATTACCCTTGGTAGAATAGTTTCTCCAACTCCTTGTTGAATGTACATTGGATGCTTTTGCATTCTTCTTCCTATTCTCCTTAAGTAAATCCTTTTGGGGTTGTTGTAGAGTTGATGTATCTTCAATTTCATCATACCCATTTGGTATAATCTCCCACACATCTTGTGACATGAACAAGGTCTTCATTTTGATGGCCCAAAAATCATAATTTTCTCCATGAAAAAGTGGTATTGAGGGTTGTTGAATGTAAATATTTGAGTTGCTAGAACTTGCCATTGATTTGGTTGAAGATTGATTGAAGAAATTGGTTTTTTTCTTTTCTAGATCTAGATTTTGAAAACTTTAAATGTTGCTGATTTTTTTGATTGATTGGTTTTTTCCTACTACCAAGATCAGATTCAATTGATCTTGGCTCTGGTACCAATTGTTGGTTGTTCGGGTGATTAAACATAGATGTTTGTGGATGATTTTGTTAATGGAGAAGTGGGAACCTATTTAGTTCTTCTCACTCTCTCTAATTTCATTAAGTTGAAGAGGTAATACACTCTCTCTTCTACTTGGTCTATGAAAGACCTTACAAGGAAAACGTATGGATGTCTTACACCGAGAAAACACCGAGACTCTGGCTTGTGAATTTTAAGTTGTTGTAAAAAATGATAAGTAGAGTTCGTTCAACTCGGGCTTGTGAAGGATTTTTGAAAATTAAATAAAGTTGTTTCAACAATAATAAGAAAACACCGAGACTCTGGATTCCACCATTAACCAATTAAGTGATATAATCTAATCAATATTCATGCAATTTTTTCTTTTAAAGTGATTCTAATATTTTGCCTTTAATAGATTTTTGAAGTAATAATTGTAAGAACGAAGCATGAAACATCAAAAGTATTAAAACCAAGCATGTCCCATCAAAACACTTCACAACTACTCAATAAAAACCAATTTTTCTTTTAAGTTCTATGCAAATAATCATGTAAAATAATTGCAATAAATAATTAAAATAGAACTATACAACTTTTCATGGAACAATGGCTTCCTCCGTCGCCTCGGCTAAGGGGTTTAGCTCCTCATATTAATCACTTGCTCAAAATACATGTTTATAGCTCAAAAACTGATTACAAGGGAGAAAAGAGTATACTGTAGTCGCTGAAAGTATAAAACAGAAGACTGAATCGTTACTGAAATGCTTCGGTGACTGCAGGAAGGAGCGACCGTATCTCGTTGTCACTGAAAATAAGTATGCCTCTGCGACTGACTCTGTGGGTCTTATGTTCTTCGTCTTCTTCTCCGGCAACAGCAACAGCAGCAGAACTCGGTTTTCTGCAAGTTGATTTTTTTGGCTCTGTGGTGTTCTAAACTTCCCCTAAAGTCTTCCTTTTCTTCCTAGGATTCGTACCAACCCTATTATACATAATAGAGTAAGGAAAATTCGAGAATATCTTTGATTTTTTCCTCCCCAACAAGTCACGATAATTATTTTTTTCTCATCAGCTGCACGTCTCCTCAGTCAATCCAAGCTGTCCAAACTCTTCCTGTGATAGAATCAAATCTCTAAGAAGAGTTTCCTTCCTCTTCTTCACGTAAGTTTCCATAAATAAACCAAGAAACTTGCCAAAATAAACCGTGATATTTTTAACCTTTTTTTTCGCCTCCAATTCGAGTTCTAGCTACTTTGGATCTATTCCAACACCCTTACCTCGCCTGTTAGGTCCATAGGAGCAAACCCAATCAAATTCAGCCCTTTAATCTCCATAAAAATCGATCAAAAATCCAACCCTAAATCCGTCTCTCTTCTACTTGGTCTATGAAAGACCTTACAAGGAAAACGTATGGATGTCTTACACCCACATATTTAGTCAACACACACAACTAAATATAAAGTTGACACTCCTATACATTGTTTCACTATTACCATTACATTACTCAACAATTTCAAATGCCCGACTGCAGAATCCGAGGATATTTCGAAAAGCTTCATTTGATGGAGCCAGTTCTAAGATTGGTGGAAGTGCGTGGTCAAGGGTTTAAAACAATGCATTTTGGGAAGAAAACTGTTGTACTTCCACCAATCTTAGAACTGGCTCCATCAAATGAAGCTTTCAAAATATCCTCGGATTCTGCAGTCGGGAATTTGAAGTTTTAGACGTCGTATTTCTACCATTTGAAGATTTTAATAACCGATTGAATTAACAAATTGAATCAGATTAAGGGTGCATTAATTTGAAGAAGATTTTGTATTTGATGTGTCAGTGTAGGTAAAATTATTATGCCTCATGTATTGTAAAGAGTCGGTCGTGAGTAGGTAAATGTTAATCACCCTAACCACAAAATGAAATCATTCTGAACTCCATGATGAGGGTTAATGCTGAGGTTCAATGGATGGATCATCGAGGTACACCGAACTCAGTACTTCATATGGACAAAGCATTTAGCTTCCACTATAAATTGAATATTATCAATAACAAACTAGATGTGCTCTCTTATAGAAGTTACAACTGTAAGATAAGAACAAATCAAAGTATTATTAAGCGTGTGAAATGTTACATGACACAGTCTGGGGATTCACTATTTGTAGATGTAGTGAGATCTTAGAGATAAAAGACAGATTCAGTTAACACTGAGTTTACATTGAATATGATTATGTCTAACATTCCCCCTCAAACTGATGGCTCTGACAAACTAACAGAAGGACAATACATCAGTTTGATAATGCAGTTCTGAAATAAAACTAAGCCTAAACCTTTAGTAAACACATCTGCCAATTGATGTGCAGAAGGAACATAAGCTAACTGTAAAAAACCATAGACAATTAGATCTCTAATGCAGTGATAATCAATTTCTACATGCTTGGTACGAGCATGTAAGATAGGATTTGTAGCCAGACTATTTGCACTAACATTGTCGCAGAAATGAACAACGGGCTTGGAGAGTGCTAAACGTAAAAAACCAGAGACAACTAGATCTCTAATGTGAAGTTCCTTCAACAGATAAGAGATCCATTATAGTTCAGAACTGGATAATGCTAAAGACTTATACTCAGACTCAGTACTTGACCTTGAAATAGTAGGTTGTTTCTTAGATGACCAGGACATAAGAGAAGTACCTAAGAACACATCATATCCACTGGTAAACCTGCGTGTATCCGGGCATCCTTCCCAATCAACATCTGAGTAAGCAGTGAGAGAATCATATTTGCAGACAGATAGAGTAATACCAAATGGGTACGGGTGGATTCTGAATTTGTGCACACTCCTTAACGAGTGTGCACGTAACATGTCAATCTCCACCATTGATTTAATTTAGGTAGTTATGTAACCAAGATCGAGATTCTAAACATGGAGGGTAATGAGGCCATCAGTTAAATAATCAACCAATCAGAAGAATATGTAAAATATACAATCGTCAGAGGAGTGTGAACAAATTTGGACCCGCACGGGTGGGGATCAGTTAACAAAAGGTTTTGACAAAACCTTTTAACAAAACTTAGTAACCGTGGGATCTCATATATCTAACGTCTTTCCTGTAGCACCCCACAAGCTAGCAGCTGACTAATCCAAGAGATTAACTATAAAATGAGGCAATAGGATTCTAAAACATTTATTTAAGCAATAATTTAGAAGTTCTAAACATAGATTTACCCGATCTAAGCCCTCTCAAAAATAAATACAAGAACTCCTCTCTAGTGATACATATTCAGTATTGAGTTGGTTTACAAATAGAATATAAACACAAAATAAACATAGCGGAAGCTAACCAACTAACGGAATCAACTCCTCGACGCGTCCATCGCCATGTGCACATCTTGATCTGTCTCTGAAACTGAAAGTGGGAATTGAGTGAGCACATCATCCCGAAGGGTGCCCAGTAAAAATAACAACTTACTTTCAAGTAATCACTAGAATGATTTGTAAACAATGCAGGTTTTGTTAAAAACCGATAAAACATAGAAAACAGATAAAACATATTAAGATAATAAGTTGTACGGAAAATATAAAGTTCTACCAACCAATCATCCGGCATACAACAAAAATAATAGTTGAGCGACATATTCCTTCGGAGTAGTAAGGCGTGACACTTGCGGATTCATTAATGATCATGAAGGCACCCTGAGATTTTCGGCCTCGTAGTCAGATAAGATTAGTACCTTACCAGTACCTCAATGTACGCGCACTCTACATAACAAGTATCCAAAGAGACCTAATGGTGTCAACATTATATCCGACGGAAAAACCTATTCACGGAGTGCTCAGTCAGTACACGTTTAGGTCCAACAATCAGACATAAGATTCTCAACATCATTCTCTCCAAACACCAAAACATAATATAATAGATTTTAAAAGTAATTTCAAAGAATAATAAACATCCATGTATGAGACATGAGTTGCCCGTACAAAAATAGGGAATAGTAGTGTGCCCCCTCCTGTGCTTAAAATAACTATAAAGTTTGGGGGACATATCTCATACCAATCAAATGGAAACCCTCTCCTTTTCATGCTAACAATAAATAAAGATCGTAACCACTTTCCAGTCAATGGAAAGAATCACTTTTTGAAATAAGTAAATTCTTCCAAAACACAAATATTAGTTGTTTCTAAAGATCCAAACCCATCCCGAAATGTAAAAGAAAACTAGGTTGTATTACACACAAATAATATATGCATACACATATCATATACTAACAAAGATATGCATGAATTTCACAATAGATTGATTTGTAAAGCAATAATGAATACAAGAGAGTTCGTCATAGATTCCCACCTCTTTTGATGACAAGCCACGCCTACCTCGAGATCCACAATCTATTGGTTCGTCCTTTGAATCGATCATTGTTAATAAAGATTAAATGTTAAACACACAAGCACTCTAAGATATTATCCAAAAGGCTCATACAAGGCTCATAACATAATCTCATACAATTCTCTAGTCATATGCTAAGTGAACTATCTAATGGTTCTAAGTCCATTTATGGTTCTACACCTTTTCATTATCTATCTTTAGCACATATAAAAGTTTACTAATTCAATTAGATTGGTTCTATAGTATATTAGATATGTCTTAAGAATATCTACAACTTTGTACAAGGAACCAAAAGTCAATTCGGACCATAAAGGGTCAAAAACGCCTAATTACGTAAACTAGCACTAAGCCCAAATCCACTAAACAAGCCCATTAACTTAAGGTCCATTCCACCGGAGTCAATTAACGGTCAATAACAGTCAAAGGAGTCAACTAACAGTCCACGTCAAGTCAAAGTCCAGAGGTCAACAGGTTCAAAGTCAACAAGTCAAGGTCCACCTGGTCAAACAGGAATCGGTGAGTCAACTCAGTCAACAAGACTGATTCAGGTCAAAGGGTTAACTCAGTCAGACAACTGAGTCAGGCAGATTAAATCACTCAGACAGCTGACTGGAACAGAACACAGGCCTGAGCCATTGCACAGGCCAAAGACTGAACTGTACCATAATGGTGCATCACAAGAGCCAACACACTAAGCTAAGCTCAAACTAAGCAACCATCCCTTCCTGCCATAGCTTCATTATAATTTTACTTCTAACACAATTCTTCACCACCAGATTCATTACTTACAGCTGCCACTCAAACCAACACCAATTTCTGTACTTCCCCAAAATCACCATCACTACTTATAACCTAATACATTCATCTTGAATCAGCAATACCAACAACTCTAAGTCTGCAACTCAAACAACATTCCGAGTACTGCATAACTAGCTTATGTCTCATTAACATGTTAACTTGTATCTCCATTATAAACCCCTGCGTCACTGTTTCAGTCTTAGCCTTCTCCATTTGCAAACCCCAACTCTAAATTAATAACCTCTGCATCACTAACTCAACTTCTTCCTAAGATTCTCACATCCACCACCAACACCTAACTCCACCAGTTCAGCTGAATCACAACCTAGTTCATTACATTCTCCACCTCTATCAGTTACATGAACTGTAGCTTCCTCTTAATCAACTTCAACCACATTGCATACAACATCAATAGCTTCTTCATGTTTTTCTATAATGCAATTCAATCCCTTCTCTAAACTCACTCTGAATTCCAACTTCATTCCTTACTTGAGAACCAACACAATCATCACCTCCATCTGATCATTGCCTCCACCAACAACTTCTCTTGCTCACTTCATTCTCAATCACCTTCTATAGCTCTTCTGTAATTCTAACTAACAGAAAACCCTAATTACACAACCCCATCACCTGATTCCAATTCTTCCATCACAGACCCAAAACCACATCAAATAAATTCTAACTTGATAAGAACCCTAATTCCTGATTCCTAAAGAAACTTAAATTAAACCTAATACATCCAATTATACTTCAAATAAGAACAAACCCATCATAAATTACTCGATTAATCAATCAATTTCAAACAATAACCCTCGAATTATAAAAACCCTAATTTACCTTTTTCTTTCGATTCACTCTCAGAACAGCTTCACTTCATCAATTCGATAATAACCCTTAAATTCTTCATCCATTAACGACACTAAGCATCATCCGTTCTACCCGAACCCTAACTTCAGAAGCCCTAAATCACCTTCTTCTCCCCCTGGAGCTCAAAAAACCTCAGATATAACTTCATCTCCTTCGATTCATCAAGATAACTAATATTCTATGAATATCTCATACAAAAATAACTCAGTTCTTCTGAACTGAGATCGACAGAGAAGGAAGGAAGAAGAACAAAAGAGAAGACAAAAGAAGAAAGAAAAGAGAGAAATGAATTTCTCTTCGACACGTTTTGGCGATAAAGCCAAAAGATTTACTACGGCGCTTTATGTTCTGGATATGGGCAGCCCAGATCGGTCTAACTGAAAAAGACCAATTTGCCCTTCAAACTAACCTGATGATATCTTCTTTGTCTGGTATCCGAATGACACGTTCGAGCAGTCTATTTCGCATAACTTTTCGAGATCTATCTAGTAGTACTAGTTTCGCATCTAGATCGTTGTTAGATTATTTTCTAATAATTAAATTCTATAATAACTAATCGAGTCATTAGCGGCTAAGTCGTCTCTTAACTGGTCTAATCGCGTTGACGAGCTTGAGGGTCGTTACATTTCTTTTAAGATGATATGGAACATAATTTAATTTTGGTTGTGTTTGGCTCATTCAAAATAAAAAGCAGAATTCGGTCTAAATATAGGAAAGATAATTAAAGAATAATGGTGAAAGATTCTTAAAATATTTAACTGTGTTTCAATTATGGAATATATTCACCTTCTCCACGTACTATCATATAAGCATCATTTGCTGATCTCCTTGATTTTCTATTTTTAATATACTCCATATGTCCTAAATTTTTTGACCTTTATTCTATTTTCTTCTGTCCTAAAATACTGGCCAGCTTCTGTTTATAATCATATTTTTTAGTCAAATTTTCAAATATACCCTTCAATTTGTATAATTATAAAATTATTTTTAAATATAACCAATCTAAAATCTTAAATGATATCTTCCTCAATAGGAAACAAATCTACTAAACCAATTCCGTAAAGATTTTTATTTTTATCTTCTATCTAAACATTTCTATGAATAATTAAATTACTAAATATACATTTCTATGAATAATTAAATTACTAAATATGTATTTTTCTTACATACTCCATAATCCATATACTTATTTTAATTTTGTTAATTACATAACATTTAATAGGGGTAGTTTTGTATAATCCTCCGGTCTCCTTAATATCTTGAATTAGTCAAAGCGGACTAATAATTTAGGACGGAGGGAGCATAAAAGATTGAAACTGTTCTTTTGTGTTGAATGTTTTAATTCGATATACAATTATGACCAATTAAGAGTTCATTTAGATAGTATACGTTGGATCATCCAAATATTCAAAGACATAAAATTTAGGAGGAAGGTGGAGAACTTTGATTAGTTATTCATAACACTGGCTTAATTAATTTTCCTTTAAATCCCATAGTACCAATCAAAAAACACTGATTTTACTTTCAAATTTCTATCATGATAAAAGATTATTGTTATAAAAACGGGTTCTAGACTTGGCTTCAAAATGCTTGCACGATCGCCACACCCGTCCATCTAACATCAATCGCTCTTTAGGAATCATTAATTAGAAAGAGAAGAAAATAATCATCACAGATTGTTGATTCATTTTCAAACAATTTTTTTTTAAATGATTCTATATTCACGTAATAAAATTTGAGTTCTCTAATTAAACCAAACACATAATTAAGTGCCACATCATTCACAAGATTAACCGTTAGATAAAAGGGATCCCACAGTTAGCAAAAAATTTCAAAAGGTTTTGTCAAAACCTTTTGTTAAAGGATCCTGACCCGGTACCAAATTCAATACTCCTTTTCAGATATCTTAATATCCTTTTGAGAAGCTGTAGATGTGTAGTTGTAGGAGCATGAAGAAATTGACTTGCATAATTGACAGAAAAGCTCAAATCTGGTCTAGTCAGAGTCAAGTACCGAAGACATCCTACAATACTTCTGTACATAACAATATCAACAAGCGGATCATCATCATGCAGAGATAGTCTAGGACCTTGAACAACAAGTGTGTTAGCAGGACAACATGTGAGCATATCTGCTTTCTCCAAAATTCGCAAGGCATATTTCTTCTGAGTTAAGAGAATACCACTAGAAGATCTCAAACACTCAATGCCTAAGAAGTAGTGTAAAGACCCTTGATCTTTCATCATAAACTCCTTACTCAATACAGTGATAAAACAAGTAATAAGAGTAGAGGAGGATCCAGTCAAAATGATATCATCAACGTATAAGAAAAGAATTAGAATTTTTTCTCCAGAGTTGTAAGTAAACATTGAGTGATCACACTTAGACACGATGAAGCCAGCTGTAGTAAGAAATCCACTAAAACGTTCAAACCAAGCACGAGGTGCTTGTTTTAGCCCATACAAAGACTTTTTGAGATGACAGACAAAATGTGGTCGAGTTGGATCTTCAAAACCCTGTGGTTGTTTCATGAAAACATCCTCATTAAGATAACCATGTAGAAAAGCATTTGAAACGTCTAACTGACGTATATCCCACTGTCTAGAGACTGCAATAGTCAAGATACATCTGATAGTTGTAATTTTAACTACTTGACTAAAAATCTCGGAAACATACGCTCCATCTTGTTGATTAAATCCCTGAGCTACCGATCGAGTCTTATGCCTCTCAATACTGCCATCTGCCCTATACTTAATCTTGTACACCCATTACTTCCCAAAATATTCATGCATTCAGTTGGTTCTACTAAATCCAAAGTACCATTATTAAGTAAAGCTGTATTTTCAGTTCGCATAGCGTTGACCCACATTGGAAGCTTGATAGTAGATTTGTAAGTCCTCGGCTAAACATTAGTAGTGAGAAGAGAAGTAAAACCTACTAATAATGGATATAAGACAGTGGAATGAGCAAGATAGTCAGATGGCAATGTTTTCTTCTTAAAAATACCATTAGTGGATCGAGTAGCAATGGTTCTTGCAGGTAAGGAAGTAGTAGCAATTGGAGGTGCATAAAAAATAGTCTTAGCTGAAACAATTTGTGAGTCTGAAGATGGAATGATGGAGGGATTGAGTGGTGGAGGAATTAAAGGTGCAGGACAAAAACCAACTGACACAGAAACTAACTCAGTAGATGAGTTAGAAGAAGAGTCTGAGTCATACTTAGAAGCAAAAGTAAATTTAGACTCATTGAAAGTAACATGTCGAGAAACAAAAATCTTTTTAGTGTTTTGATCAAAACATTTGTAACCTCTATAAAGAGGGCTATATCCCAAGAAAACACAGTTTGTATATTTTGCACAGAGTTTGTTAGAGCGATACACAGTAAGATTCGGATAGCAGCTACATCTAAAAACATGTAACAAACTGTAATCTGGATTTTCTTGAAAAAACATTTGAAATGGAGACTTAAAATTTATAACCTTTGATGGAGTTCTATTGATGAGAAACACAACAGTTGAAAAAGAATCAAACTAAAAATGAGATGGTAATGAAGCTTGTAGAGCTAAGGTGTTTCCCATGTGAGTAATGTGACGATGTTTACTCTCAGCTAAACCATTCTGAACTTGAGTATGAGGACATGAAATTTTTAAGGAAATTCCATTAGTATCTAGAAATTCCCTAAAAACTCCTTTAGTGAGTTCATAAGCTCCATCACATTGAAAAAAAAACAAGAGAAGTGTTTAAAAGATTTTCATTTGTACTTTTGAAATGTTGAAAACACTTGAGAAAATCAGTTCTATGAGTCATTGGATAAATCCAGTTATAACGACTAAAATCCTCGATACAGAGAATGTAATACCTAAAACCATCCAAAGACATAGTTGGAGCAGGACCCCAAATATCACAATGAACCAGTGATAAGGGGGTATGAGTAACTCTATTGGATGATAAAAAAGGCACTTTAGTGTGTTTACCTAGTTGGCAGTGATGACAGAAAGAATCAAGAGACTGTGAAGAAAGTTTAATTGAGGATAATGTAGACAAATTACTGAGAATTTGATTGGAAGGATGACCAAGCCTGAAATGCCATAATGAAGGAGCATCAACAAAGAGAAGAGAAAGAAACAATTGGCGCCATCTGAATAGGATATAAGTTGTTGCAGACTGGGCCTTTTGCTACTACTTCCTTAGTGTTAGGATCCTTAATGTTATACCCCCAATCAAACAATTCAAGTGAGACATTATTTTCTTTCACAAATTGAGCCACACAAATTAAATTCTTGCACAAACTAGGTACTAACAGCATATTGTTGAGTTTAAAATCAGCATTTATAATGGATAAAACTGAATTACCAATGTGAGTAATGTCTGAGTACTAATTACCATTCCCAACCATGACATCATCATGTCCTGTGTAAGGAACGAAATTATGTAGTAGAGCTTCATTGTTGGTCATATGTGCGGAAGCTGCGGAATCAAGAATGCACTCATTGCTAGTCACAAATTTTGTACCAGTTGTTGTTGTAAAAACATCAGTGCTCAAAGAACAAGTAAAAGCTTATGGAGTTGGTGAAGAACTAGATGCACCTTTATCTTTAGAGGTAAAAACTTGGTGAGCTGATGAAGATCCAGAAGAATCTTTAGAAGTAGAAGCTTTAGATGCAGGATAAGGTGTTGTTGACTTGCAGGTACATATCTGAATCGACATCTATTGGCAGTATGACCTAACTGCTTACAAATTTGACAAGCTATTTCTGATAAATCTCTATAAGGTCTTGAATTCTGATTGTAAGATCTTGTATCTTGATTAGCATTATAAGATATTGAATCTTGATTCTTCCCTACAGATCCAGAAGAATGAGAAGAATTCTTGAAAGATGAATTAATCTTCTTAGTAAAGAAAGCAGCAGGAGAGTTTGTAGAATCAAGAAGAACTGCAGTTTCTTGAGCCTAATTTTTTAACCATTGCTCATGGTGAATCAAACGAGAACGTAACTCACAAAATTTATACATAGATTCACGACGTTGAGTAGCAATAACAAAGTGATTGAATTCACGATTAAGACCATCTAATACATGCATAACAACATCAGAATCTGGTATGTGATCACCAATTGCAGAAAAATTATCAACTATTTCCTTGACATTGCCCAAGAACTCAGGAATTGAAAGATTACCTTGCTTAATCGAATACAACTGACTCCTCATGAGTGATTTTCGAGCCAAGAAGTGATCGTTAAACTCATGTTGCAAGTAATCCAATAATGCTTTGAAGTCTTCAATACAATAGTACCAGATGAAACAGATCGTGAAAAAGTAGTGTTTAGACATGACATAACAAAACGATTCATCTGATTCCAATAAACGTATTCAGAATTTGTGACCAAAACTCCATTGTCAAGAATTTGAGCAGGTTGAGGATAGGGTCCATCAAAAAATCGAAGAAGATTTCTACTAATCAGAATATATTCGAACTGATGTTTCCACAAAAGATAATTGGTGGAATTTAGTTTTTCTGAAACAAAATTACAAATATTTTGGAAAGGTAAAGTAAAATTGAATTGAGATGAACAATTCAGTTGAGATTCAGAATTTAGATTCTGCTGGTGTTGAAGAGCGTTGATTAATTCAGCAATAAGAGAAGAATTATCAACCATTGAAGAAAGAATTGCAGGAGAAATGAAGAATTTCTGCTGAAGAATTAATGAGAGTTTGTTAACGGTTTTGGTGTTCTTGATATTTCAGAGAGAGAAACCAAGACAAGTTGTAGAAAGTAGGACCGGTAAAAAGTTGAGAAATCTGATACCATGCAAGATAGGAACAAATCAAAGTATTATTAAGCGTGTGAAATGTTACATGACACGGTCTAGGGATTCACTATTTATAGATGTAGTGAAATCCTAGAGATAAAAGATAGACTCAGTTAACACTGAGTTTACATTGAATATGACTATGTCGAATAACAACAATGGGGATAGAATCGGAA
Organism: Papaver atlanticum; assembly: GCA_023531105.1. NCBI lineage: Eukaryota > Viridiplantae > Streptophyta > Magnoliopsida > Ranunculales > Papaveraceae > Papaver > Papaver atlanticum. Next base: position 293,718 of record JAJJMB010011752.1, on the reverse strand, counting down.
GATCATACTCAGAAGTTTTCTTTTGTGTGTATTCTCTTCTTTTGTACTTGCCAGAATATGAGGTCAAGCAACTGGTTCCTGGAGGACCATACCCTCTACACAACAATGGGTTCGGTGCAAAAAAGCTGGTTCCTGGAGGACCAGATTCTCTCCACAATTATGGAATCGGTGTAAAACAGCTGGTTTATGGAGGACTAGACCCTCAACACAACAATTCGGCGTAAAACTGCTGGTTCCTGGAGGAGTAGACCCCTCAGCACAACAATGGATTCGGCGTAAAACAACCGGTTCCTGGAGGACTATACCCTATGCACAACCATCGATTTGGCATTGTTTTGGGGTAAAAACTGATTCTGCTGGAAATGGTAAATTTGGGTGTGCCGCCGAGAAACGAATCTGAACCCTAAACAAATGCACTGCACGGGAGTACTTTAGATTCGAGAGATCAATCTGTACAATTATGGCCTAAACCAAGAAATGGCCGTTCCAGTCTTGCTTCGGTCACAAAATGAAGGAGAAGGGTTGATCTTAGGGAGGGAAACGAAGAAGATGTTGAGATCAGAATGATTAACTCTGAAGGTGTGGTTGTTTTATACTTGTATCAGAATGTGGAACTCGCCTGCGGGATGCAAGCTATGAGTTCTTTGGTGTTTTTCAGGATACTGTATATGATAACCCTTGTTGGTTGAAATAGGTTGAAAACCTATTTATATAGTCATAGTTTCACGCACCCTGATCTCATAGGAAGTGGGAGTAGTTGAGTGATGGAGAAGTGGGATCGTGTGAAAAATGTTGAAAACCACGTCTTACTATAAGGGAAGACGGGTCAGTTTACACCCACTACTTCTCTGCTGCCACTAACTGTCCGCCTTTCCTGATACTTTCTCATAATGGGCGTGTTGCACGCTGTAAACCGCCATACCAATACCCTGATGAACATCCCCCAGTTTGTGACATGTTTGATGTCTCGAGTATTTTCGTGGAAAATATGCAGCAGGTTGCTGAGTGGGTCTTTTTTGCAAGACCTAGTTATTTTGACCAATCGCGCGCAAGCCAGGCAGTGGGCGGTCATATGTTACAAGTCAAGTCATGAGACTTGCCGCAAGAAATAGCATGTAATGCTTTTAAGTCAAATAATTAAATTATTTGTGAAATCGAAATTTATAAAACATCGTTTGTAACCAATGCGTATAAAGCATCGCTTTAAAGCAAGCAGCTCAAAATAATCGATGCTCGTGAAGCATCGTTGTGTAAGGCTTGTTTAAGTTAATCGCGAAGCCTAATGTCTTAAAAGGAGCTTGATCGGCCATTTTCGGGAAGCTGCCAGGAGCCATTCACGCGCGTCAAAGGCAGACCGGTCGGTCCTTATAGGAGAGTGACGACTGGTGATCACGGTGACATCTTATTGGTCGCCTAAAATTAGATCTAGGATGGTCAATTCGGCTAGTGAAGTTGGACAGCCGAGATGATTTGCGGCAGTTAATGGATGCTCTTGAATTTATTAGAATTCCTAAATGCAGCGCGACTAGCCACTTTTGGGCGACCGTTTGGGGGTCATATAGGCAAGTCGCGGCTTGGCCGATTACAGCTTATGGAATGGAAATGGCTGGTGATCACGAAGACATCTTATTGGTCGCCTAAGATTAGATCTAGGCCGGTCGATTCGTCTAGCAAAGTCGGACGGTCGAGATCGTTTTGCGACAGTAATGCGCTACCGCTGGTCGTAATGAGGTTATTACGGCCGTGTGGCCATCCTGTTTTAAACTAACGGTTTTAGGCATTAGCCACGGGCAAGGAGTTATTCGATCGGACAGGGTTGTTGCTGGGCCGCATGTGAGAAAATCCGTACTTTTCCCATTGATTGAGATTGAATCTAGGCTAGTCAATTCGGCTGGCAAAGTTGGGCGGCTAAGATTGTTTTGCGGCAGCAATATACCGCTGCTAGCATAAATTAGGGTTTTATAACTCACGTGGCCAACCTACTTTGGGTAATCGTTTGGTGGCTCCGCTTGCGAGTGGGAAGGATTCCGATTGGCCTAAGCATTAGTAGGCCTGTCGGTGTGCCTGATGGTGCTTGTCCGACCATGTTAGGAGGTGGCTAGACTTGATAAATCGACCGGCCAAAACGTACGGCCGTGATCGTTTTAAGACTGACATGGGCAGCCTATATTAGATTTCTTAAGGAATTAGGTGCGTCGACCAACCAACTTCCAACTTTATTTAAAAGTGCGTGTGGCGCTTTTGGAGTGATCTGATTGGTCGATTGGAAAGGGGACGGCAAGCACCAACATGGAGCGTGGCCAGCCGGCCACAAGTGCCACTTGATGAAGCCAATTGGTCGGCCAAGTGGCGCGGCCACGCCTCCTTTTGCCACTGTTCTTACTTGCCGCAGTTCCTCTTTATTTCTTGTTTTCTGATTTTTTTGGTACGATCTTGCTCCTACCTGATGGATCAATTTCCTAGCTTGCCTAGGTTTAGTTTCGACCAATAGGGTTCGAACTATCGCGCAGGGCGTAAAAAATCTAATTTTTGCAAATTGATAAAATTAGGTTAAAGAACTGAATTTTGCGGGTTGCCGCAAAATCAATCAATTTTTGGTGAATTTTGCATACTGATACAAAAAATCACTAATTTAATATCAAAGGGCAGCATAACTTTGTGTGCCTCTGATTGAGTACTTCCACACGCATCTAAAGCCTGACACTTCGGGAGATTCATGCTACTCCGCTGGGAGCGAGCATTAGTCGTCATGTCATGTCATGTCAGTATTAAGAGTTCAACTGGGGAACATGGCATAGAATAAATACTCAGAAATTTACATAATATTTGGGATTGTTGCTACACGCACCATTCTGGCTAAATTTCATATAAATATACTGAATTGCTCAATACACATGAAAGTAAAGAGGCCTAGGCACTCATCACTTTTAAATGGCTCAGTTTCTTTGTAGAATGACGGCGCATTAAATAAAGGGTTTTAAAATTTTAGCCCTGAACTAAAAACTACCATCAACATGCGTAAACAACTGGTTCCTGAAGGACCAGACCCTCTACATAACAATGGATTCCAGAGAAATTTACGTTTTCTGAGAACTGTTCCATCTGGCCCTGATCCTCAACACCACCACTGATCGGAAACCCCAAGAATCTTAATAACCTTTTGGAAAAAAAAAATTCAAGTGATTTTAACATTATTGTAATAAGTATTTATTCACCAAAATAAAAATTACAGACTTCATTTGATATATTTTTGGGTCGTTTCAAACCGTCAAATCTGAATACGAAATGTTACATCAGCTGCCGGATTAGCAAGCTTATTCACACTTAAAAAAATATAGTGATAATTTAAATTTAGATCTCCCCATTTAGTACAACCACAAGTGCAATTCGTGTAACCTTTGAATTGTGCACCAACTAATGAAAGACATGTTTAGCTAATCCCGGAATATGAATGTTGACGAAGTAATCATCCCAATCTAAGGATTTGGGGTCGAAATAGAATAGTTTGGCCTCCATTTCGTTTGTTCTTATCGCCATCCGCAATCTCTCTGTGTTTAGATCATCAAACCTGTGAACAAGAGATCAAAATGTGTTGACTACAAAAACAAAAACAAAAAATATAATTAAAATCGTTTTGTAGTATAAAAGATAGGAATAGAGAAAGAGAAGGATTCTATATTGATCAGAGTTATTAGGTTACGTGGATATAATACATATATATACATGAAGTTGGGAAAACCAAAAGATATTTGTTTTGGGCCACACATCTATGGGCTGTAAACCCTACAATAAATCGAGAATTTTAGTAGTATGATCTTTTGGGGACTACTCAAAAAAGGTGGGGGACTACTCTTCTATTTTGGGGTGGATATTTGAAGTAAATTTGAGCCACCCCTTAACTTAGTTTTTTTCTAATACCAAATTTGCCCTTGGTGATTAAATTAGTTAGTGTAATGATTAATTAGTGTTAGTATAATGATTGATTAGTGAGGTTAGATTAATTAGCTGAGTGTTTTTAAAAGAATAATTTTTGAGAAGAAGGGGGTTTTGGGGTTTTTTTTAAGATGGTTGATTTCGAAATGAGGGTTTTGGGTGCTTAGGTATACTTCAAATTTAGTTAATGTTGCTTGAATTGACAAAAACTTTCGAAAAAATGAGAAATTTATAAACTGATTTCTACCATGGAAATGAAGTTCGGCTACGACATCTGAAGAACAGGTAGCCGAACTCATCTGCAAGTGTAGTTCGGCTAATGGGTCTGAAGACACAGGTAGCCGAACTCAGTTTTAATTGAGTTTTTGCTTTCAGAGAAAAGTTCGGCTAGGAAAAAGAAAGTTGCGACGTAACCGAACTAAAAGTTCGGTTGGGATTTTTTTTCTCGACGTAACCGAACTCAATATATAGGTTTTCAGAAAAAAGTTCGGTTAGTAGAAAAAAATTGCGACAAAACCGAACTAAAAATTCGGCTAGGAAAAAAACGAAAAAAACTTTCAACGTGACCGAACTAAAAGTTCGACTGGGAATTTTTTTTTGCGAGGTAACCGAACTTTTTTCTGAAAGAAAAAACTCCATTAAAGCTGAGTTCGGCTAGTTCGACAAACTGTTTCACATAATCCCTAGCCGAACTTCTCTCTGCAACTTTCATTTTCAACTCATTTTGATGATTACTTCTCATTTCTTCAACCAAAAACGAATGACAAGTAATGGGTTTGTGAGAATATCTTCGTTAATGATTTAAATTAAGCTATATACATAGAGGTGGTGGTGGTGGTAGTTGGAGGTGGTAGGTGATGGGCGGTGGTGGTGGGCGGTGGTGGTGGGAGGAGGTGGTGGTTATATATATATATATATAGGTGGTTATTAGGTTGGTTTTAAATTAAATTAGGTTAAGGTTAGGTTAGTCATTTCCACACTTTAGGACGCCCCTTATAAGTATAGGGTAGACATTCCTATCACAAAATAGTCCCCCTCCAGTTTTGAGTAATCCCCAAAAATCCGTTCTTTTAGTAGATGCATCAAAATTCAAGCCCAAGACCATTGCCTTAACTAGCTAAGCGTAATTACTTTCCTTCAAAGAATATGTAAGGCTCATGAACTTCAACCAAATACATTACTCTATTGATCTTCCGATTCATAACCTTGCAAGTGTTCTTAAAATACTGGCAAAGTGCTGCATTCACCAACTCCAAAACCTAATTTACCAAAGGAGATATGAATATCAAAAATCAGATTGTAGGCACCTCATGTGGTTTCAGCGCCCAACAAATTTACCGCTCCATGTATGTATGAATAAAAAAAAGAAAAAACGAACCTTCAAAGGTAACATGTACTTGAAAAAGATATACGGTCGGAAACTGTCCATAGTAGGGAGACATATAGGCATGACAACATTAATAGGATTTCCATCTTTACCAATTAATGGATTTTTGAGGAGATAAGTGTGGGAATAATCTCTCAGTTTAATGGCACTCAATGGACTTGTTTGTGAAGAACACACTTGGTATATGAATGGATCCGAAGATTGATGGTTTGAATTCACCGCCATTGCCACTATTACTGCATTCGCCACCATGTCTCCCGGTACCTGTACAGTTATGTTTCTTCCAGCTATTATTCAGTATTTTCAAAACCATATGGATACTTAGCAGAGTATAAGAAAGATATTGGCAATGGTTAATTACCACATCCAACATTGACTCTGCATTTCCAAGAAAACATGGTAACTTCCCTTCAGCACCAGCTATTAGAAAGGTGTCAATTGTTCTGTAAATGTGACATATTACAAAAACCTTCAGAGTCAAGTACAAAAACACTTCCATAAATAACCCGTGATAAACTGATAAATGTACTAAAATAATACTATATTTTTATAGTCAATTGAATATTCTTGTTAAAGAGCCCATTTGATGAGACTACAAAAAGAAAAATGTCACATATGAGATCTTAGTTCGAGGACTATATGTGAAAGTGGCAGGGTTTAAGATTTGTACCTAGCACTTTCAATCCAACCAGGGAAGGGCTCTATGCAAGTACTGGTAATAATGGTAGGCCTTATGATAACAACCGGAACCTTTCCTCCATATTTACCAATTAACATCTCTCCCATTGCCTTTGTAAACACATATGTATTGGGCCATCCAAATGCTCTTGCTCTGTCACCATCACAAATATACGTGCGAAAGAATAAAATTAAAGACTTAGTTGGAAGTTGAGGCTTTAAGCTAGAAACAGTGACAGGTTGTTGAAAATATGCAAACCTTTCCAATCCAAAGTTTTCCATGGCTTCTGTCTCTTCAGATTTAGAGACTTGCAAAGACTTGAGTTCTTCTAAGCGGGTTCGCATGTGTTTCAGCTCCGCTTCGATGTCTAAAACTTCTAAGGTTTGGTTCAGCGTTTCACCCATCATTAGAGGTTTTTCGGATATCACACCTGATTTCTCCCCACATACGTAAGCTAAAAATCGATATGAACATGAAAAATATGTCAGGGTATACTCTAGGATAGTGACTAATCACAATGAATGGATCCTGGTCATATGAAATTTTACTGAAAAGAGACTGAGTTCAATTCATTGATATTTTGTTTCCATCGACAAATCTTGTCAGACAAAGGTCATCGTAGTTATACCATTTGGCCCATGATATTCAGTGTGCTAATTCTCAATTATGATATCCAGTGCAAACTACAAGCACTCTAAAATGACTACGCCTCAAAGTAAAGCTGTATAAACCAGCTGCAGATGAAGTCATTTCTAACCCAGAAAATCACCTGTTGAGACGTGAGCTAGCATCTCTAGTTTCGCACACTTTTTTGCGAAATCCAAAACATTCTTAGCTCCTAGAGTATTTACTTCCAAAGCCACGTCGTATCTGCAACAGAAAAAATTCAATGAGCCGGAAAACACACAGAAAGCAAACATATTTATATATTTTGTACTAAACATAAATCGTCTTTATGACTTTATATGATGAATACAATGTTTCACCTTAACGAGAAGATAATGGTAAGTGTCCCAACTGAATAGGTTTCCTCACTGGAAACGTGATAATCATAATAATTAAGATTATAATTTACCTCTCGATGAATTTGGTAGTTGCAGCAAATCTGGCGACAATGTCCACATCTTTGATCAAGTTGTTCAACAGATCGGAGTCTTCTCCTAATCCAAAGTTTTTCAATGCAATGTCTCCGGCAATAGCTGTTACCTTTTCAGATATAAAGGTGTTGAATTTAGCACCATATGTAGTCTTCAGCACTCTGAATAGCTCCTTTGACGTAATCTAGATAAAACACAAACACAATGAATTTTCAATTTCAATATGGTCACGCATGCATAAAAATTAGGACATGAAGTATTGACAGAACAATTAATTTCATGTAGCAATTCCGGCAATTATTAGTTATATAAAAATGTTAAGCTGAAACCAAACCAATATCGGGCTCTCCAAAATACTAAACCCTGCATATGAAACTTTTTTTTTTTAAGCTAAATAATCATAAAGCCAGAACCTCCTGACAAAAGAAGTATATAACTAACTCGACCAGTTTGTTGGTAGATTCAGATTTAGAATAACAAGCCGGTCAGTGTTTACCTCGGTATGCAAACGTTCCTTAGCTGATTCTGGATCTGGATCTCTTAAAAGAAGGAATAGATGCCTCAGATTAGGTTGAACTCTAAGCAACTTCTCCACAAAAACTGCACAAAGATCATCAAACAATATAGTTTTAGGTACATATATGTGTACAGAAAAATAAACATGTCATACCGAGGTACATACTTTTCGCTAGAAAGCCATAGGACCAGTAATAAGATTGGCTTCCATTCATGAAATTCTAATACAAAGACAGATCTCATATACATTTTTACCCTCAGAAGTATATAAAATCATATTAATTGTTATAAGTTGGCGATGTTGGAAGTTATATCTGTAATATCAGAACTATAGTCATATTATTATTTAAATAAGATGCTCTATAGTAGTCAGATAAATGGCTACTACTTAAAATCTCACATGGCCGGACTCCACATATAGTACTCTTGATCTACGTAGTATTTAAGCGACTGGACTGATGCCTTCATTTTTTTAATATCAATTGTGTTGTAATACTGGTAAGTTGTATTTACATACCCTTGCCTAGAAAGCCAGTCGAACCAGTAACAAGGATGCTCTTGTTCTCAAGAAACTCAACAATGCTGCCATTAAACTCCATTCGGACGTCGATGAAAAAAGTTTTGATAAATCGAGCGAATGTTTTCTTCGTGTAGGAATTTTGGAGATTGACATATCTGCTTATATGCTTTTTGTAGTAGTAAGGGGGATATGCATTTAGTGACAACCTACCATAATTCAATTCGGGACGGGACCCGGCAGGAAGCATTTATGCTGAATTTAATTTGTGGCCGCACGACTAACATCAAGTGGCTCCATGCGCTACAATTGTGCTGAGCATGCATGCATGTATTTCTGGCTAAACTTCTTACTACACCAAACAAGTCGTTGAAGTGAAATGTGGGTGCAAAATACCGCACACTCATTTGGTATGCGAAGTAACTCCTTAGAAGTAAGCGAACACGAACGCATACGACATATCCAAGATGACGAACCAGATGACGTCGTTTAAGTTACGATAAAAGTGTGAAGATCTATGCGGCAGTGAAGAATCTGTGCGGAAATATAAATGTCCAAGCGACTTTGACGCACATCAGATCCGAAATTAAGGGCTTTATTAGCTGTCCTCCACTATGTAAACCCTATATAAGGAGCCAAAGGCCTTTGTAGGAGGAGAGATCTTTTTGGTGAGCTGAGATAAGATATTTAGGAGAAAGAAAGTTATTTGTTTTCCAAGTTAGAGTTTCCCCCTATCATCTTTGTATTTGTACTAAGTTTTAATAAAAAGATCTTGAGTATTTCATCATGGTTTCTTAGATTACTTCATAGATTATCTTTAGGGTGTGGTTGTGGGATTTCCTGCAACTACATTTTGGCGCTAGAAGGAGGGGTAGGATGATATACCCTGTGGGTTTCACCCTTTAAGAATAAGTTTGAAGTCATTCATAGTTTTTCATCGCTTTATCAACAATCTTTGAGAGTTTTAAAAGTTTAAGATCTGAAAAACGCAACCTAACATTTTCATCCCATAAAAAAAATATTCATTAGTAACATTTTTAGTCCTTGGAAGAGTACTTTTTTAATTTGTCAAGAGAAAATACTGTTTTAGGAAAAATAACAGGAAGAAGAGGAGATAAAATTGTCAAATCTGCATAAATGGGCGAAAGAAACAACAATTTTAGACAAATTCAAGAGCAGATCCAACAGAAGAACAACTGCATCGGCCAAGCAGGCGTTGGTACACGAGATGGACGAGTGGAAGCAATAAGGATAATCAGAGCAAAAGAAGGAGGCAGGAGTATACAATGTAATTCAATAACCAAAACGATTATCAATGATGCAGACTTTCTCGCTTGAATCACAGGAAAAATACATAAACGGGATTATGAAGGGAGGAAAATCATGACGGTGGAAAAAGTATCTCCCCTAAAGGAGTGGGAAAAGAAGAAGATAATGTTTGCAGCGGATGAGATACCGGAAGAAAACTTAGGGCGAACAGATCCCCTGGTGGTCACAATAACTACAGAGCGAAAAGAAAGGAGTGAAAGCGCGAAAGCATCGGAAAAGTGGGAGGTAAATAGAACTTTGGTAGATACGGGCAGTTCGGTAGATATTATATTCTACCGCGCATTCAGGAGCATGGGATACAAGGATGCGGATATGACGCTCTCTACATATAACATTCATGGTTTTAATAAAACGATAACAAAACCAAAAGGTGAGATAACCATGCAAATACTATTGGGAGAAATAGAAACACAGATAACCTTGTGCGTAGTTGACGTAGAGTCACCCTACAATATGCTATTGGGATGATCATGGGTACATGCGATAAAAGGTGTCGCGTCAACTCTTCATCAATGTGTGCGTTTTCCAATACCAAGCGGAATAGGTGAGATTAAAGGAGATGCTAGAAGTGCGAAAGTATGCGGTCAAATAGATGTAAAAAACTATGAAGGACGCGCAAAGAAGCGAAAAGATAGAGGAAAGCAAAATAATTGAGAAAGGAAGAAGAACTAAGAATATACATGACACGAGCACATGAGGGAAATGGAATACCAAGTGAGATCCCAGATAAGGAGGGTGAACCAGTATATAAAATAAAATAGTCATCACCAATAGGAGAACCAAAAGAAAATTTCACCGCGGCAGAACCAACAAAAGAAATAAATGTAGGGACAGAAGAAGAACCAAAGATGTTGAAAATCGGAACTAAGATGGGCAAAGAATAAGAAGAAGAAGAAGAAAGGACGATCAACCTTCTGCGGGAATATAAAGACATCTTCGCATGGAGCATGGACGAGATGCCAGGAATAGACCCTTATGTCGCATGCCACAATTTGGATATCAACAAGAACACGCGGCCATTTAAGCAAAGGATAAGGAAGATAGCAACAACATATCACCCTCAAATAGAAGCAGAGTTACAAAAGATGCTAAACGCATGAATAATAAGACCAGCAAATTACCCAGAATGGATAGCAAACATGGTGGTCGTACCAAAGAAAAATAAAGGCATACGGATCTGCATCGACTTTATCAATCTGAATAAAGCATGTCCAAAGGACAGTATCCCCCTACCATACATACCACAAATGGTTAAAGCAGCATCAGGTAACGATAGGTTATCACTTATGGACGGATATTCAGGATACAATCAAATCCCTTTGGATAAAGGAGATCAAGAACACACGGCATTCTTCGCACTATATCAAAGAATGGTAGAAAAGATATTCGCGAAATGGGTGCATACAACACTAGAAGTCTACGTGGATGACATGCTAGTGAAAATAAAAAAGGAAGTAGATCATGTTGAAGACTTGAAGGAAATATTTGAACAAATGCGGCAATTTAAAATGAAAATAAACCCAATGAAATGCATCTTTGGGGTAGCATCGGGGAAATTTTTAGGTTACATTGTATAGAAAGAAGGAAATGAGGTAGATCCAGAGAAGGTGCAAGCGGTACGTGATATGACATCACCCGCAATAATAAAAGACGTGCAGAAATTGAATGGGCTACTAGCTTCATTAGGGCGGTTCATCTCGCGCTCCTCAGATAAATGCAAGCACTTCTTTAACATCTTGAAGAAAGGAAAAAAATTCGAATGGACGGAAGAATGCGAGAAAGCCCTACAAAGCATTAAGGATTACTTAATGAATTTATCTATTTTGCAGAAAGCAGAGCCAGGAGAAGAACTATTAATATACTTAGCATCAACACCGCACACGTTAAGTGCCGTACTACTGCGTCTAGATGGAGGAATTGAAAAACCAATCTACTACATAAGTAAAACTTAAAATTCCGAAGAGAAAAATTACACAAAGGTTGAAAAGCTGATCCTCGCACTAGTTTATGCAACACAAAAGCTCCGCATGTATTTTCAAGCTCACAAAGTCAAAGTACTAACAAAGGTACCGATTGAATCTGTAATGAAGAATTCGAAAAGATCAGGAAGAAACGCACAGATGTGACAATTTGGAGTTAAGTACGAGATACTATCTTCACCAAAATCCCAGGTTATTGCAGACTTCTTGGCAGAATTTCCGTTAGAAGAAGACGAAAGTGTAGAAGAAATGATGGATATAGATGAAGATCAAAGAAATCCTAAAGATTTGTTAAAAGAGCGTAACTCAAATAGATGGGAGATATTAGTGGATGGATCATCAAATGGAGAAGGAAACGTAATCGGGATAGTATTCATTTCACCAAAAGGAGCGCGGATGGCCTACTCATTTAGATTGGAGTTCGCATCCACCAATAATGAAACCGAATATGAAGCAGTGGTGCATGCGTTAAAGCTGGCAATTGAAATGAAGATAGAGTGGTAATACGCCAAATACAAGGGTGGTATAGTACAAATGAACCATCTCTTCAAAAATACAAGCAACTCGTTGAAGAACTATCAGCAAAAATTGAAAGCATAAGCTAGAGACACATATGCAGGAAAGATAATCGATTCGCAGACGCACTAGCATTCATTTCTTCTATGTTAGTGGATCCTACCACAAGGTATATAAAGATAGAAACGCTCTATTTCCCCTCAATTAACAAAGAAGAAGAAGAAGACGCAGATGTAATGATAGTGGAAGATGCAGAAGAAGGATGAGCGAATAAAGACGCAGATTGGAGATCCCAACTCCATTTATATCTGGAAAAAGGAAAAATCCCAAGAAACAAATTAGAGGCGCATAAGTTAAAGAGCCGGGCGACAAATTATGAATTGAGAGAAGGCATACTCTATCGAAAATCTTTCCTTGGACCGTCACTTAGATGTCTAACACGGAAAGAAGGAATGGAAATCTTGAAGGCACTACACTATGGAGACGCTGGGAACCACAGTGGAGGAAGGTCTTTAGCTTACAGAACAAAGATACAAGGGCCGGGTACTACTGGCCCTACATGCATGAGGACGCAAAAGAGGTATCTAGGAGATGTGAAGAATGGCAACGTCACGGAAAAAAGATACATGCACCTGGAGCGGCGCTAAATTCATCAACAAGTGTCTTGCCATTTGCAAAATGGGGCTTAGACATTGTAGGTCCATTTATACCAGGAACGGGGCAAAGGAGATACTTAATAGTCGCAACAGACTATTTTACAAAATGGGCAGAGGTGAAAGCAGTCCAACATATCCGAGATCGAGATGTGTTCACCTTCATATTTGAAAATATCATTTGCATATTTGGAATACCCGTGCAATTAGTTTCTGATAATGGAAAGCAATTTGAGGGCGAAAACATAGAGATGCTGCTTAACGCATTCAAGATCCAAAGTGGAAAGTCAACTTCTTTATATCCACAGAGCAATGGGCAGGCTGAGGCAACTAATAAAACAATTGCGGATATATTCAAGAAGAAGCTGGAAGGGCACAAAAAGGATGGTGCGAACAAGTACATAATGCAGTACGGGCGTATAGAATGACACGAAGAGAATCTACGGGAATGTCACCCTTTTGTATAACATTTGGAGTAGAGGCGGTGTTTCCAACTGAAGTTATCATCCCCACGACAAAGAAATAAGCATGGGAAAAGAACCGGAACACAGATTTGATCTTGACAAAAATTGATGATCTAGAAGAAAATAGAGAAATTGCTCTGCAACATATGGAGAATTACCACAAAAGACTAGCCAGGGAATATAACAAGCACGTCAAAGAAAGAGAATCCCAGCCAGGAAAACTAGTATTAAGAGAAATACCGCCCCATCAAAAAGGAGGAGATGGAAAACTAGAAAAGACATGGGATGGACCATATATTATCAAAAGGGTTGTTGGAAATGGAGCATATGAATTAATGGATATCGAGGGAAGAAACACAGGGCGCAGGCTTGAACACCCATGGAACAGATTATATCTGAAAAAGTATTATCCGTAGATCCTGCGGCATTCATCATATACCTGAAGGAAACAATCCGCACGCGAATCTAATGCAGTACAAGGGTTGAAGGAAGCGAATAAGTCGCAGAGTTGTTTCTAATAAATAGTAATTATAAAAATGAAGAAAGAAGATATCAGAATTCTACTAATGACATTCTATGCGAATGAATGAAAGTGAAAATTCTTCTTCTTTACATATATCAAAAATTTCATATAAGAAGAAGGCAAAAATAAGACCTTATAATAAGACCTTAATAGAAGGCAACAGAAGTTAAAACCTCTAACTAGGGAGGATGGGCATCCAATTGTGGCGTGCACCCTAGTTCGCATAAAAGCAAGAGGAAATAATAAGACCTAACGCTCGTCATAATTGGGTAAAACCTAGTTAGCATGACTCAGGCGAAAGCTACACCGACCCTGGAACCTGAGTCATGGAGATTTGGGGTGAAATGACAGCCCATTCAGCAGAGACGCCTTAGTCGTAAGACTAAGGTGAGAAGGTCTCTCCTAAGGAGTGTTAAAACTCGATCAGGGCGCCGAGATACACGGTTGAGTCAAGAGTGTCTGGGGCGTCTGGAGCGTACCTGGCCGCTCTTGGCATATCCTGACTATGATACACTCGGTCCTCAAGAAACCCCACTTAGGGTGTGGTCTCGTAACCATAAGCCATATCGGCGAAGGGATAAGGGCCGCGAACACAACTGATTATTGCATCACTGGATGGGAAGAGCCCACCTTAACTCGGTACGGGTAAGCTTCCTTGAAGGGGAAGTCAGGGGGAATATAAGGACGACACCCTCCATTAGGGAGCTGAATTGTGTTAAAGACGTCAATATCATGAGACTTTTACTCACGGGAGTAATAAGACTTGTCGTATTGACGCATCCATATAACCTGAAGAGGCAATAAATACAAGAAATGATAAGGCAAGATCAATGGGTCATTACTTGAAAGGGTAATGTCCGCCTGCGATTTTGCCGCACAACAATGTGTTAAAACAAAGACAAAGGGGAGGATGATAAGACCTCTAATTAGGGGGGGTCAATAAAACCTCAACATAAAACCCTAAGATTAATTAAAAATATAACGATTCCTATTTTGCAGGGGAGGAAATCGAAAGCAACGCACAAAGAAAAAACAAAGGGAAGAAAACACTTAAAGAATAAATGACGCGCTGATATAACCGCATGAAGAGGGGATAAATAGTATTTCTAACAAGGCGATTAATAGAGGCAAGTATGGGAATAACAAAAAGGAGGTATTATTCTCCTCGTTAGAGACAACCTCATACAAAAGTAGTAGAAATAGAAGTGTGCTTCTTTAATACATAGCCATAAACAGATAAATAAAATCTACATTCAAAATTAGAAAACATCAAGATGCACAAAAAGTTGAAGAAAAAGAAAGGCTAAGCATCATTTGGAGGTGCGTTTTGAGTTGGTGCGAATGCTTCAATTTCAATCTCAGCATTGGGAATAACATCAGGATTTGGATCCTTGGGAAGATAACCACCAGACCCATCCATTTCGGGTTGATCCTCCTGAAGAAGAGTCTCTCCACCTTCATCATCATCGCTCTCGTAATAGTAGTCGCTATCAGGCTCAGGAAGCTTCTCGTCTTCATCTACATCAAGAGGTTCCACATCTAGTAAAGGAAATGAATTGGTGAGGAAAACTCGATCTGCGAGAGCTTGAGCCTTGACATGAACTTATCGTGCGGCACTCTTCTTAGTATTCTCCATGGCACCACCCATCAATCTTTCAAGATATAAACACCTTTTATTCGCTCTATCTCGAGAAGAGGAAAGTGCTACGGAAAGTCTCCCACGATCTTTATGAGCCTTAGCCAGATCAGACCTCAACTTTGACATAGTAGATTGATATGACCTCTCAAATACTGCAAAAAAAGACATCAAATTATAACCAGGGCGATAATTTCGCAGATACAAAATACGAGTAGTTGAAAAACACAAGTAAACTGAGGCAGTCAGCTCAATGTGACTACCTTCCTTCTGAGAGATGAGATATTGAGACAAAGCAAGACCACTACTTTTCACATCCTCCATACATTTATCAAAATCATCACCTATTAAACCCTGAAGACAAGATCGAATCTTCTTTTCATCTTGGGAGAGAGAGGAATTTTCCTTTGCCAAGATGTCATAAGACCCCTGTAACTGTGCATGTTTTTATCAGAGTATATTCATGTCCACATTCACTTTTATCTTGCTTTGAATGATCTTCTCATTCTCCAAGGTCAAATTCTTCACGCTTTTCATAGCCTCATCGTGTTGGTTTCTTAGAGCGCGAAGGGATCCCTTTTGATCATCGCACGTTTTTTGAAGAGCAAGATATTGGCGCGTAAACATCGTTTTCTCCTTTACAAAAGACCGCTTCTCTTCGTCAAGGACGCGGTTTTCATCTGATAGAGTTTGATTTCTTAAATCAGCAATTAACAATGACCTTGAGAGGTTGGATACTCGGGAGCTTAGAAAATCATTTTGATTACATAAATGAAGGTTTTCATTCTTCAAGTTATCAGTTTGGTCAAGCAGATATGAATATTCATTAGTTAATTGATCTAGTTGACTCTGCAATCTCTCATTATCCGCACGAGCATCCTCAGTAGAGTGTTGGTAATTATATCTCTCCATGATACGCTTCTGGTTTAAGTCTTTACATATGTGCGAAGGAATTCAAAATGTGGACGCGAACGAAATAAAACTCAGGAGCGATTAAATAAGAGAAAGAAAAACACACCTTTGAGATCTTGATTTTTCTTACGAAGATCCTCAGATACAAGAGATGCATCTTGAAGATGACCCTTTAACTTGGCATTTTGATAAGAAAGCTCTAGAATGGTATTGCTGGACTCATAAAATCCCTTAGTCTGGACTACGCGGCGACGAGATTCCTAAGGAAAGAACAACACAGGAATAAATACGCGGTGAAACAGTATAAGTTGAAAAGTGCAAATAAAAGGACGCTTACCAAGAGATCAAAGGCGAGATTAAAGCATGGATCAAGTTGTGAGAAGATTTCGCTCCTAGTGGATTTATCCGGCGGAGAATCACATAACAACTTTGAAAGACCATCACAAATGCGAAGTTTGGCAGGATCACTAATGGATGAACGAGCGACATTAATAATATCCGCTAATGATTGGGTAGCAGCATTGACTCCATCAAAGACCCTTTTATTAGCAGAAATGGCCCCCAGAGAGGAAGAACTGACCATAGACAGATGAGGAGTAATCACAAAAGAAAAAACATCCTTTGAAACGGGAGCGATTATAGGAGTAGTCACAGGAGAAGCAACATCCTTCGAAACGGGAGCGGTAATATCTTTCACTGATGCAGGAATATTCACAAAAGTGGAAACAGTAGTGACTTCGTTTGGCAAAGTAACACTCTCGGGAATATAAGTGGTGGCATGCTTCATCAAAGTGACTTCCTCAGAATCAATGACTTCCTTACGCAGAAACATTCAAAGAAGCAGAGGCAATCGCGTCCTTCAAAGGAATGTTAACCGCATCGTTAGAAGAGACCTGCTGCTGAGGACAGGGTTTATAGGTGAGCTCCGAAATGATAAGAGAAGTATTAACTGTAGGAGCGCGGCGAACTCTCTTAACCTTCTTCTTCTTCCCGCAATCAACTTCGCACTCAGTATCCTTCGAAGAACAACGCAGATAAGAAACAGAGGCAACAATATTGTTTAAAAAAGAAAAAGGTATTTCTTACTACCTTGTTATGCGAAGGCTTCCTCTTGCGAGATTCATCATCCTTAGGGCTCAAAGAAGGTTTCGGATTTGGAACTGTAATACGAAGATTACCAGAGGAGGAATTTTTGCTGCAACAAAACCAGTATGGGAATATGATGAACAACAAACATAAAGAACAGTAGCAGATCAACAATAGCAGTGGGAAATTCAAGAGAAAGAAAAACAAGATGACAATGATAATGGGATGCACTAACCTTGAATGAGAATCCATAAGAACAGCACCGGCAAAATCTCTGAAGGGATGAAGACTTCGAGAGGATGAAGATGAAGAAAATTTGCAGAGAAAAATAAGGAAAGTAAAGAAGAGAAAATATTATCTCTCCACACCCCAGTCAAAAAATAGGGAAAAGAGGCAACCAGTTAAATCAATGCATGCCGGTGGAAAGTGGAGGAAAGTCAACACGTGTAGACGGTTAAGGCCAAATCACGGAAGCATGTCGGTAGGTAGGAATACGGAAAGATGAACCAGTGCGGCAAGACAACTAAATAGAATTTCTCATACTGCTCTCTCTGCCAAAAGAACGATATGAGAAGAGGCAAAATGTGGGTGCAAAATACCACACACTCATTTGGTATGCGAAGTAACTCCTTAGAAGTAAGCGAACATGACGCATACGACATATCCAAGATGACGAACCAGATGACGTCGCTTAAGTTACGATAAAAGTGTGAAGATCTATACGGAAATGAAGAATCTATGCGGAAATATAAATGTCCAAGCGACTTTGACGCACATCAGATCCGAAATTTGGGGCTTTATTAGCTGTCCTCCACTATGTAAACCCTATATAAGGAGCCAAAGGTCTTTATAGGAGGAGAGATCTTTTTGGTGAGCTAAGATAAGATATTTAAGAAAGAGAAAGTTATTTGTTTTCCAAGTTAGGGTTTCCCCTATCATCTTTGTATTTGTACTAAGTTTTAATAAAAAGATCTTGAGTATTTCATCATGATTTCTTAGATTACTTCGTAGATGAAACACATGACAGAGATGGATGTACAGTATAATTTGAAAGGTTTCTTGTGTACAAATGCACGAGATCGATGCTTCTACAATGAGTTACTTTTTTTACTGATTGTTGAATCATGTAGCTATGTATTTTAAGGTTTGCAGGTGGTAGTTAGTGTAGATGTGGCTATTGACTCCGACGACAAGTAGTATACTACTGTCAGCATTTATGCGGACTATACTAGATTAGATCAGCTGACATACTTATTTTACCTTATAAAAGTGGGATGTGGACTATACAACCAGCCTACCTAGTACCATGACATTAGTATGTCCTACAGAAATTATTATTTCTTTAGTAAAACTAGATTTGTGCCCGTGCTACGCACCGGGCATATTTTTTCTTTTAATTTGATGTGCGCGGGGTTTTACCCCGCCCCGTGGCAATGGATTTTTGATTTGGTGTGTGCGGGGCTTCCCTTCCCCGTGACGATGCATTTTCGATTTGGTGTAGCGGGGCAAATACATTAAATAGGTGGAGAATATGTGCAGATTTTATTTGTTTTTTCCTTTTAACTTGGTGTGCGCAGGGCCTCGCCCCGCCCAATGGCAATGCATTTTTTATTTGGTGTGCGCGGGGCTTCACCCCGCCCCGTGGCGATGCATTTTAGATTTAGTGAGCACGGGGCTTCGCCCCGCTCCGTGGCGATGTATTTTTGATTTAGTGTGGCGGGGCAAATACATTAAATAGGTGGCTATTTTTTCCTTTTAACTTGGAGTGCGCAGGGCTTGCCCCGTGGAAATGCATTTTTGATTTGGTGTGTGATGGGCTTCACCCAACCCGTGGCGATGCATTTTTTATTTGGTGTGCGCGGCTTCGCCCTGCCCGTGGCGATGTATTTTTTATTTGGTATGGTGTGGAAAATACATTAAATAGGTGGAGAATATGTGCATATTTTATTTATTTTTTCTTTTTATTTTGGCAGAAAATATGTGGATTTTCCCTCCTTTATATATTAATTTGGAAAAAAGAGTCCAAATATAGTAGTTACTCGATTTCCAAATTGAATTTTGGCTTCCATAAAATTCCAAACACAGTAAGTTAGGCTTTCCTTTTGAGTTTGTAATTTTTAAACCAATCATACGTTGCCAAGTGTCTTCACCTAAATATTGCCATGTCATGAATTCCAAATTGAATTTGGTTTCTTTTTTTTTAACATTTTCCCTATTCTTTTTAAATTTAAATCAATCGAACGTTGCCAAGTGTCCTCACCAAAACGCTCGTTTCACAAAACTTAAAAAATGGCCTATTTCGACCAATAGGAAGCGAGGATTTCCTCACCGTTCAACGTGGGAGTTTTATTTGTCTAGGCCTTTAAGTCTTTAGATATAACTGCCCCCGAGTTCAACTAATGTGGTGTTGGTACATCTTGGTTCATGAGCTCAATTTTAGATATGGGAAAAATATCGTTTGGTCCTTTTTTATCTGGGACTACAACAGTTTGGTCCAGTGGGAAAAAACATTTCCTATTTAGTCAATAATTATTTGAAAATATTTAAATGGACATAAATACCCTTCTAAGCTAATTCCTACCTCTCTTTTTTGTAACAGTTCATTATGTTTAATGAACTATCAGGTTTTTTTGTAGATTTGAGTTCATTTTGTTTCATGGAAACTCTACACTTCATTATATTCTATGAACTTCATTACATTTCATTAAATTCTACAAAAATTTCGTTATAACAAAAAATCAGAGTTCATTCTTTCAAAGGAACTCCTAATAAAACCTATATGAAAACTGAGTTCATTCTTTCAAATGAACTCCTAATAAAACCTATATGAAAACCGAGTTCATTCTTTCAAATGAACTCGAAAACCTATAAGAAAACCGAGTTCATTCTTTCAAATGAACTCCTAATAAAAACCTATATGAAAACCAAGTTCATTCTTTCAAATGAACTCCTAATAAAAACCTATATGAAAACCGAGTTCATTCTTTCAAATGAACACCTAAAAAATCCTATAGAAGAAAACAGAGTTCATTTTTCAAAATGAAAACACAACAAAAATTCGTAAAAAATAGAGTTCATTCGTAAAAATGAACTGCAGCAGCATCATCTTCATCTTCTTCGTCGTCTTCAACATCAGCAACAAAACATCATTGTCTTCAACAGCAGCAGAATTTCATCTTTAGCACGAGCAGCAAACATCAAAAACAAGATCTTCAACATCAAAATCAAAATCATCGTCATTTTAAACACATAAATCTATCGTCGTCTTCATTGTGTTCATCATCATCTTCAACCGTAGCAACATCAAACAGAGAAGAAAAACAAAAAAAATCTTCGTCGCAAAAAATCTTGTTCATCATCTTTATCATCTCTTCAAATCGTCGTCATCATCTTTGCAATATCAAAACCCTAGAACTCACACAAATCTTCATCTTTTATGGAGCAGCGGAAGAAAAAAGAGAGAGAGAAACTAGATCTGAAAATATGGAGGTGAGAGAAAGTAAATCTGTAAATGATTTCTTCTCTCTTGATAATTGAGTATATATGCCTAGGGTGACGTCATGGATGATGTAATGGTCCTAAAAGGGTATTTCTGCCACTATAAGATGACAATTACATCATCCATGACGTCACCCTAGGACCAAACTATAATTTTTAGGACCAAACTATAATATATTTTTTCAAAAAGGACCAAACAGATAGTTGACTCAGTCAACTGGACTAGACTCTCTCTAATATATTATTCCTACTACTGTATTTCCTACTTTAGATATTTGGTGTTTTTTAGTGCCAATGTTAAGAAACCAACTCTGGTTTATGCTCCAACTTTATGGCTTTATTTAATAATTGACAAACCAAATCTGAATATATATGAAATTGCTATATCAGCTGCCGGATTAGCTAGCTAATTATTCACACTTAAAAATACAATAGAAATTTAGATCTTCACATTTTGTATATCCCTTTGGGTTGTGCACCAACTAATTAACGAATGACGAATTTAACTAGTCCCGGAATATGGATGTTGACGAAGTAATCATCCCAATCTAAGGATTTGGGGTCAAAATAGAACAGTTTTGCATCCGTTTCGTTTGCTCTTATCGCCATCCGCAATCTCTCTGTGTTTAAATCATCGAACCTGTTGACAAGAAATCAAATTGTGTGCTTACCAAAAGTAAAACATTAAAATCGAGAAGTTTAGCAGATACATTGAAATTCAAGCCCGAAGAACCGTGCAAGATTTACGCCTGATCAACCATCAAGGTGTACTTACTTTCCTTTGAAGAATATGTAAGGCTCATGGACTTCAACCAAATGCATTACTCGATTGATCTTACTATTCATAACCTTGCACGTGTCCTTAAAATACTGGCAAAGTGCTATATTCACCAACTCTAAAACCTATTTAACCAAAGGAGATGTGAATATCAAAAATTAGATTGTAGGCATGTCAGGTGATTTTAGCGCCCAACAACATTACCACTCTATGCTATGTAAAAAAACAACAAACCTTTAAAGGTAACATGTACTTGACAAAGATATAACGTCGGAAACTGTCCATAGTAGGTAGACATATAGGCATGACGACATTAACAGGATTCCCATCTTTACCAATCAATGGATTTTTGAGGAGATAACTGTGGGAATAATCTCTCAATTTAATGGCACTCAATGGACTTGTTTGTGAAGAACACACTTGGTATATAAATGGATTTGAAGATTGATGGTTTGCATTCACCACCATTGCCACTATTACTGCATTCGCCACCATGTCTCCAGGTACCTGTACGAATGTTTTTAATTTCTTCTAGTTATACAATATTTTCAAAACTAGACGGATACTTATGAAAGAATAGAAAAGATATTGCAAGTGGTTAATTACCACATCCAACATTGACTCTGCATTTCCAAGAAAACATGGTAACTTCCCTTTGGCACCGGCAACTAGAAAAGTGTCAATCGTTCTGTAATTGTGAAATATTATAAAAAGCTTTAGAGTCTAACAAAACAAGTACAACAAAACTTTTGCAAAGTAGTTCAGAATAAAGGGGAGGGATCCGATGACATAGTTATATTGACATTATCATGACATGGTGGCACCATTTTTCAATAAAAATCCAAACGACAAAGAATTTGAAGCTAATCTTTGGGTGACAAATTTCTCATATGAATCGCTACATTCCTACCAAAAATGAGAGTATTCTAAAATACGAAACTTCATCATCCACAAATTTTATTTTCAATCATTAACCTTTAACGATTGATATTCAAAATCGTTGATGGTGACATTATACATCTTGGAATACACTCATTTTTAGCTGGAGTGTAGAGCTTTATAAGAAAAATATATCATTAAAAAATGATCTTCAAATTCATTGTTAGTTGGGTTTCTTAGAAAAAATTACTCATAAATGTTAAGATATTGTCAATATAACTATGTCATCGGATCTTGTCCCCATAATTAATTGATAACTCTACTAAATTTATGAGGATTGATCCATTGACATGGTTATTCTTACATTATTTCATAATTTCGGCACAAATTTATTATAAAGCCTAAAGGGTAACAAATTTAAAGCTAATGTTCCGATAATATGTTTTCTCATCGTGCTTCATGTTTGTACAGTGAACGAGTACAATTTGATAACTATAGCCCCACCATATTAAATTTAAATTAAATATTTGCTTTCGGTACATACTTTTGTGATAATATTAATCTCATATACCCTTTTATAAAAATTTGAATTACTTAAAAAGATATTCTAAATTCAAATGTAATATTTGTTTCTTAATTTATCTTGGGGGATTTTGTTTTTCCCCCAAAAAAGATATCTATTTTACATTACTCCTTTTTAAATAAAACCCCCTATAGTTATAACTGCCGTGATTCTTCAGTTAGCTATGCACGTGCAGTGCACGCGAGTAATAAATAAATCATTTTTTTAAGTATGTCAAAAAATGAAACTTCTAGATCTTCCTTCTAATTTAATCGACGGTTAAAAATTTATACGAACCCTAAAAACATATATCTTCCTAACCGTAGCACCGTCTATACCACCGTCTATTGGTGATTGTGGGTTGGATTTTTCACTTAAACAAAGCTAATCCGGTCAAGAAACTTGGAATTGTGTTCACTTCATCAACCAATCATCCACAAGCGCGAATTGCATATATGGGTGAAAATCATACTGTTAATTTTTCACAGATGAAGACAACTACACATGTGATTACTGAAATCACCAATTTCTCTTCTATGGAGAGAACCACCACCAATGACAACTGGGTTGTTCTTGAATTTTGGTTATTGATTAATGGCATCTTGAGTTGATTTGCAGTTTGGGTTTAAATGTGAAACCCTAAAATTTACCAAAGTTGCAGGTTTAATGGCGACTGAAAAAAGAGGTTTTCTTTCTCTTTCCGGACAAAGATAAAAGCGATGGGCATCTAAAACGTGACATTTTTAATTTTTTCACGTAAACACTAAAGCTAGTCATCTAACTGATCCAAGTATAGGAGGTTTTACCAATTAGTTATTTAGTCATCTAACTGATCCAAGTATAGGAGGTTTTACCAATTAGTTATTTAAATAGGGGTAATGCAAATTACGTATTTTTTTTTGGGAAGCACAAAATCCCCTTTTTTTTTTCTTTTTTTTTTAAGTGGAAATATTAAATTTTGAAAGCTTTTCTTAAGTAAATTTTTATCTTGCTAGGCTAATATGAGATGTTGAGCATGTCCGGTACCAGGACATATGCAAACAAAAATAATGCAAGAAAAGTGGCAGGGGCTAAAATTTATACCTAGCACCTTCGATCCAACCTGGAAAGGGCTCTTTGTAAGTACCGGTGATAATGGTAGGTCTTATGATAACAATTGGAACAGTTCCTCCATATTTACCAATAAACATCTCTCCCATTGCCTTTGTAAAAACATAAGTATTTGGCCATCCAAATGCTCTTGATCTGTCACCATCACAAACGTACGAAACAAGCTAATTAAAGACTTAGTTGGATGTAGTTGAGGCTTAAAGAGAGAGCAGTGACAGGTCGTTGAAAATTGACAAACCTTTCCAATCCAAAGTTTTCCATAGCTTCTGTCTCTTCGGATTTAGAAACTTGCAAAGCCTTGAGTTCTTCCAAGCGGGTTCGCATATGTTTCAGCTCTGCTTCGATGTCTAAAACTTCTGAGGTTTGGTTCAGCGTTTTACCCATTAGAAAAGGTTTCTCTGATATCACACCTGATTCCTCCCCACACACATAAGCTAAAAATCGATATGAACATGGAAAAATGTTAGGCTCAGTCAATAGTTCTTAATCGCAACTCGTCCAGTAAATTCACATAGTATTTCTTTACTATGCAAGGAGGTTTTATCATGACCTCATTAATACAACATGGGTCTAGCATCATGCATTACCCCATTATGTGCACTGATTGGAAGATATGAAATTTTACTGAAAAGAGATTGAGTTTAATTCCATTGAGAAATCTTGTCAAACAAATGTCGCCGGTCGGTATACCTCTTGGCCCACCCTATTGAGTGTTCTAATTAATTATCAGGTATGATATCGTGTGCAACACGACAACCTATCAAGCACTCTAAATTGACTATGCCCTCAAATTAAGTAAAGAAAGGAACTCGATCACCTGTTGAGACGTGAACTAGCATCTCTAGTTTCGCGCACTTTTTTGCGAAATCCAAAACATTCTTAACTCCCAGAGTATTTACTTCCAAAGCCACGTCGTATCTGCAACAGGGTAAATTCAATGAGCCGGAAAACAAACAGACAGCAAACATGCTTACACATTTCGTACTCAACATAAATCATCTTTATGACTTTATTTGATGAATACAATGTTTCACCTTAACGAGCAGATAATGTTTAGTGTCCCAACTGAATAGGTCCCTCGAAACGGAATGATCATTATGATTAAGATTATAAAGTACCTCTCGATGAATTTGGTAGTTGCAGCAAAACTGGCGACAATGTCCACATCTTTGAACAAGTTGTTCAACAGATCGGAGTCTTCTCCTAATCCAAAGTTTTTCAGTGCAATGTCTCCGGCAATAACAGTTACCTTTTCAGAAATAAAGGTGTTGAATTTGGCACCATGTGTACTCCTCAGCACTCTGAATAGCTCCTTTGACGTAACCTAGACAAAACACACACAATATAATCCAAAGTTTCGATCTCAATTCCGGCCACCGAAGTTATATGAAAATGTTAAGCTGAAACTAACTCATCATGCTCTCTAAATACTAAACCATGCATATGACCAATTAACAAACCGGTCAGTATGTACCTCGGTGTGAAAACGCTGCACAGCTGATTCCGGATCCGGTGCTCTTAAAAGAAGGAAGAGATGATTCAGTTTAGGTTGAACTCTGAGCAACTTCTCCACAAAAACTGCACAAAGATCATCAAAGACAATAATGTCAGATATACATATATGGG
The DNA here is from genome assembly GCA_023531105.1 of Papaver atlanticum. NCBI lineage: Eukaryota > Viridiplantae > Streptophyta > Magnoliopsida > Ranunculales > Papaveraceae > Papaver > Papaver atlanticum. The sequence continues at coordinate 268,038 of JAJJMB010011752.1, read as the reverse complement.
TACGTACAGAAAAACATGTCATATGGAGGTACGTACTTTTTGCTAGAAACCCAGTCGAACCAGTAATAAAAATGGTCTTATTCTCAAGAGATTCAACAATGCTTCCATTCATGAAGTTCTCCATTATTATCACAACTGAAAAAAGGAAATTAAAACACAAAGGAAGATTTTGTTTGATTGAAAAAGGTTATGCAAGAACTTCGATACTTTTTAACTTCACTACACATCCCTGTACATTGTATAGCTGCTATTTATAATGCACGAAAGGTACGTGCACTGGTTTGTGTACTACGATCTAATGGCTGCATCTTTTGTGAAGTTATCAACTTTTTCACGGTGAATTGTGTTGTCAACATAAAGTCTACACGTACCAAAATTTAGAGTTGGAGCTTGGAGGGATTGTGGTGGATATTTTTTCTACCGTTTGGTGATTTGGGACTCGATGTTTTTTCTTTTACTCGTTTAGGGACCCGAAATTATCTTATGGTCCAAAATTATTCTCAAAATCTTCATTTTGGCATGGGCCATGTTAATGGCGGCCAAGAGAGTGTGACTATGCAACAACGGACGAAGATGTGTTATGAAATAAATTCTACCGATAATTTGGTACACATCGTCGACATTGACGACAAATTATCTTGGTATTTGCAAGATATGACTATGAAGTTACCACATTTTCCTACTGCATTTCACGCCGTACCATCGCCTATATCCACAGACAAAATAACTAAACGTGGGACGGACTAATAAATCATGTAGGGAATGGAAGGCAACGTGGAAAAGTCACAACCAAGATTGGGAACATATGGTTCCAGCTTTTTTGAACTTTATTGTTTTAAATGATTCTGTCGGTACAACTTACAAAAGACAAACAAAAAAAAAAAGAAAAAAAAGATCTCAATTTTAGCTCACATTTTCTTTGGGTATGACTTATAAGTTACGCGCAATTGGAGCTATCAAAACTAATAGGGGATAGAGGAAAAAGATAAAAATTGGATCCAAATATCAAATCAGGGTCACCCCTTATCTAAGTATTTTATATAATTTCTAATCTACCCCTCACTAATCAGGTTTAGTGGTTAATTATAATTAGTAAAAATCCTAAGTATTTGTTAAATGATTAGTGTGTATTTTTATTTGAATTTGGGTGAGTGTAGAAGGAGGGGAAAAATATTTGAGAGGGAACTTTTTTTGGTAAAAATGGAGGATGATTGTACAAGCACTCCCAATACTCAGGTAAAGGTGTCAATGTGTTGAAAATTTGATTTTTTTTTTTCTTTGAATCCACCATTGTTGTTGCAGCTGAAATAGCTCGTTGCCGGCATGGACGTAATATGAATACAATGCCGGCAGCAGCATTTCCGGCATTGTATTCATACTGTCGGCCAACAATATCCCCCATTTTAAAAGGCAAGCCGGCATTGTATTCAACCGAAAAAACCATGCCGGCATTTGTTGGAAATTTTCATAAATGTTTGCCACTATCCGGGGGGGTCCGGGGGGCGTAGCCCCTCCCGGCTGTGTTCGACCTATTCCGTTTTGAATTTTTTTTCTGGTTTTGAAAAGTCCACTGCCGGCACAGTCAGTTAATTCTCGAGCATGCCGGTACTACTAATGGCATAGTATGTTGCTTAAATTTCTTTGTCGGCACATGATGTAAAGTATCCAGAAATTTGAATTTTTTTTCACTTAACTACCGGCATTGATAGATTTCTATTGAGCATGCCGGCATTTAATGACGGCATGGTCTTCATCAATTCCGGCATGGTCTTCATCACTTCCGGTGATGTAAAAATAATAATTTCCGAGATGGTCTTCATCACTACCGGCATGGTCTTCATCACTTCCGGCATGGTCTTCATCACTTCCGAATGTAAAAAAAAAAAAAAAATCGTTTTCAAAGTGAGGAGCCGGCAGAGAAGGAGAAGAGAATTTGAAAGGGAGTGGGGAAAATTTAGAATTTGAAAGGGAGTGAGGAATATTTAGGTTTCAAAGCCCTAACCCTAAAAGAGATTAATAAGAAGTGAAGATGGAAATGGGGATATGATTTTGTTTTTGGATTTTTATTTTGAGGGAAGGGTATTTTAGTATTTTCGCCCCCAAAAACACCCCTTAGCAGACACTATTGGTTGGGGAAATAATTTATATCCCCAATTAGTTTTGATATCCCCCAATTGCGCATTCTATAATTTCTCAAATACCAGAAATTTCCATTTGGCATTTTATCCGATATACCTAGAATATGTACTTGAACCCAAATCAAAAGATTGCCCAATGGCAATGGCCTTAATTCTTCTTATGAGCTGAACTATGGCATGTGATTTGAATTGTGACTCCAAATTTTCCTTGTGATATACATAACTCAAGATGTATTCCATAATTCAAAATAAGCCATTGCGATCTCATATTTACCCCCTGAACTAATATCTGTCAAATGCCTAATAATTTCATTGTCACCCAAAATGTATCCCGGTTGCTGAAAATGTGAACGATTACATTAGATCAAATCAACGATTGGCCAAAATTATAGAATGACGTATTCGAATTTTCTACCTCTTGGTGGAATACTTCTCATGTTTGAGACAAATCCTTGTTGGTTCCATTCCCTCCCTCATAGAAGTTGCCCTCCTGTTTGTGTTAATGCTTTAATAACGCCATTCAAGTTCTAATGATACTGATACTGACCATTACCTGCTGATAATTTCCATCAACCCTACGTGGTAATCTCCCATTTTCCATTTCAATCAGTAGAGTGTAGTCAAGCTCAACACGGTTTCAAACAGGTCGGGATTGAATTCTTTGCTTCAATTGTGTCGCAAAAAATCATGGACCTCCTATCATTAGATGAGAAAGTTACGTATGAGTTCTACTCCATAGAAGATGGATTTATGAATTCATTTTAATACCCTCAACCAACTAATAAGTGAATATAAAATGGAACTCAAAAATCTAAAACTAGGCATGGTTGTGTGAGGTTGCTAGTAGGTATTTGTTTATCGGGAGGGTAACAAAACCCATACATAATAAAACAACATGGCTGAATTGGGGTATACCCAGATTAATTAGGGTATACCAAAAATTAAATAGACCTAGAGCCTTGGGTAAGGGGTGATCAAATAGGGTAAAGTTACGAAATTGCTCTTGTTAATTCTAATTAAATCCAACTCATTGGTAATTCATTTAATCTTTTCCTTCTCCTTCTTTATCAATCTAGTGATCAATTCTTTTCTCCTTCTATATATTTCATCGAATTCAAATGAAAAAAATTTGTCGATTAGATTTTTTTCTATTGTCGATTAATTTTTTCAAACTCTCTCTAGTACTTTAGTTTGTTGTTTGAATGGCATATTAGGTCGGAAAAATCAAAATTGTTGAATTTCAGTTGTGTGGTCGACAAGGTATCTCTTCGTCGACCTTGACGACTAGTAGCAGTCGTTATCTTCCTAAGTTAAGTACCGTGACAACTTTTCATCTATGAAAGTAACACTTTACAGGGTCGTCACGGTATTCATCCTTATACTTTGCCGACTAGCGTTGTAGTAATTAAGGTCGTCATGTTTTGAAAACTTTCAACCTTGCCGACCAATAACTGCCATAAAACAGTTTTTCTCTGTACATTTTTTCAATTAGTCGGCATGATTAGGAAAACCACCTTGACTATAGTTTAGTCGGCAGGCTAAGAAAATTAGTACCTTGCCGACCAATGAAGCATTTATTATGCATTTCTTTGTATGTGAAAACTCTTTTAATCGGTATCATGATTTATGTACCAATATGCCGGCTAATGGTGTCGTTTATCTTCCTTATTTGTCGACCTTGCCGACTTTTCATACTTTCAGTTCTAAAAGGGTTAGTCGTTATCTTCAATATTTGTCGACCCTGCCGACTTTTCATACTTTAAGTACATAAAGTGTTGATTTCTTCTGTGATTTTGAGTAAGATGAAACCATTATACAGCAATCCCATTTTAGTAGTGTTTGACTTGTGTGGTTTCTTTTCAGTTAACAAATCAAAAAAAAAAAGAAAAAAAAAAAAAACTTTCAACATAATCCATAAGATCAATCTAACTAAAACATGATTTCTTAACTTTTAATTCAACTAATTAATCTAAACAAATTAAGTAAACTAAACAAGGTTTATTAATGTTAATTAAACAAGGATAATTAAGGGTTTTTTTGAAAATATGTGGCTAAGAAGTTTTGGGATTTACTTCCAAATGACCCTATTTTATTTTATTAGGTATACTCCAGTTAATCTGGATATACCCCGATCTAACCATGTAAAACAAACCGAAAAATATGTATTTTTTTTATTTATTATTACGAACTTTTGTACCTCTTAGTAATCCTAGTAATGGTAATGTGGCACCCCGTCAACAGTGTGAATGAAGCGTAGCATAGGTACTGCCTTACTGGACTCTGCCATTCCGGGGGAACGGAATGAGGGAAGTGAGTGGGGTAGTGTAGCAGCTTCGCTTCAAGTCACACTTGTCGATTGGAAAATTGTCGGCTGGATCCCTTGCTAGCAAGGCCCCAAACATTTATCACTTAAATCCGTACTCTATATACATGCTGTATAGTAATAATCTCATTTTGGGCAGCAAGTGATTGCCGACCCTAAATACAGCAATTAATTGTCTCACATGGGAAGATGTTAAATTAAATTAAAGGCTGGTATAACATGCATTACATAAATGAAAACTTATAGAGCGTCCGTACACACTTAACTCAACACTAACAATTACAATCACTTCAGCCATTTAATTTAATAGCAGTAGTAGTTGCTTTCGGATTGAGTGATTTGGTTTTCCTTCAAATCTCTTTATTTGGCCTAACAAGCGTAATTAATCAATTAAATTGATAGCAGTATTGGTTGCTTTCAGGATTGCATTCTGGGTAATTATCTCCTGTGAAGAAAGACACAAACATCACTACTACTGGAGTACTGGCATCAGTAATTCTTCCAGACGAATTACTAACATTGCATACAAATGAATATATATTTTTGATTTAACGGCGACTAGGAGAATCCAATTTTGCATATAATAAAATGGATCCAGTTTTGAGGCATATTGAAACTTTTTGAGGCATACCGAAAAATAAATTCACTAAGGAGTAATATCAATACCCGCTTATCCACCATATTTAGTAATGACAGCAATGCCCTAATCAACTGTCGAATTTTTTTCGGGTATTTGCTTTTTCAAAAAAAAAATTACATTTCTTTCATTTTTTTTTCTGTATTTACAAAACCTAGACCTAGGTTCGTTGATAAGTTATCAGCCGAACTTCATTCTTCAACTGTCGAATCTATGTTCGGCTGACTCGAACAAAAAATAGGACAACCGAACTCAACAACGTTCTTCTTAAAATAAAGTCCCACTAACATTTTCGTGTTTAATTATTAGTCGACCTATTCATGGGCACTTTCAGAATGAAGAACAATGAGTAGTTCGGCTGATGATTTGTTTTAATTGAAAGCCGAACAATCACTTTGTAACTGCCTAGAACCCTAGTTTTTTCGATGTAAACCTAATCTATTAATCAAACACAAGAGAATAAGATATCGGTTTGTGGGTATTTTTATTATACATTTACTTGCAGTGAGGATATGGTTCTTGCTCTCCAACTTCACTCAATTCGATTTCTACTTCAACTTCTTCTTCTTTTTCACTAATTTGCTGATTAGAAAAATGATTAGAGTCTCTGCATTTAGTCGAATACAATGAAAACTGTAACCGGGTTTAGCGTTGGTTGGAGTAAAGAAGAGAGAATGGAAGAATAAAAAGAAAGAATTAAAAAAAAAAGTGAATAATAAATTAATCAAGGTTATCTAAGTAATAATTTAACTAAATTTAGACACCCCTTATCAACCTATACTAGTCAGGGTAAGCATTTTGTATGCCTCGGGACATTTCTGTATGCCTCGGAACAACATTCATGGAGTTAGCACAGGCAAGCAAAAACATAGAATGGGCCTGGAAGCCCAATTCACCAACAAATAGGCTTGGAAGCCTGCTGAGTTAGGTGCGCAACTACTCACTCATGATTCAAGACATCTGTTGAATTGTGAAGTTGTCCGAAGACTCCGAACTACATTTTACCTCGTTAATACTCAATAGTGAAACAAGTTCGGTCGAAGATATGCTTATGTGATTCCTGAGGTAATACTTGGGAGCCTTTGGTTTGAAAGAGAATTAATGCTGTTGCACTTCTGAATGAGGTTGGGTGTCAGTTCTTAACTTGGTCTTTTATTTTCAATGACCTTGTGTTGACTTTATATAAGCATGTTGCCTATTCTGATCTTTTAAGCTAATGTGGCAATTTGTTAGCATGTTCGCTTCTATTTTATTGTTGTTTTTATTCACCGAACAAAATAATAGAAAAGAAGAATCATGAACCAGTTGACCGGTCAAATAAAGATACCAAATTAAGACCTAGAGGCAAAGAAAATTGGATACTTCTCGTCGTCGTCTTCTTCTTTTTTTTATTTTTTTTTTTGGGCAAAGAAAGAACTTAATTATCATTAATCAAAGAGTTTGACATTATAGTTACATACCCAAATTGGTTATTATCCTGAGGATTATACCTAGTGTTAATATTGTTGGTATTCATAGAATTCCTGTTTCCACAGTTTTGCTCCTTTCTTACAATCAGAATTCTTGAAAAGTCCCATTTTTGCGCCATCCTTTATTGCACTTCTGGCCATGCTTTCCTTAATTCCTCTACCAGTTAGATCATGTACGTCTCTTTCGCCTCCACTGAATGTGATGACATTATCGAGAACTCCATAATCAGACCCTTCCAAACCCCCCTGCTGAAACCATTATCACTATTCATATCTTCTCTACTGTAGTTATTAGTACAGCCTTCATCTTCTTGTGATAAACTTGATGCGGAACTTGTTTTATCTCTAGACAGATCCATTCTATCTATTGCTTCAAGCCAATTCTTCATATTTCTCTCCTCTTTATCAGACCACGACCAATCCTTCTCAAAAAGAACCCTAAGTTTAAACATACCCATCAGAACTGCATTTACTTCTAGATTGTTACTTATATTTACTTCAAAAGATTTAAAATAATGAAAACACCTGTTGAAGTTCATATCTAACATATAATTCTCCATATTCACTTTTCCTTCCAACTGAGTAGAGTCGTCAAAGAACTCCATCATCTTCCAAGACACTGCGACACTTTTGCATTTTATATTAGCTAACCACTGCATCACAGAAATCATGGTCTTCTTCATATCTTTACTGTCTACACCTTGGAGTGAACTGATGCACCTTGCTCCTCTGAACATGTATGATCTGTGGCAAACATAATTATATAATCATTAGTATCATTGTTGTTGTGAAACACAGTAAAATAAGCCTTTCCCTGCTTTTCTTCTTCAAACCCAGTCTTCTTAGGAACCTCCAACTTCTTAGTTGCCATTATATGTGTCATAATCTAAAAAGTTGTGTACTTATAATTTGGTTTACTGCCATTAAACACAGTTTCACACCTGGTTTTCCAAACAAACATAGTAATGGCACAAATGTTCTTCCAGCTAACATCATCATGAAACCTTTTTTTTTTTTGAAACCAAGTTTTAATCCAGTTATGCAAGGTATTACAGTTTGTTTTCATACCATTAGTTTTATAAGGCAAGTGATTCCATACATTTTTGACAAACTCAAAGTCCATGAATATATGATCTAAGCTTTCCACTGACCCATTACAAAGCATACAAGTAGTGTTTATATCAGGCAAAATTTTATTGATTCTTTCTCCCACAGGGAGAATATCATGCAAACATTTCCACAAGAAAACTTTTATTTTATGCATCACTCCCATATTCCACATTCTCTTCCAAGTGCTAAACCTAACACCAGTGGTGCTGGACCTCTGTTCAGAATCCACACTAAGTTGTTTGTACAAAGACTTAACTGAAAATTCCCCATCAGGATTCAGACTCCACCTGAGTCTGTCCATTTTGTTAGCATTAATTCTGATTTTTAACATTTTTTGTATAGTTTCATCATCAAAACACATTTTAAGCTTATTAATATCCCAGTCAGTAGCATCTTCGTTGAAGAGGTCACAAACTTTTACTAAACCTTGATCCCCGAAGGAATCTAAAGTTTGAACAGATTATCTTCTCCCATAAGCCACTTATGTATTCGGATATCAATATCCTTACCATTGTTAACTTCCCAATAACTATATTTTCTAAGATGCTGAAAACTTTTTCCTATTCCTTTCCACAACCAGGAATCAATCACTTTGGTTTTAAAATTATGATCAAGAATGTCACCATTTGGAAGATATTTAAGTTTAAATATGATGGCCCACAAAGACTCAGGGTAAGACACCAATCTCCACCATATCCTAGTTATCATAGATTCATTCATTATTCTAATGTTTCTCAAACCTAAGCCCCCTTCTAATTTGGTTTTACAAATTGGCTGTCAACCTTTCAGATACAACCCTTTAGATTTTCCATCCTTTTTACACCAGAAAAAATCATGCTGAATAGCATTTTTTTTTTTAACGTGTATTTTGGAATCCGAAAACAGTTCATTTGGTAATTGAGAATTGTTTCAATCACAGTTTTGGCTAAGACAACTCTACCAGTAGCAGATAAATTTATACATTTCCAACCTTTCAACTTACTAGCTATCTTTTCCACAATTGGTTCAAAACAGACAATTTTAGAAATGTTGGTAAACAGCGGAGATCCAAGGTATTTGTCATTCATTTTAATTTTTTGAACTTTTAGAATTTTTATCATGATCCTTTGAAACTTGTTGGGAACTTTACTACCGAAGAATATCCCAGATTTCTGAAAATTAATGAGTTTCCCTGAACCTTCACAGAATTTAGTGAAAATGTATAGAATGTTTTTGCTCTCAGCCAAGTCAGCATTGCCAAAGATTAAGCAATCATCCGAAAACAGCAGATGATTGATAGGAGGAGCATTCTTGGTAATTTTAATACCATGGATTAGCCCCTTCTTCTGCGCAAGCATAAGATAGCGAGAAAGCGCTTCCATGCATAAGATAAATAGGTAAGGAGAAAGCGGGTCTCCTTTCCTTATTCCTCTAGTAGGGAAGAATTTTTTTTCCTGGTGAACCATTCGGAAGCACATCAGAACTAGTAGTTTCTATGCACTGTCTAATTAATTGCACCAGTCCTGCCCAAAACCCATTTTTTTCAGTACAACTAATAAAAAATTCCATTCAACCCTATCGAACGCTTTAGACATATCTATCTTTAAGCCCATATAGCCTTTTTTCCCATTTTTCTTTTCCATAGTATGAATAATTTCGTGAGAAACTACTATATTGTCAAAAATCTGTCTAGTAGGGACATAAGCCGACTGGAATGGAGAAATAATTTTATCCAACAAAGGTTTCATGCGATTAGCGAGCAATTTAAAAATTATTTTATACGTCGTACTACACAAACTAATCGGCCTGAAGTGAGAAGCTTCATCAGGAATTTTGGTTTTAGGGATAAGAGATATAAAACTGTTGTTTAGTTCTTTGAGCAAAAAAATAGAAGTAAAAAATCTTTGAACCATATTTACAATGTCCAGGGAAACTAAATCCCAATTTTTTTGAAAAAATATTGCTGGAAACCCATCCGGTCCAGGAGAGTAGTTAGGAGCCATATTAAACACAACATTCATAATTTCATCATATCCTAGTATCTTCATAAGGGTACTATTATCCTCATCACACACCATGCAAGGGATATTAGAGATTATTTCATCATCAACTACTGGGTTAGAAGTAGAAGCCATATTAGAGAAGTGCTTGTAAAGGACTTCATTAATTCTAACTCTATCCACCCATAAGGTGTTTTCTTCTTGATTTTTGTTAAAGGGAGAGAAAAATGTGATTTGAGGAGAGCGAAAATCGTAGTCGACTTATTAACCAGGACGATTCAATTAATATGGTTGACTCAGACCAAATTACCCTTAATTATATACGCTTTCGCTACACACTCTCACACTCATATTCGTTAAACTAGGGAAGATCGAGAAACTATCGAGGAAGAAGGTTGTTGCAGAAAACATGAAGAGAAAAAGATAAGGAATGAAAAGAAAAGGGAAACGAAATAAGAAATGATGAGTTCTTATACAAAATGGTAAATCTATTATGATTTGTGATCTATGAATTATGTTCCACTTCCTCTGTAATCTAAAGAATTAAAAAAACAGAGAGATGGGGATCGGATTAAAGTCTCGAAGGATTTCATCGTGTGATGTCTTGGATTGGGATGTACGTGGTCTAAAGTTTTGATTCATTTAATTTCACTCATCAGGTCTTCGTTAAAGTTTTGGTAGCGACATTTCATCTAATAGGGCACTACAGAAATATTTTTGAATGAGAGGATCATTGATTCTGTTTTGTGTCAGCAATTTCAAAACAATCTATAACCATATTAACATGTTTCAGAAACAGTTAAATCACATCTACTTAACCTGACATAGATAACCACATTCAAAATTTAGTTTAGTCAATCATTGATCATCCGAATCCACGAACTATATGTATGATCTTCCTTCTACCTTTCTCATTAGTTCTAAAAGAACCTAATCTAAGATTTAAATCAATACTCATCGACAAATTACAAGATGTTCAAATTTAAACGTAAAACCTATTGATAAGAGAAATGGGTGTTTTGGTCATTAGAAATACAAAACTCAACTCACCATGAGAATCAACCTAGTTAGCGAGTCGACTACGATTTTTCTCTCCTCAAATTAAATTTTGCTCTCTCTTTAACAAAAATCTTCTTCTTTTAGAGCACAAATAGAATTCCTGATAGTTCTCATTCTTACCAGACCATGGAAATAACCAGAATTTTTGTCACCTAAGCTCAACATTTTGTCACCACTTTTAATTTTCAAAAACGACTCATTTTAAAGCATACCATTTTTCCACTTGAAAACTCAGATTTTTCAAAATTTCAGATTTATTAGATAAATTCTGATGATTACTAGCATATTCTAGATCAGTTTTGACTTGTTCAAGTCTTAAGTTTATGTTACCAAACTGGGTTTTATTCCACAGACTTAAGTTCTTCTTAGCAACAACGAGTTTTTTTAACTACTTTAAAGGCTGGAGAGCCATCATGATGAGTTAGCCAGGAATCATTTATAACATCAATACAGGACTCATTTTCTAACCAAGTACCAAAACATTTAAACGGCTTAGCCCCATCATTCATAACCTGCTTGGTGCTTAGAATAATTGGACTATGATTAGAAGCTATTGCACTTAGATGAACCACTGGGAATAAATCCAACCAATCTTTATGAGCTAAACCTCCATCTAGTCTTTTCTCAATTAACTTAGTGTCGTTTCTGTGATTCGACCATGTAAAAGGATAACCATAGAACCCCACATCTACTAGTCTCGCCTGATTTGCTGCCTCTACTGATTTCTCAATATCTAATCTGTTTATTCTACAAGCTCCCCTAGATTCCTCCTTATGCAAAGAGAAATTAAGATCTCCAATTACCATCCAAGGGAGAGTGGTAACTGAAGACATTTCAGTCAGGAAACCCCAAGTTATTTTCTTGTTGTTATAGTTTCCATAAAGACAGCTAAGTATCTAATCCTTTCTAGTAATCTGATCAGTGATGCAAACGTTGATGAAGAAAATTGACGCCTGAATGACATATATTTTATCTGTGTCCAACCAAGCTAAGGCAACTCCTCCTGATTTACCTATTGGATCCATAACATGCATATTTTCGTATTTGACTGATCTGAATAAACTCTTTACTTTAGGTTTGATTTGTTTAGTTTCACTAAGAAAAATAACATCTGGTTGAACAGACTCAACCAAAGCTCTAAAGTGATCTCTTAAGTAATTTTTCCCACACCCTTGACAATTCCATGAAAAAAAATTCATGCTTCCAAATTGAATACATTCCTTATACTAGACATAATTATGCATATTCAACACATCAATGTCAATCAAGTAAACATGTGTCCCTCTATCCTTATACTCATGCATAATCCCCTTTATACCAATAAGAATTCTACCAAAAGCATACTTCACATTCCAAATATTAACATATATCCAGTAATTTAAACCATGCTTGCACTCAGAATCATTGTTATCACACATGTTCTTGTTTTTGCAGGTGACATTATCAAAGTTAAGATTAAACTGAGAGTGTACCTGATTGTGTGTATGAGCAGAGAGCAATATCTCATTACTGATTCCAGCAGCTTGGTTCGGGCATGGACAAGCAGGTGTATCAATGATGTAGTCATTAAACATATCAAAAGGGTCATCATGGAGCTGAGCAGGAATGCTAATCATTTGAGGATTAGCCAGAATTATATTGGTATCACCTTCACCAGAGAAAAACGAAGAAGGAGTAGGAAAAAACATATTTATAATCGAATCAGAAATGTTACAAACAACAAGATCAGAAGATGGAGAGGAAATAAATTCATTTTTGCAAAGTTTTGTTCCTAAATTGATCTCACCAGAAACCGCAGAACTCCGATCCACCTTTGTTTTCTTAGTATTCTCATCAACCACAGCTGCTTTCCTTTTGTATTTCCTTTTCTTTCTTTCAGGTTCAACTATATTAACAGGGAAATCTAAAATAGTACCCGCTTTTAATTGATACTCTTTAACCTCATCCAGACGCTTGATCGCCTCCTCCAAGTCCAATGTTTGACCACCTTCCCTTATAACTAAGGTTCTTATTGAAATGCCATCCTTAAAAGAAGAAGAAACAATAACTCCCACTGAAGCTTCACCCACTTTTGCTTTTCCTTTTATTCTGTTCCTCTCATCTGCCATTATCTTAACCTCCCTTAGTCTGCTATCTTCACTGACAATTTGATCAGCAACCAAATTTAGTTCCCCTGAATTCTGTTCCTCAACATCCATGGTATTCACTTCCCCACCTACCTCATTTACAACAGCCATACAATCCTCCTCCATTCCTTCTATTGAACCTCTAGCCTCCTCTAGTTCCAGAGGAGTTATTGTAGCTTTGCTTACCCCATGCTTGCTCATGTCTACATGACCACTATGACCCACATGTCCACCATCCATCAAGACCTCAGCTATATCTGCACTACCAGTCGGAGTATCTTCCACAATTATTACCTGACCTTCAACACAAGGTTCGGCTCTATGGTCTAATACTCTACATAGCTCACAGATCCTCCAGAGCATAACATTATAATTAACTGAAACCCATGCTTCCTCTTCTTGATCTCTCTCTAACACCCTCCTTGGAAGAGATCCTGTGACATTTATCTTAATTAACATTTTTACTGTTTTATGCTCCGAAGACAGACCCATTGGCTCAGCAAACCCACATAATTCCCCAACTGCTGACGCCATAACTCTATAGGCTGCTGTAGTTAAGAACGGAATAGGAATTCTGCACATAAACACAATGAATAACTCATAATCCATATTAATAGCTGCACCAAATAGGAAACCCATCTCTGGAATTTCAATCAGCACCACCAGATAACCATCCAACACCCACGGCCCATCATCTTTGATTCTCATTATATCAATTTCAGACCCAAACTTATAGAGATGAACATTTAATCTTGCTCCAAATTTCTTAATACCAACTTATATGAACATTGGCCAAGTATCTCTAACTAGTTTCTTCATTCTGCTTGTTGAGATAGTAAAAGGACAACAGATTCTGCCTAACATACTCAAAGTGTAATCTTCTTCTTCCTTTTCTAAGACCATATGCTTATCTAAGTAGACAATTGGTTCTATTGCACTTTCTAAATTTAGATTATTCTTCATACTAACAGCTAAGGTTTCCACAATATCAGAAGAAAACTCAGGGTTTTAACAAAGATTTTTTTTTATGGAATTAGAGATACAAGCCATATGCAATAAGAAATTTTTATGATTATGCTTTAGTTTTAACTGATATTTATACTTGAAAATTTTTGTACCCCATACAACCATGATACCAACTATATTGAGACACAACCATTGGAATAAAATCAGGATTAGGTGAAATTTAGTAATGACTTTAAAATCCATTATAGTATCTAAAGGCATGGTCTAGCTCTAAAAGATGCCAAACCAGGGAATAAAGAAATTAAAAGAACAACCAGATCAACAATCACAGAGAAAAACAAGTTGGAAACAAACTGAGAAGAAGAGAAATATGAATTGAAAATCAACAGAACGCTCTAAAAAGCATAAAAAATCAAGACAAGGAAGAAGAGGAAACGTGAAAGAAACCTAAAACCAAAACAGAGATAGAAAGAACACAATCACCCAAATGATATCTTGAATGATACCTCACATCAACCTGAAAATCACACAACCAACCACTCTACAAAACCAGTAAGGTTAGAAACCAAATGAAATAATGGAGCCCTTACCTATTCGAAATAAAACCTCTCCACCACAACAACCAAGTAAAATCAGAATCTAATCGAAAAATCACGAAGAAACCTAAATGAATCACCACCCCAAAATGAAATACCGAAGAAAATCGAAGAAGAAAACCTAATTTTGACCTAAGTCCACACCGTGAAAAATTCCTTCGAGAAACACTATTTCACACTTTCTCTCTCCTGAACACTTTCTCTCTCGAACCTTTTTAATTGGATTCTTCTCGCATATCCCATTCCAGCGCAGCTCATTCGCGATTAGCTTTCAAAGTTCCGGTGGGCATAACATGCATTACATAAATGAAAGTTTTTTATTTATTTTTGATTTCATAACATGCATTAGATAAATGAAAGTTTTTTTTTTTTTTTTTTGATCAACGCGGGAATTGAACTTGTAACATATAGATTGGGAGTCCAACTCCCGGCCAACTCGGCTAATCCCAGTTGTTTTACATAAATGAAAGTTAGTTCATACACAATATAAGGTTTTCGTACAGTGGTGCGCACTAATCAAAGGAAAAAGATTTAATGCCAAAAATATCCATTGGAAAGTGCTTATATGACTGGTATCTAGATTAACGTATGCTGGTTTGTGTTTAGCAGAATCTGTTTGCTAGAAAATCAGGTATTTACCATAATTGGTTAGAGGTTGTTTTGGTTTCAACGGAACATTTGTTGCTTGTGCAATTTCAACCGTTGCGACATTTCAGTTATCTGTTGCTTGTGCAATTTCAACCGTTACGACATTTGTTTTATGTTGAGTGTATGTTATTGGTCATTGGTGTAGTTGCAGGAAATCCTACAACCTGGGAGGGCGTTATTATCGCCCTGCTTTATATTTGCCGCGCTGACCTTTTAAAGGCCGCGCTGATCTTCACACTTTTGTTGTGACTTGGTGACGTCATCTCATTCATCAGCATAAATATAATAAGTGCGTCATATTCGCCTGCTACCAAATGTATATATCTTCGCCTACTATCAGTTGTGTGGTATTTTGCACCCACATTTTCCCTTTTCTCGTATCGTTCTTTTAAAAGAAAATAGCAGTAAGAGAAGCCTTAATCTTCCGCATCAACTTCGTCTTTTCGTATTCCTTTAACCAACCAACATTTTTCCGGGATTCCTGCGTAAACGTCTACACGTGTTGACTCTCTCCCCTTTGACTGACACGTTCCCCTAGCTGACCGGCTACCCTTTTCTTATTAATAACTGTGGTAGAGAGAGAAACCTTCTTCACTTTCCTTCAATTTTCTGTTCTTTCTGTCAATTTTCTCTATCTTCTCAGAACCTTCATCATCTTCTCAAAATCTTTCCGTATCTATCTTCTCTTGATTCATGGATCAACCCAACAGGTTAGTGGTTTGTTCCCTTATTGCTATTACTTCGTTTTTCTTCTTTGTTTTTGATCTTCTACTTTCGTGCAATTGTTGTTGTTCTGCTGCTGTTCTTCTGCTATTGTTTTGTTCCTCATATTCCCATATTGTTCTTCTGTTTCAGCAAGTATTCTTCATCTAGCAAGTTTGTTATAAAGGTGACAAACCCTAGCTCTTCTGTTGGTTCAGAGGGAAATAATTCTCTCAAGAGGAAGCCTTCGCACGACAAGGTAGTAAGAAATACCTTTTGTATAATTTTTTTGCCTTTGAGAAAAATCAATATTGGTGCCTCTGTTTCTTATCTGTCTTGTGTGCATGAAGGGTTCTGAGGGGAAGTTATTCGTGAAAAGAAGAAGGTTACTAAGTCTCGTCCTGCTTCTAAGATTGACACATCCGTTAATTTACCTGTGGTTACTTATAAATTTCGTCCAACTTCACTGCCTCATACTTCGCTCACGCCTACTGCAGCTAGTGCTGATATTACCGCTTCTTCTCCTTCCGCTATTCTACAGAAGAATTCTTCCCATGAAAATGTCACCACACCTTTCAAGGATACGACCGCCTTAGCTTTTGAGGAGGTCTCCGCCTCTTTGAAGGATTCCACCGCCTTAACTTATGAGGATGCCTCCTCATCTGTTAAGGATTCAACCGCCTTAGCTTCTGAGAATGTTACCGCTTCCTTAGTGGGCGTAGCCACTTCTATGTCTCCTCTTGCTGTAGTTACGTCCTCCTCCTTTGAGACTGCCTATGCCAATGAAGGTGTTCTTGAAAGGGCTGACTTTGGGGCCAAGCTATTGTTAAAGATTTTTAACACCGTCCGCTCACCTAGCGACGATCCTACTCGATATTGAGTTTGTGATACTCTTATTAAGTTGTTGTGTGAATCTTCTCCAGATAAGTCAGCTAGGAGTGATATTTTTTCTCAGTTTGACCCAAGCATCAATCTCTCTTTTGAACGTCTGGTATGCATTTTTTTCATCTACCTTCAACTTGTGCTCTGTTATCACGCTCTTATGTTATACATTATCCTTTTCCCAGGAATCTCGCCGCCTCCTGGTTCAGATTTAAGGTTTCTCTGAATCTAGCAATACTATCCTAGAACTCTCCCAACAGGTTGCCAAGATAAAGGGAAATCTTTTAGCTGAATCTATCACATCTAACAATCTTCGCTCCAAAAATAAAGAACTCAAAGGTATGTGCTTTTTTCGGCTATTATTTTTGTATCTTGCCGCGCATGCATTCATTTTTTTAACTTCTCGCGCATATGTAAAGACTTAAACCAGAAGCGCATCATGGAAAGATTTAGTTACCAACATTCAGTTGAGGACGCCCATGCTGATAATGAAAAGTTACAAAATCAACTGAATCAATTAATTAGTAGCCAGTCGTACCTGCTTGACCAAATTGATAACCTAAAGAGTGAAAATCTTTATTTATGCAACCAATACGACTTTCTGGGTTCCCAAG
The DNA here is from genome assembly GCA_023531105.1 of Papaver atlanticum. Taxonomy (NCBI): domain Eukaryota; kingdom Viridiplantae; phylum Streptophyta; class Magnoliopsida; order Ranunculales; family Papaveraceae; genus Papaver; species Papaver atlanticum. The sequence continues at coordinate 250,789 of JAJJMB010011752.1, read as the reverse complement.
TATCCAACCTTTCAAGCATATTATATAGTTCTGATTTAAAAAACCAAACCCTGTAAGATGAAAATCGAACCCTTTCTGAAGAGAAGCGATCCTTTACAAATGAGAAGGCGATGTTTACGCGTCACTACCTTACCCTCCAGAAGACTTGCACTAGTCAAGAAGAATTAATTCGTGCTTTGAAAACTCAACATGATGAAGAGATGAGGAGATAACTATGGAGAATGAGAAGATTATTCAGAGTAAAATAAATGTAAGAGTGAATTTGAACCATCTTCGAGAATAGCATAAGCAATTGAAGGATTCTTATGATAATTTAGTAAAGGAGAGAGACTCTCTTTCACAAGCTGAGAAGAAGATTCGGTCTCGCCTTCAAGACTTGGTTGGTGATGACTTTGATAAGTGTATGGAAAATGTTAAAAATAGTGGTCTTTCCTTATCCCATCATCTCACCTCTCAGAAGGAAGGTAGTCACATTGGGCTGACTGCCTCATCTTTTACTTTTTCTTGAAATTTCCTTACTTTTCTTTCATTTTTCGCCCTTGTTTTAATTTAATTTTTTTCGCCTCTTGCAGTATCTGATGAATCGCATCAGCTTATCATCAAGAAGTTGAAGTCTGATCTTTCAAAGGCGCGAAAAGAACGCGATAAACTCTCTGTGAAGCTTTCTTCCACCCGGGAAAAGGCGAGAAAGAGATGTTTATATCTTGAAAAGTTGATGGAGGCTGCCGTAGAAAATACCAAGAAAAGTGTTGCACGCGATCTTTTCATCAAATCTAAGGCTCTTGCAGATCAAGTTTGCCAAGCTTACTCAATTCCCTTAATAGATTTGGAGCCTCCTGATAGACACATATTTGTGTCTTTATTACTCACAAAAATATATATTATTGGTGCTTATTTATTTATTAAATTTGGTATTTATTTTGTTTTGTAGGTACACAAATAAAACCGGCTCTGGCGAAGAAAACAGTTAAAAGGTGGCTTATGTATGTATTTGACCGAGCAAAGCTAGTCGAAGAAATTATGGTCTTTATGGATCGGTTGTCGGAGCTAAGAGACCGTGGACAAAAGGGTTGCTGAGCTTGGTTTGGACGAATTGTGAGTTGAAACGGCGTGCCCATCTTTTGCAACGTCAAAGAAAAAGAAGAAGGAAATGATTACTTTCCTTACCATGAGAGTCAAACCGGGTTTGGTAACTGAAGATATGGGAATCAAGAGGAGTTGGAGAAAGTAAATGACACCGTATTCCCTTTGAGATGGCGACAAAACAGGGAAGCTCAACAGACATTTGGACTTAATTAATTTGGTGATGTATAGGAGCAAATGACATGTCATTGTCTCATTGGCTAAGAAGGGAATTATAGTAGGTAGCGTGACACTGTAATGTCGACATTTAAACAGAAAGGAAGAATACATCTATTTCTGAAGCTAAGATTTGGAGTATTGCAAAGGGTGATGTGGCCTCGTTATTGGGTGATTTTGTTTAACATTCAACACATGGCATGACTTAATGTGATTAATGATGTGGCGTGAAGTATAAGAAGGGAATGAAGATTTATCATTACCTATATAAATGATGGTCGATCAGGCAGAGAAGGGGGATTACCGTGACAGAGCCAAAGTTTAATTTTTCCATTTTTCGTTATCTTTGTAATGGAAAGCTAGCTCTCTTTATTGGGGCTAAGGAGGAATCCAATAAATTGTGTAAGAAATTTAAGTACTCTTTGAATAAATATTTTTTTGGAGCTTAAATGTTTTAATTAATCTCTCTTCATATTTAGCTTTATTTTAATTGTTTTGGATAGTCTTCGACTGTCGATTTTTTATAAGCGAAGGAGGTTATATTATTTTGATACAACATAATGTTGTAATATTTGTTTTAATCGTTATATATTCCGAGACATGAGATTGGGTTCGATACTGTCTCAAGTTATATTAAGAATATTTTTAAGGAGTATGATTATTTTATACAATTAATTTGGTGGAATCCGAAGTCATAGGTTTTTCTCTCATTGATCATCTTAGCAATTCTTTTTAGTATTTTTCTTAATTAATATTAAAACCAAATCTTAGAAAATAGTCCGAGCAACAAATCTTTACTTACCACTGTTAAAACTACATCCCCTCCTGAAGTTCCTGATGATGAAGCGTTTCCTGAGTCTGAGAGTGATGATTATGGTGAAAGTGATGATGATGAAGAATCTCCTTTTGAAGATCAGCCAAAGTAAGATTAGCCAAACGAAGTTGATGCTGATTGTGAGCTCTCTAAGGGTGCGACTCGTGATGCTGAATTTTCTGCACAAGATCAAGACGTGCCTCATGGTGAAATTTAAATTTTTCCTTTAGATGTGAACTTTCTCTTCTTTCTCCGCTTTTGTTCAACTAGGCGCTCCCAAGCTTGGGGGGCATGGATTCTTTTTACCTGTTCTTGGTTGTAATTAAAAAAGCATACTTCTATTTTCTATATTTCTGTCCATTTTAAATTTGATGATGTCTTTTATTATTTCCATGTCTTATTTATCTGAAGAGGAGAATAACACCTCCTTTATTTGTTTTATTCCCATACTTGCCTCTATTCTTCACCGTTGAAGATATTAATAATTGTATGCCTTTGTTTATTAGGCGATAATTACGCGATGTGGTGAAATCTTGAGAGCATACCTGCCTCATCTTTCTGCTTGATTACTTGACTGCCTTTTATTTGTCCACCTTCCTTTTTGCCATGCACATTCCTTATGTATCTTCTTCCTGCAAAACAATGAAGTTAGTATAATTGGTCTAAAGGTTCTTGTGGAGGTCTTATTGTGCCTCCCTAAATAGAGGTCTTAATCAGCCTCCTCCTGTTAATGGGACTTATCCTTGCCCCAGGGTATTCTTTCTGGTTGGGCGGCAAAATCGCAGGCGGTCATTACTTTTTCAAGCGCTGACCCATTGATTTTGCTTTATCATCTTTTCGTATTTTTGCCTCTGCGGGATGTATTGACGCGTAAATACGACAAGCCTAAGTACTCCCATGAGTAATAGCCATGTGATATTGACGTCTTTGACACAATTCAGCTCCCTAATGGAGGGTGCCATCCTTATCTGCCCACTGATTGACTCTTCAAGGAAGCTTACCCCTACCGGGTTAGGGTGGTCTCTTCCCATCCAGTGATACCAACAATCAGTTGTTTTTGTGGCCTATTATCCCTCCGCCTATGTGGCTTATGGTTACGAGACCACCACATAAGTGGGGTATCTTTAGGACCGAGTGTATCATAGTCGGGACTTGCCAAGAATGGCTGGGAACGCTCCAGACCCCCCAGGCACGCTTGACTCAACCGTGTACCGCGGCGCCCTGATCGAGTTTCTACACTCTTTAGGAGAGATCTTAGTACCTTAGGATTTTAACCCAGGAGTCTCTTCTGGATAGGCTTTTGTTTCTCCCCAATTCTCCAAGACTCAGGTTTCAGGGTTGGTATGGCTTTCCCTCGAGTCATGCATTACTAGGTTTTCCCCAATTATGACGCGCGTTAGGGCTTACTTATCTTGCCTCTTGCATTTACGCGAACTAGGTTGCACGCCATAATTAGATGCCTAGCCTCCCTAATTAGAGGTTTTAACTTTTATTGCCTCCTATTGAGGTCTTACTGTAAGGTCTTATTTTTGCCTCTTTCTTCTACTTGTAAATTATCTTTGATATTTGATGAAGAAGAACTTTCTTCTACTTTCATTCATATTAATGTTAATACATTATTGACGCCTTCCTTCTTCATTTAAGATTTGTATACATTTCCTTCTCATTTTTATCGCGTTGCCTAAGGGTAGTATTTTTTTCAAGTATATTCAATTCCATGGATGATCAAGCTTTCGTCCTACATCTTTCCCTTCGCTGTCCATCAATTCGTATGCTCCATTTCCCACAATTATATTTATAATGTATGGTCCATCCCATGTTTTCTCCAATTTTCCGTCTCCACCTTTCTGATAAGGCGGTATTTCCCACAATACTAGCTCTCCTGGCTGGAACTCCCTTTCTTTGACGCGCTTATTATACTCACGAGCTAACCTGTTGTGATAGTTCTCCATATGTTGTAGTGCGATTTCTCAGTTTTCTTCTAAATCATCAAGCTTTGCCAAGATCAAGTCTGTGTTCAAGCTCTTTTCCCATGCTTCTTTGTTTGTTGTCGGTATGATAACTTCAGTTGGTAGCACCGCCTCTACTCCATATGTTAAACAGAAAGGTGACATTCATGTAGCTTCTCTTCTTGTCGTTCTATATGCCCATAGAGCATTATGAACCTGTTCGCACCATCCTTCATTGTGTCCTTCCAACTTCTTCTTCAATATGTCTGCAAGTGTTTTATTTGTTTCCTCTGCCTGCCCGTTACTTTGCGGGTACAGCGGTGTTGATTTCCCACTTTGGATTTTAAACGCGTTAAATAGCATTTCTATATTCTCGCCCTCAAACTGCTTCCCATTATCAGAGACTATTTGCGCCGGATTCCGAATCTGCAGATGATATTTTCAAAAATGAAGGTAAATATATCTCGATCTCGAATATGCTGGGTTGCTTTTGCTTCCGCCCATTTTGTGAAGTAATCAGTTGCGACAATTAAGTATCTTCTTTGCCCTGTTCCTGGCACGAATGGTCCTACAATATCCAATCCCCATTTTCCAAATGGCCATACACTTGTTGATGAATTTAGAGCCTCCCCTGGAGCATGTATTCTTTTTCCATGACGCTGGCATTCTTCGCATCGCCAAGATACTTCTTTCGCGTCTTCGTGCATATATGGCCAATATTACCCTTGAATCTTAGTTTTGTAAGCCAATGATCTTCCTCCGCTATAATTCCCCGCATCTCCATAATGAATAGCTTTCAATATCTTCCTCCGCTAGGAAATGGGGACCCACTTGCATGGCTCTAATCCCAATGATGAGAAGTTGCCAGAAACTGTTAGATTCCCCCGAAGTGTATTCTTCAGTGTTATATTCGGTGTGTCTAGCATGACTCTTAAAATTTTGATATTTGCGACAAGAAAGGAAATCTTTTATAGTTCTGATATTTTGTTTCGTTTGATGCCAACATTGATGTAATTCACCAAGAATGATATTAAAACAAAAATATGTGTGGTGCAGTTTTCACATCCATCTTCGTTTATTTTATTTGTTTATACTGTCCTCCCAACGATGTTAATATGACCGAGTTGGTCTAAGGCGCCAGCTTAAGGCGCTGGTCCGAAAGGGCGTAGGTGTCCCACGGTCAACGCTTTTTTTTCAGGACGGGACTTAATAGAGTGTCAACAATTCTTGTCCAAATTTGTGAACACACTTATACACTTTTAAAATGAGTCTACCAGGCTATCTGTGATTATTTTTTTTAATAGATAAAACAGGTTATAAACCTGAAGTTACATTCCTGAGATTACATTTCCGATAGAGCCAAATTCTCTCTGTCTTGCAAACGTAGACAAAATGAAAGAAAGGGATTGTGCATCCCATTCTTTGAAGGCATAAAGATTCCGACAGTAGTTTGCTAGGCTATCAGCTAGATAATTGTTTTCCGAGGATATTAAGGTTACAGACTTTAAGTTTTTAATGCTACTAATGAAATTTTTTGAGTTGCCTGAGTGCAACTTAAACCCATCCATCTTGTACTGAGTTAGCTCAAGGGAGATTGCTTCCAGCACTTTCCTATTGTCCGTTTCAATTGAAACTTTTGGGTGATTCAACTGCTTTAGCCACTGGATCGTACTAGAAGCCACCTGACTCTCAATTGTTGCTCCGTTGCCGTCTACTATGTTCAGGGAAGACGCCCTGAGCCAAGCCCCTGTATCATTAGAATCCATTAGAACCACAGCTGCGTGATGATTACAGTTTGAAAAAGACACAACAATATTCGTTTTAATAGTAAACTTCTCTATCCTAGTAGCAATCTTAAGACTCAAAAAATTCAGTTCTATTATCCAGCCTATTAAAAGATTTCATATTTCTATTGCTATTTATCATTGATATTATGCTATCAACCGTGCTATTTACATTAGGCTTATTCCTCTTGAACAAGTTCTCACATCTAGTTTTCAAAATTCCCCAACAAAAAATTGACCAGACTTCCGGCCAATCAGTATGATCGTTTAGGGTGCTTCTTCTAGTGAACCAACTAATCAGCCAACTATGAAAATCAAGCTGCGCATTCAAATAACAAATTCAGATTTAAAGGATTTAAGACTAAGACCGTAAAATCACATTGTAGGAAAAGATGGGTTAGAGTTTCTTCATGCTTCCCACAATTGGGGCATGTTTTATCGATGTAATGGATTTTTCTCGAATTCTTTCATTCAAAGGCAAGACGGAGTTCACACATTTCCAAATGAAGGTCTTTATTCTTGGTATCACCTGCATGTTCCATATTTTTGCCCATCTTTTTTCTTCTTCCCTATCTGTGTTGTGGCCTTTCCTGATCAGTTTGTTGTACAAAGACTTTGTAGTGAAATTTCCTTTTTTCTCCAGTTTCCAAATGATTTCATCCTCTAGCTCACTTCTGATGATGGTTCCAAGGATGTCTCTAACACAACTGACTTTGGAAATAAACTGCCAACTTCTCTAAGTCCCAAGCCCAAATATTATTGTTGCAAATCATTAAGTCATTTAAGATCTCCAACTTTGGTTCATTCCCAGAGAGTGTATTCGTCCTGATACCATTGGGACACCAGTTATCCTCCCAAATTCTGATTGTCTTACCATTACCCACTTTCCATTTAGTATTTTCTCTAATGTTTCCCATTTCTCTTGTCAAATTTTTCCACACCCATGAATCTGTTTGTTGATGTTTGAAGTTTTCGGCAAGAAAGCTCTTGTTCCTGAAGTATTTGTCCCTGTAAATTTGAACCCACAGAGCTTTTGGTTCTTTGAGCATTCTCCAACATACCTTAGCCAACATTGCACTGTTAAAAGTTCTGATGTTGATAAACCCCATCCCCCCATACTCTTTGGCTTGCAAACTGCTAACCATGCTTTCAAAAAAAAAAACTATACTCTGATCTTTTTTCTTGCCCAAAAAAAAATCTCGCTATAGCTTCTCTATCTTGTCAATAATTGTCACCGGTATCTTGAAAACATTCATCTGGTACATGGGAACTGTTGAGATGGAAGATTGGACCAGAACTGATCTACCTGCTGCTGAAAAGTCCTTACCATCCCACCCTTGAAGTTTAGTCTCAACTCTATCAAGTACAGGTTGAAAAGACTTGATTTTGGAAACATGTGTGAACAGGGGAGACCCCAAATATCTATCATTTATAGAAACTCTTTTGACCCCTAGAATGGCCGTAACATCGTTGATGATAGAGTCGTGAGTGTTAGGGCTGAAAGATATGCCAGATTTTTCGAAATTTATAAGTTGACCCGACTCTCTGCGTGAAAAGCTTGAAAATGTTATTGCCATCCTCCGTGTTTGCTTTACTGAAGACAAGAAGGTCATCAGCAAACAACAGATGGGTTATTGGAGGGGCATTAGGTCCCACAGTTAACCCATGAATTTGATCCTTGCTTTCAGCAGAAGACATGGCTCTCGATAGGACCTCCATGCAAATGATAAAGAGATAGGGTGATAGAGGATCACCCTGTCTCACACCTCTAGAGGGAGTGAACCTATTCCCGAAACACCGTTGACAAGGACACTAGAGGAGACAGTGCTAATGCATTGATTAACCAGTCCACAGAACTGCTCATTTAAACCCATCTTATGCATGCACGTAAGAAGAAAACTCCACTCAATTCTGTCGAAATCTTTCGACATATCAATTTTCAAACCCATCAAGAAATCCTTACCCCTCACATTTCTCATAGTATGAATGAGTTCATGAGCGATGAGGACATTATCAGAAATCTGCCTTCCAGCTATGAAGGCAGCCTGATAAGGAGAAATAAGTTTTGGCAACAGACTCTTGAGTCTATTAGTCAAAGTTTTTGAAATGACCTTGTAGACTATATTGCATAAACTTATGGGTCTATAGTCTGCAGGAGATTGGGGGGATTTTATTTTCGGTATAAGCGAAATGAATGTAGAGTTGTTTTCTTTTAAAATATGACCAGTTTTGAAAAAACTATGCACCATTTTGAAAACATCCTCACCCACTATCTCCCAATTAGTTTGGAAGAAGTAGGTGGTAAAACCATCTGGACCCGGCGACTTTTCAGGTGCCATAGAGAAAATTACTGACTTCACCTCTTGGATGGGAAGGAGCCGGTTAAGAGCATTGTTATCGTCTTTATCCAGAACTTTGGGAACCAAGATTAGGTAGTCACTGTTTGTTGGAGGGCTTGTTATTGTTGCGATGGATTGGAAGTGCTTTGTTACCAGATCTGCCACCCTTTCCTTCCCTTCAACCCACACCCCATTACTATCTTTCAAAGTCTCTATTCTATTCCTTCGGTATCTGTTCCGAGCCTTCTTGTGGAAATATCCTGAATTTCTATCTCTCAACTGAATGTCCTTGTCTCCACTCTTATCCTTCCATAAATTTTCTTTCATCTTGTACCAATAGGACAATTCATCTTCTAACTGTCTTACGTTTGCACTCTTATCCTGAATATTTGCACTTTCTTTGATCTTTGCCAGTTCTTTCTTTGTTCTTTTAACATTGGTGTTTATATCCCTAAAAGTGTTTCTGTTCCATAACTGAATTCTTTTCTTAGTATACTTAAGCTTTTTAGCGAGCTTAAGAGCTTTACTGCCCTGAAATTTCTTTTGCCAAGATTCATTAATTAGTTCTTTGCACCCTGGATGGTTCAGCCATATCCCCAACACTTTGAAAGGTTTTGATTGGTTTGAAGAATGGTTTTTGGTATTGAGCATGATTGGGCAGTGGTCAGATCCCACTGCCAAGAGGTGGGTGATAGTAGCATTTGGGTTATCACTAATCCAGGTTCCATTTGCAATTCCTCTATCCAATCTTGCTTCAGTTAGTTTTCCATCTTTCTGCTTGTTTTGTCCAAGTAAAAGGGTAGCCCAAGTGACCCAGATCTTGTAAACCATCCCTAGAAAGTTGTTCCTTTATCTTATCTGCCTCATTTTTCTTGAAGTAACCAGACCCCCTCTTCTCCTGTTGATGTAATGTGAGATTTAGATCTCCTAAAACCAACCGGTTGTTGTCGAATGTAGCTACCATGTCAGCAATGTAACACCAGAACTTGTACTTTTCGTTCCAGTTAGAGGGACCATACACACAAGATATAAGAGTTTCTTTTCTTATCGTGATATCAGTAGCATGACAATTTATAATATTAGCAAAGCAGCATCCTACTCTAATTTTGCATCCCATTTTCCATGCAACAACTAACCCTCCTGCTTGACCCACCGGGTCAACAATGTGCCAGAATTTATAACCTAGACTAGTTGTGACACTAGTAACATAATTCCCCATATTCTTGGTTTCCGATAGAAATAGCATGTCAGGGTCATTTATGTTTACTATATCTCTAAGATACAAGTGAGTAGTCTCATTCTTGAAACCCTGGCAATTCCAAGCGATGATTCTAAGGTTACCAGCATAATGCATATAGTGATTATTGTGTATGTGAAATTTCAGGCAAGCCATAGAAATACTTTTAGTAAGACTACTACTGAAACCTAGAGCTTTCAATTGATGTTTCATGTGATGTTGATTGTTATCATGCATTTTGTGACTGATATTGAAAGGATAATAAAGGGTACAAAGAAGGGTTTTTGGTACCTGATGCCCTTGGACAGGAGGAAGGTTGTTGCTGTTTTCTGGAGAACCATTTAATCCTTCAGAGCTCTCTTAATTGCTGGTGTTGGGTAGCAGGACTGCTTTTCCTCTTATATTTATGTTGTTTGTCTCAAAAGCTGAATTGAGGTCGATTTGGGTATCTGCTGGTTTTCTCAATCTCTTCTCTGATTTTGGAACATCACTTGAGCAAATGTTGAAGGTAGCACCATCAAATTTCAGGGGTGTTTCTTCTACCAGAGAGTTTATGTTTTCCCATACTTGTTTCTTGTGAGTATCTCCCTGGATTGTGCCTTCCGTCTCCATATTTTATCTTTTTATTTTGGTCGTTACCACTTTTTTCTTTTGTTCCTTTATGATTTTGCTCCTAGATTTAGGAGCATATGCTTTCTTTTGGTTAGTTTTGTTTCCTTTCTTTTTCCCAGTAGCATCAGATGTTGAAGTTTGAAGAGGTTGATTGATGTTTTGTTTTGGTTCAGGTGGTGTTTGCTGGAAAAAGTTGAGTGGGTATGAGGGTGTGTTTAGAAGGTCAGTGAAATTTGTGGTATTGAAGTGCTCCATGTCAGTTGATTCTCTGATGCTCATTCCTTTGTTAACCATTGATGGGTCTAAGATGAATTTCTGAAAATTTGGTTTTTCCTTGTATACTTCTTTGGCTTTTGATTTTTGGGGTACTGTAAGCTTTCCTTGTTCTTTCTTTCCACCTTCTTGAGTCTTCTCTCCTTCCTTATGCAGCTGATCATTTCTTTCAACCATCAAAATTTCATAACCGACGGGAATTTCTACTCCATTCACTCCATTACCTCCAACCCCTTTGTTGGCATGTTCCAACTCTTTCCTTCCTACATCACCCACCAAAGAATTTTGATTCTGAACTTCTTTCTTCTTTACCATTGGCATTGTCTTCTGGGAATTTGCAGCTTCTTTTCCCCTCTCATTGGCTGTTATATGACCCCCACTGGTGGATCCTTTCTCTCCCCCATGAAACTCTGGATTCAACCATTGACGTCTTCCTTCACAAGGAATATCAGAGTGATCAATGATACGACAGTTGGTGCACAAATTTCTCGGTAAGGCATCAAACTCAAAACTGATCTTATTTTTCTCTCCATCTTCTGACCTTGTTACCATTTCTTTTGCAATTTTCTTTTTGAGATCAACCATCACCTGGACCATGACATATTTCTCTAGCATATTGTTTCCAAAAGGAGGGTCGTGTTTTTGATATTTTCCTGCCGACCTGACCACCTTAGTAAGACCTTTCTAAGGTGGATGTATTGAATTGGTACATCCACTGCTTTTGGCCAGAATATTTCTTCAGTCGGCTCCATTGTTCCATCATTTGGGATTCCAGTTTCTGGTATGACTTTGAGTGCTATGAGATCTCCTTTGATAAACCATGGTTTAAATTACCTCACTTTATAGAAATCAGATGCATTGTGGAATTTTAGTATGAATATATTCTTCTTTTCATTCTTTTTGTAGTGAGAAATCATTGGAGTCTTTGCTAGATTCCAATCTGCCCTTACGAAATTTATAAATTCCCGTTGAGATACCACTCTACTATTGCAGATTCTTCCAAGCATAGTTAAGGACCAATCTATCTGTGGGGTTTCTAGAACTATACTCTTCTCCATTAATACCTCTTCTGGTTCTTCTTCTGGGATATTCAGATGATCTTGTAACTGATTAGTAAGGTTTGCCATTTCAGTGAGTTGTTGTTGATTCATTATCATCTTAGTAACCCAGCTAACGATCCTTCTTTCTCCTCCGGTGTTGGAAATCTTGATTCTCTTGCTTATGACGCTGCTTTGGAGGAATTGCATCAAGCACTTGGTAAATTCGTTGAAGACGCTGAGAATGATTACTACCCACACCGAGATAGTACATATAATGGATCTACCAGTGTTGCAGAGCCGGCGGAGGCAACTGAGTTGATTTCCTTGGGAACCGAAGATTTTGAAACTCCGGTCGGAGATTCCTTTGCTGATGAAGATGATATCTTTTGTAGCTGATGTGGAAGTTGCTGAAGTTGAATCTTTTGTTGAAATTGGTAGTAATGCTGCCAGTGGTATGGGAGGAATTGAACTTGAGCCAGCACCAGAGATAGTTGACGTTGAAGTTGTCTCTGCTGATGATGTTTTTTAGAATGGATTTGAAATCCATGGTTGTTAACTTGGTATTTGTCTCCTATAAAGACTTGGAGATCCTTTTGTTTGGTGCCGGCATGTCTTCCATTCTTTTCCTTTTGTATATATTGTGTTTCCGACGATCCATGTGGTAAATCATTTTACACAGAACTAAGAGCTCAGGGAAATAAGAACACCGCAACGTAGAATGATATTAAACACCCACTCAATACAGGGACAAGATTAGCCAATAGAGACTAAGGCAGAAACCTTCCACTAAGATACTAAACAGGGACGAACAAATCAGAATCACTAGAACTGAATCACAAGGAACAGAATCGCTCAATCAGGATCAGAAATAACAGAATCGCTAGAACAGAATCACTAGAACCGAATCACCTTTTCCTGCACACGTCTACCTCATCAATCACTAGTCGAGTCAACAGTCAATGAAACCTTTTTTGCCATCTGTGATTCAATAACTAGTATTCATCAAAACAGTGTTTTTTTTTTCAGGGTTCTAACCTCCGTGATTATGGTATCATATGGATAGACATAAAAACTTATGCGTCTTACAATTTTCGTGATGTCAAGTTCAATATGATTATCATGTCATTTCTTTAAATTAAAGTATATAAACATCTTCGACCCCAAAGAATCTAGGTTTCCCATCACCAAAAATCAAAACAAGCATGGATAACAAGAGCCAACGTAAGAGAAATCAAAGCCAAAGGTAAGGAACCATTAAGATGTTGGAGAAAACTAAAATATTTTGTTCATGCGCTCTTAACACCAAGCTTATAAGGACTTGTATCTAAACGCTACTAGCGTCTATTATTCTGTGTTTCCTAAAATATGTTAGTTTTAAAATCAAGTGTTTACCAGAATCGGACAAAGATTATGTTCCTCACAAATGTGAAATGTTGCAATTTGTTGTGTGATTGGACATTTTTATGAATCTTTCATCTTTCAATCCTAAATCCTCAATCTGAAAGTCTTTTGAGGCCGTGGTGGGTGGGTCCTTGACCGAGTGCCAGGAACCTGTGGAGAAACAACACCCCACGGGGGAAAGTTTGCGGGAGAATTTGTTTGGCCGTTTGGGTATAAAACATTCTGTTATATTAACTTTTTGATGTTTTGGGGACTACTCAAAAAAGGTGGGGGACTACTCCTTCATTTTTGGGGTGGACATTTGAAGTAGTTTTGGGTTACCCCTTATCCAAAAAAATTTAATACCAAATTTACCCTTGGTAATTAAATTAGTTAATTTCCTCCTCCTCCTCCTCCTTCTTCTTCTTCTTCTTCTTCTTCTTCTTCTTCTCCAACATCAACCAAGAAGTCCGATTCGATTAAAATGAAAATCCGCAGGTAATTTCCTTCATACCCATTCCTTTGAATCGTTTTTTGTTGAAGAAATCGATTAGAAATCATCAAAAACCATTGAAAATGGTTGTTACAGTAGAGATTTCGGCTAGGAGAAATTTTGAAAACTCTAGATTTTGGTAACCGAACTTTCAATATGAAGAACAGTTCGGCCAATTAGGATTTTTTAGGTAACCGAACTATGTAGTTCGGTAAGCTCGCAAAAAAAAAACGTAACCGAACTCCTTATTTATATGAAAAATTTGAGTTCGGTTTAGTCGAAAAATTTATATAGGTAACCGAACTTTGATAAAATATAGTTCGGTTACTTCGCAGTTTCTATGTGGTAACCGAACTTTGATCTGTCAACACCAAACTTGTAGTTCGATTTTTAAGATGGTTGATTTCGAAATGAGGGTTTTGGGTACTTAGGTATACTTCAAATTTAGTTAATGTTGCTTGAATTGACAAAAACTTTCGAAAAAATGAGAAATTTATAAACTGATTTCGACCATGGAAATGAAGTTCGACTACGACATCTGAAGAACAGGTAGCCGAACTCATCTGCAAGTGTAGTTCGGCTAATGGTTCTGAAGACACAGGTAGCCGAACTCAGCCTTAATGGAGTTTTTGCTTTCAGAGAAAAGTTCGGCTAGGAATAAAACGAAAAAATTTTGCGACGTAACCGAACTAAAAGTTCGACTGGGATTTTTTTTTTTGCGAGGTAACCGAACTTTTTTCTGAAAGAAAAAACTCCTTTAAAGCTGAGTTCGGCTAGTTCGACAAACTGTCTCACATAATTCCTAGCCGAACTTCTCTCTGCAACTTTCATTTTCAACTCATTTTGATGATTACTTCTCATTTCTTCAACCAAAAACGAATGACAAGTAATGGGTTTGTGAGAATATCTTCGTTAATAATTTAAATTAAGCTATATACATAGAGGTTGTGGTGGTTGGTGGTGGTAGTAGTTGGAGGTGGTAGGTGCTGGGCGGTGATGGTGGGCGGCGGTGGTGGGAGGAGGTGGTGGTTATATATATATAGGTGGTTATTAGGTTTGTTTTAAATTAAATTAGGTTAAGGGTAGGTTAGTCATTTCCACACTTTAGGACACCCCTTATAAGTATAGGGTAGACATTTCTATCACAAAATAGTCCCCCACTGTTTTGGGGTAGTCCCCAAAACATCGTTCTTTTTAGTTACATGATGAATGCTACTTGAAGTAGAGCTAGTGTTTCCCGTGGTCTCGTTGATGCCTGTAGTGACTTGAAGTTTTGAACCTAATCTCCATGATGGCAGCAGTCTATGAAATCTCATGAAGCCGATTTTTTTTTATCTTCGTTTAATTGGGCCCCAAAAAACAATTAGGGGCGTGACTAATTTATACCCACACCATAAATCATAGGGGTTCCAAAAGTCAATAAAAGGTCTATTTTATCCTTCCCTAATAATAAAAACTAAAAACCTATTAACCCTTAACCCCAATTCATTTTCATTTCTAAACCCAAAAAAGAATCGGTTCCATCTTCTTTCTCGCCTCTCCATTAATGACTCCAAGATTATTTATTTTTCTTCACCTGATTAGATTTTTTTTTCTTCACCCAATTAGAAAGTAAGTGAACTAAAACTTACTAATCTACTTCCTATTTGCGTTTAATTTGATGTTTTGTTCGTAAAATTTGGTTTCTAACTGAATAATAGCAGTTAAAGCATAAGGGTCGTCAACCTCGATAGTTATATACCCTAACGATAATTTATCTGCATGTTACTTGTATGAAAAATCGTTGATGTCTAAGGCGTAGGAAATAACGATTTTAGATTATTTTTTTCCTAGATTTGTATGAAAAATCGTCATGATAAAGGGTTGTCATGGTCGTATTCAATACTATTACGACCCTTTAATGTATTTCCGCCATTAATGACTCTTCGAAGAAGATAACGACTCTTTTATAAGCAATAACGACTGTTTAGAGTCGTCATTAAAACATTAAATTGAAACACTTCAATACCATGATGACTTTTCATACAAATCTGGGCAAAAAAAAATTAAAAAAAAAAAAGGAAAAGAAAAAAAATTGCAAACAAAAAATTTGAAGAAAAGAAAAGTTAAAATCAAATTAAGTAAGATTATCACTAATTAAATAACAACAAATTAACCATTACCTAAAATATTTTGATAAAAGGTTATTGAAATTAAGTTTGGGTGATCTTTTTTGTCTTCTAGTGTGAGGATCCTAATTGTTTTTGGTCAAATGGTGGTCCGTACGGTTTTATCTCACAAACGTTAAAAAGTTAGTTGCAACTTGTATGATTCAGCCAGTAACATTTGTTCAGTAGTGGCGCCAGAAGAGGAATCAGATGGACATGACATGCATGGGTTTTAAATGTTCACCACCTCGTGAGTTCACCTGATGTTTCTCCAATAGAGCAAAACTTAGACTTAAAATATCCATGAAAGACAAGAAAAAGGGTGAAATAATCATTTCTGCTCGTCTTCTTCTGTAATGTGCTTCCACAGTTCCACTGATATTCAGATATTAGCCCATGGTCAAATAATCATTTCTGTTATACTGAAACACTATCTAAACACTTTTCGTGTCCTTCGATCTTGTTGAGTTTACTGTGATTAGTAGAGAGATTTTATGCCCCTCAAGCTGGTGAAGTACTTATCGACGGTGTTGACCGGAAGGAACTAATAATTAAGGACTACAATTGCTTTCAGGAACTGTTGGGAATTACTAAACTACCACTAGTAGTTTTAATACAGAGATATTGCTTGTTTTTCTTATATTCGCTATTCAAAACTTTGAGTAATTTCATGGAAAATTTATACATGGATGTGATAGTTCATTGACAGGCTACACTACAGGGTGGTCCGGACGATGATTATCTCCACTCGCAAACGTTAAAATATTATCGCAAACGTGTATCAGTTAACAAAGCAAATTCAGATTTCTTGATTGCTTGCCGATATTTTGTTTGTTCAGTAGCGGCAGAATCAGATGGACATGCATGGATTTAATTAAATGTCCACCACCTAGTGAGTTCACTTCACGTGCTATCTCTCCAATAGCAAAATATATCCATAAAAAGATAAAGACGACAGGAAGCGAAATCCTTTTAAAGTTTTGATATTATGTTTTGTTTGATCACTTGATGCTACTTGCGTTAAGTTACACTCACCAAGAATACTATCATCTAGTGAACACAAAAAATAAGTTTCTAGAGTTGGATTCTTTTGCTTGACTCTAGTAAGCTTTTCAACATAATTTTTATAAGTTTCTAGAGTTGAATTCACATTTTGTTTGTCAATGAATCCCCATTAAAATGCTTGAATGCATCTATGAGCTCTACTCTAAGGTCATTGACGGGGTGGTCCGTACGCTGGTATCTCGCAAACGTTAAAAAGTTGGTTGCAACTCCTGGTGTATCAGTTGACATTTGTTCAGTAGTGGTGGCAGTAGACGCCAGAATCATCAGATGGAAATGCATGGTTTCCAGTGTCCACCACCTCGTGAGTTCACGTGCTACTTCTCCAATAGCATCACTTTACTTGAAATAGACATAAAAGATACAAAGACAAAGAAGGGAAAGCCTTTAAAGTTCCTGAACTCAAAGTCCTGAAAGTTGAAAGCTAAGGATTCAAAGAATATTCAACTAAACAACAATCAACATGACGTAGGGTTACTTCTTTTTCTTTCTTTGATGATCAGAGATCGACAAAGCATTACTTGTACTTCAGAGAACTCAATATTTACGATTCTACTTGTCTTCTTCTGTGATTTGTCCACTGCTATCTATCTATAGGGATGTAATATCCAGTTTCAGTTCTCTGTACCTTCGGTGTCTAATAGTATTTAAATATATCTCATCACCGCCCAAAAAAAAAAAAAAAAAGTGTAGACGAGTGTCCCTTCACCATTAGACCGGGAAGAGGTGAGCCCTTTAAAGGAGCCATAAACCGTCCCGGTTTATTAATCTGCATTTAAGCTCCCTTTAGTGTTCTCACTTCTTCAGGTTTTAACACAAATTTAAAGAACAAATTTTTTGCTTAAGCAGTGTATATGCCATGTGGAAAAATGGGCATACAGCAAGTAGTTATTATTATTAGCGTTATAATTTGTGGATCAACCATCTCGACAGTCGACACATGGGACATTATATCGGACGCTTGTTCAAACTAGCATCGTACGTACTGCACATAACTCTTACCTTCGTAACAATTTAAACTTCTTATTAATTTATCAAACATATATTTACATTCACACTATTAACTAAGAAAATTAAGGAAATCCAAAAGAAGAAATTTAGCAAAAACTAAGAGACTAATAATACCAAGAGGAACCCTCATTAGAAGAAGAAGAAGAGGAGGAGGAAGAGGAGGAGGAGGAGGAGGAGGAGGAGGAGGAGGAGGAGGAGGAGGAGGAGGAGGAGGAAGAACATGCCATTTTCTCACTAATACTACCAAGAGATTTAAGATTACACTTAATTATTGTGTTAACAAATATTCTTGTTTCTTCTGCAGTATTTCCATCTGGTATATCAACCACATAAGATTGAATCACAACAGTTGATTTATTCCCAAAAACATCATCATCGTCACTGCTATCATCTTGATGATGATCATTATTGTTATTGACTTCGTGAAGCGTAATGATAGACTTATAATTATTAAGCCTATGATCACCACCAAGGATACTAACACACATGACATGGTTTTCATGATCAATTAAATCTAACCGTTCAGTACTTGATGTAGCTGGTAATCCTGATACAAGACGTGTTTCACGTATACTGCCAGCACCGCGTCCATCACCTTCAATAATTTTACAACTTCTTACAAATCTTTTGTAAACTTGTGGTTGATCAAAACGGCTAACTAGCGACCAAACTAAGCCTAATGGTGCATCAATGATTTGACTTAGACAGGAACTACACTGGGTTGATGATGATAATTCATGGTTATGGTAACGTCGACTAAACATTTCTATTGTGTTGGGATTTGTATGATCAAGTTGCTGTCTAGAGTTTGAAGGGTATTGTGAGTAAAACATTTGCATCAGGTTTCTAATAGAAAAAGAGTGTGATGTTGATAACTAGTGATGGTCGGTTTATATAGAGACTGAGTTATTAAAGATCTGAAAGATAAGTCTGAACTAAGGAGATCTTTAACCACTTGCATGTACTTTGGAACGGCTGTCGTTTAGTGTCCAAAATTGGATTTTTATTATTTTGCTTCCGGCGAGTCAGCCTTGAGATATTAACCTGGCAAACAATCTTCCTTCAAAGTAATTTACCTGTGGGTGTGTCGCCTATGAGCTTTTACCCAAATTTGTTTTCAGAACTTATCGTAATTATATTGCTTTTCACTCCCCAGAAGATAAAAACGATAGAATTCTATTTCTTTTTAAGCTAATTGACGCCGTTTCAATTCAACCCCTGAATTATACGAGCAATTCAGTGGATGTATATGTTACAACAGCAACGACTGCAACCAAAATAATGTATAGGAAAATATCCCATTCTTTAGCTCTTGCTTATCAAGCGCGTCAATATGAAATTGTCTTAGCTTTCAATGTGATGCTTTGATGTTTGAGAAAATGGTGATGTTCCCAAGCCGCCGGAAGCAGACATCGGGGTGTTAAGATTTGTGTGAGTTTATACATTGTGCTTACTAGAGTGTGGTAAAATGGTATCTATGGCTAGACTTAGAGTGTCAGCAATTCTAGTTCAAGTTTGTCACCGCACTTTTAAGATGTGCCTTCCAGGCTTTCTAATTATCCATCAAAGAATTGCATTATTTCAGGGTTCTATCTTCGGTGTTACATGAGTGAACAAAAGCTTATGTGTCTTACAATTTTCATGATGTTAGGTTTCATACGATTCATGTCTATAAAAACTATAAACAGATATAACATCTTTGAGTCCAGAGAGGTGTGAATTGGGTTGTGCCACCACCAGCACAGCCCAGCACACCACGTTAAAATTTGAGCACAGCCCAGCCCAGCACGTGACTTAGCACAGCACGGCACATCACGTTAGCTAAATGGGACCTGCTGGGTTTGACTAATTGGCACAATAGCCCAGCACAGCACGCGGCACGGATTAGCACGTGGCACGGTACAACACAACACGTTAAGAAAGCACGTCATAATATGTATAAAATACTACAAAACATGGCACAATAATCACATTTTGTGTATATTTCAATAAAAAGCTTTTATTCTAGCCAATTATTGACATTTTATCATCGTTTTGTTGACTTACTTTCATAATAATACATATAATACCTAAATATTTAGAAAACATTTATATTAGAAAACATAAAATAAATGTGCCCGGCACAGCACAGCACGGCACAACACGGTTATTTTTCTAGCACATCCCAGCCCAACACGCCTTCTAGCACGGCACGTTATAATCTCCGGCACAGCTTAGCACGGCACATAACACGCTAAGCACGTGATTTCGTGGGCTGTACTGTGCTGGGCCGTCACGTTTTACACCTCTAGGGCCAGATATCCCGTCACTTAAAATGAAAACAAACAAGTATGGTTAACAAGAGCAAAATGCAAGGGAATTCAAAATTATACGAAACAAGTTTTATGTTGGAGAAAACTAAAATATTTTTTTCGGTAAACTCTAGCACCAACTCTTACACAGAAGATCTAACAACCAACTCTTACACAGAAGATCTAACAACAAAGATATCTATTGTCGGGGTATTTCTTGGTGCCTTTTCCAAATCCAAAGTCTTTTCCAGTAGCAAGTACCGGGTCGACTAGAGAATATCTCCAAAAAATATAACATAGTTTTTACGCCGGCTTGTCAAGCCTTGCACAACTTGCACTACAGCAAGCAAAATACTTGACGCTACCCGCGCCGCGATTGTTTATGGACCAGATTGTAAGTAATCACCGTTTTATGGGATTACGAATTCTCGACCATAAATGCGGATATGCTTACACCATGTCCATGTTGCATAAGCTACGGGGTATTTCCCCTTCACAATCCTGCCAACTGCAACGCTACAGGGGTTTCCCCCCTTCACAATCTGCAGGGTTGTCTTTACGTGTTCGCTGATTGTGTGGCAAAGAAATTGGCGAAGAATATAGAAAAGGGGGTTTGTTAGTCGTCGTACCTGAAACCTACCTCTTCCACGCGTATCGCCGCCCTCCATGTCTGTCTGTCCAACGCCTGCTCTGTTAAGAGATTTCGCTTGCACATGTCCTTCTTTACGCACTCATCCCAAGTTAGCTTCGGTCGGCCTCTACGCTGCATCCTTCCGTCCGCGCGCCTAATGCAACCTACTCGCACTGGAGCATCATGCGGTCTTCACTGGAGATGCCCAAACCAGCGGAGCCGATGCTGGGCGAGCATCTCCTTGATTGGCGCTACCATAAGTTTCTTGCTTATGTACTCATTCCTGATATGGTCATGCCTCGTATGACCGCATGCCCACCTCAGCATCCGCATCTCGGTACTCTTGAGCTTCAAAGTGTCCCGATTGTTCGTCGCCCAACATTCCGCACCATATAGCATGGTAGGCCTGATCGTTGTTTTGGTGCCTTTTCCAAATCCAAATCCAAATCCAAAGTCTTTTCCAGTAGCAAGTACCGGGTCGACTGGAGAATATCTCCCAAAAATATAACATAGTTTTGGTGCCTTTTCCATCACTTGCAAATTTCTACATACTTTAATTGATTCACACCTGTCTCTGTTCCCGCTCTTGATTCAGGTACGACACCTTTACATTCCTAATTAATTTTATCAGTACTTTAAGTATACATTTCAATCAAGCACTAGCGCAGTAATTTCTTATACCTTCATTACTCGTGTAGTAACATTTTAGAATTTCTTTACAATTAATCATTGATTGGTCGATCCGGCTCAGTGTTTTGAATTAGTTGCTTATCAAATTGTAAACTACCCTTTATTATCATTCCCCGTTTTTTCAATCAGAATATAACAAAGAACGATTTTTTGGACCAGCCTTTTTTTGGGACCATTGTTTTATAAGGCCATCTACCCTATAATTATAAGAGATGTCCTAAAGTGTAGACATTGCTAATTTGTCCTTAACCCTAATTAAGATTAAAACTAAACTAATAACCACCAAAATATAAATTTAACCTAATCTAATCTATTAACAAAAAACCAAAATCAGACCCCTTTACCTAGCCGCACAAGGTTTTGGGAGAAATTTTATTTTTCTTCTCTTCTTCTTCTTCCTTTCAATACCAAGCTCCGTCTATCCACACCCATTCTCAAGCCCACTATAGAGCCAAATTTTAAATTCAAACCTTATTTCAATATCTAACCCTTTCCTAACCTACTCCCTAGCTTCCCAACAACTTATAAAGCTAGCCCTTTTTTCCCATAGCCCCAGTCACCAGTGCTTCGCCATAATCAAGAATGAGTATTTTGGTTTGGAATTGCCAAGGAATTAATAACCCAACAACAATCCAACACTTAAAAAGACTGGTTTCCTTACATAAGCTCGACATCATTTTTTTGTCCGAAACTTTAGCCAATGAAACCCATATGGCGCGTATTGCCCAATCACTCCAATTTCAAAACCACACCACGGTACCCAAAATAGGCAGAAGAGGTGGACTTTGTTTTATGTGGAAGAACCCCTAAATGTTTAGGTTGTGCTTCAATCTCAAAGCTACATTCATGTGATCCTCACCCCTCCACCTCCAAGTCCACCATGGATTTGCACCGGTATATACGGACCACCTCACCCGGACGCGAGACAAGACTTATGGGAGGATTTTCCCACAATTTTTTCAGGCATCAGCCCCGTAACATCGCGGTTAGGAGACTTTAACGAAGTGATGGATCAGTCGGGAAAAAAGGGGGGCAGACCAGTAACGCATGGACAGACGCAGCCTTTCCTCACAATGATAAACCAAATGGGATTCATGGGCCTCGGATTCCGTGGGGATACTTACACATGGACAAACAATCAACAAGGACCAGATAATATAATAGAAAGGTTAGATCGAGCCATCGCCACCCAGCAATGGCGTACCGCTAACCCTCATGCAGGCGTTACTCATCTCCTGAGAATAGCTTCTGATCATTTTCCAATCCTTATTATTGTTTCCATGGTCGACAGAAATGGCTCTTCTTTGTCCACTTTATTACAAAAAGGAGATGAGTTTCTGGAAAGTCCACTTTATTACGTAAACTTAATTTCCGTTGGTTATTTCTTGGCCAGTGAGTGCTACACATTTCTACTCCCTACAAGCCAAGGCTTGGCTTAGGCTTGGCGCTACATTGTAGCACAAAATATGTCATAGTACTTCTTGGCTATAAATTATTTTTGCCATAGTCGAGAGAAATGGCTCTTGATAGTGCTTGGCCTGATAGTTCTATCTTTTACAATAATCAGCTAAATCATTGGGTCAACGATTTGGTTTTTACCTTCCCTTGTTGCGCTTAGGCGCCACTTACCTTGTGTCTCTTATTTCTTTCCCAAATAAAATTTTAACCTTTTTAAGTCAAAAAAAAAAAAAACAATTTGGTAGTTGGTACTCTTTTCATGAATCAGACCAACTGAGTCCCTTAGACACCTTTTTTGTGCATAATACCCTTTTGACAATTTTTTAAAAATGCATGTTCTTTTTATAAAAATACAATATGGACTTAGTTGAGTTTAGTCGATTGACAAATGATTGGTATAAAAATTACAAGTTCGATTTTCTGGCATGACTGGTTCTGATTGTACTCACAATGTGAGTTGATTTTCTATTGTTTTTTCCTCTTCATGACCTTTTTGGTTAAGTGTTCTTCATCATGCGTTATGAGCAGCGACCTAAAAACCCATATGTCATTTAATTTTCATGAACTAATCACGTTTTTCTTAAATTTTAATACAGACATCTATGATCGAAGAGTTCCTCGACTTCAAAAAGATAAATATATTGGACCGAAAATGCAAGAGTAGCGTTGTTTTAGTCATAAAAACCAACAACACAACAAGTAGTAGTTTGCAGCTGGAAAATGCCACCGCCCGGATTTTCATTTTAACGAAACATAAAAGACGAAAGTAAATTATGAGTTTATTTAAGGTGTCGGAAGAAACTGAAATTTGACTTTCGGAATTCGGAATAGTGATAGCTTGTTATCTACCGTTCGCGATCATCCATTTACACCTAAGAAACTCACAAAATGTTGGATGGCTTCTACACGAGCTTTGGAAGAACCAAGCAATTGATGATAATATCATCTACGAAGTTTACAACCAATGTTAGAGAGTTAGATGCAGTTGCACTGTGATGTAGTACTCTGAATCAACTCTTTATGTTGATTCATTGTTTAGTATCAACAATGATTGTTGATCCCTTACGGCAGTATGAACTATGACTGTTGATCTTTTGCTTACGTATCAACTATAACAATTGATCCAACGTTTCTGATTAGCTTACTCAAGCCTTTTTCTTTCCTAGTTTACGTAGAATTCCTTTTCTTTTCTGTTTAGTCGGTTCTTGTGAACCTATTTAAAAGCTATGCCTTCTTTTTTAGAGTTACATCTTATTATCAATTTAATTATCAATTTTACAACCTAGAATCTTGATTCTAGAATCATATTTTATTAAGTTTCTGACGGAACTTAAAACTATCTTCACAACCTTAGCAACTAGTTTTCTATCTCCTTATCTGTGCTACACTAGTTGGTATCAGATACATAGTTTTTAGATTTTTATCTAGAGACAGATCCTTAAACCGTTTCCGCACCTCAAAACCCTAACTTTTCATCAACTTTTAGTTTCCTTTTTCAGAAAAATCTCAATGGGAGACAACTCGTTTTCCAAAGCTGATTTTGAAGAACTCTTGAAACCACTTTATACGACCATCACTGAGATTAAAACTTCCATTACTTCCCTTGAGACCAAGCTTGAAACCAAGATTGATGCAATTAAATGTTATTTAGAGACAAAACTGGGAGTTCATGATGAGTGGCTGCTCAAATTATGGAAACACGCTGGTTTTGATGACAAAGAGATGCCTGGATTAGACGATGATACAGAAGAAGGCGAAAAGAAAATAGGAGAAAAGGAAGATGATGAAACAAAAACTGGTTCTTTTGTTCAGAATACTTTTATTCCTGAGAATGTCTCACATCAACTTCAACACAAAGATCCATTAGAAGGTTTTATTCAACAACAAAAAACTGTTACTGTGATTCTCAACGGTGATGAAGATGACATAATCGAGGAACTCGAAGCACAAAAGTGGATAGACGATAAAAGATGGAAGTCTAGTATGAATCCTTATGGAACTCTACCTGAATATAAATTAAAGGCTGATATACCTAACTTTCACGGTGGATTACAAATTGAGGAATTACTGGACTGGTTTTATGAAGTAGAATCCTTTTTCAGCTTCATGGACATCCCTGACTCTTCTAAGGTGAAGCTGGTAGCCTATAAACTCAAAGGTGGAGCTGCAGATTGGTGGGAAACTCTTTGTGAAGATCGACGTAATTATTACAAACCTCCTACACGTACTTGGGATAAAATGAGACGTTTATTAAGGGATAAGTTTTTACCAAGAGATTACAAACAGCAACTGTTTATCAAACTTCAAAACTGTCAACAAGGAGCTAGACTTGTTGAAGAATATGTAGCTGAGTTTTACAATTTAATTGCACGTAATCAATTAAATGAAACTGAAGAGCAATTAGTTACACGTTTTATAGAAGGTCTAAACAACTTAATTCAGCAGGGGATGACACAATCCGTGTTTACAAGGGTTGAATCTATCCAACAAGCTATTAAGGTAGAAAGGCGTGTACTCAATACTTCCAGACTAGCAACTCCACGACAAGCTCGTTATCAACATTATTATAAACCTGCAAAACCATATAATTCTTATTATGGTAACCAAGGTAAAAGGGGATCAACAATCGTTGTTGATCTACAAGATAGAAGTGCTGGTCAATATTATCAGCAGCAACAAACAACATCTATTCCTTCCGACAATGCTCCGGTTATGCATATTCCATCTGCTAAGCCACTTCAGAGTACACAACAAAAAGATGTTACTCCAACTACCAGAGGTAAATATCAACAGCAATTCCCTCAATTATCTAAACCTCCTAATCTTTATTCAAAGTTTAGAGGAGGCAAGTATAATAAGTGCAACCAAACTAGCCATACTTCTAGTGACTGCCGCAAGTTTCATGCTTATATTAATGAAAATCATGAAGAAACACAAGAAGAGGATGCACTGGGGGATGATGAAATTAATTATCTACATGAACATGAGTCTTATGATGCAGATTTTCTTGGAGTTATTCGTCCCATATTAATTACTGAGCCATGTGTTACTCAAAGACATAATATTTTCAAGTCTCATTGTGTTATTGAAGAAAAATTTTGTCGCATGATTATTGACAGTGGGAGTACAGAAAATTATGTGTCTGCAGGGTTAGTTGAGAAACTTGGTTTGCCTATTATTGCTCATCCAAATCCATATTCAGTTGGTTGGATAAAAAGTTCTTCAACTCAGAAAATCACTCATCCGTTTTTAGTAAAGTTTTCTTTCTCTAGATATGAGGATTCTACTCTATGTGATGTTATTAACATGACTGCAGCAAGCTTACTGTTGGGAAGACCATGGCAATATGACATTCGTTCTGTTCATAACTACTATGACAATACCTATACTTTTGTTCATGAAGGTTTTACTAAAGTTTTTGTGGCCTCTACAATCTTCTACTTAAGTAAAGGAGCCTACAGATAAGAAGACAACTGCCTTAGTTGCTACTATTGTCCATTCTTTAAATTAAACTCATTCTCTGAGTTCTCATGAAGCTGCTAAGCCAATGGTGAAGATTCCATACAAGTTACAACCATTACTGTCTTTTTTTAGTGAATTATTTCCTGATGAGTTGCCAAATACTTTACCTCCTCTGAGAGATTTACAACATCAGATAGATTTTATACCTGGAACTTCTATTCCTAATCAACCTCATTATAGATTAAGTCCTAAATAGCATAAGATATTACAAGGACAGGTTGATGATTTGTTACAAAAAGGTTTGATTAGATTAAGCAAAAGTCCATGTGCTTGTCCATCCTTTTTAGTAGACAAGAAAGATGGTGGACATCGTATGTGTATAGACTGTAGAGCTTTAAATAAAGTTACTATACCATATAGGTTTCCTATACCAAGAATTGATGACATGATTGATATGCTTTCTAGTGCTAAAGTGTTTACAAAGCTTGATTTACGTAGTGGATATCATCAAATACGTATTCATGAAGGTGATAAGTGGAAGACAGCATTCAAAACAAAATAAGGTTTATATGAATGGTTATTAATGCCTTTTGGTCTATCTAATGCACCTGGCACATTTATGCGTCTCATGAACCAAGTTCTGCAACCTTTTCTTGGAAAGTTTGTCATTGTTTATTTTGATGACATATTAATCTTTAGCAACACGGAAGAAGAACACATAACACATTTATCTCAGGTGTTCAAAGCTTTACAAGAAAATGTTTTGTATGTGAACTTGAAGAAGTGCACTTTCTTTACAAACAGAGTCACTTTCTTAGGCTATGTTGTGTCAGATACTGGTATTTCTGTGGATGATTTTAAGATAAAAGCAATCATTGATTGGCCTACTCCAACATCTATACGTGAAGTGCGCAGTTTTCATGGATTAGCCTCTTTCTATTGAAGATTTGTGAGGAATTTTAGTACCATTGCAGATGGTTTAGCAGAATGTTTGAAGCGTGATATTTTTGAATAGACTGAAGAAGCAGATAAAAGCTTTAATTTGCTCAAGAAGAAGTTATGTAGCGCTCCTGTTCTTTCCATGCCAAATTTTGATAAACCTTTTGAGATCCATTGTGATGCTTCTATTATTGGCATATGAGCTGTATTATCTCAAGAAGGTCATCCAATTGCTTACTACAGTGAAAAGAATTCAGATACAAGAAAGAAATGGTCTACTTATGAGTTGCTCTTGTTCAGGCTCTTAAGAACTGGCATCCTTATCTTATTCACAGTGAGTTTGTTGTTAATACTGATAATCAGGCTCTTAAATTTTTGAAGACTTTAGCAAAGGTCAATCGCATGCATGATAGGTGGTTATCTACTATCAATTAGTACACTTTTTCTATTAAACATCATAGTGGAAAACTTAATCAAGTTGCTGATGCTTTGAGTAGAAGAGCTCATCTTCTTGTTACTCTCAAACATAAGAGTTTAGCTTTTGATTTCTTAAAAGATCTGTATAGTGAAGACAAAGATTTTCAGCATCTCTGGGACAAGTGTGGTTCTTCACCATGCAGTGTTGATGATTTTCCCATTCAAGAAGGATTTCTTTTTAATTGAAATCGTTTATGTATACCACAATGTTCTCTACGTCTTCATCTGATCCAAGAATTACATGGCAGTGGCCTTGGTGGACATTTTGTGCGTGATAAAACCATAGCTTTGGTTGAAGAACGTTATTTCTGGCCTTCTCTTAAACGTGACGTTCAAAAGTGCTTGCAGAAATGCATGGTTTGCCAGCAGTCTAAAGGGACTATTCAAAACACGGGTTTGTATACTCCACTTCCAATTCCAGATGCTCCCTGGGTGGATATTAACATTGATTTTTTGCTTGGATTACCGCGTACTTCCAGGGGGGATGATTCTATTATGGTGGTGGTTGATCGTTATTCAAAGATGGCTCACTTCATAGCTTGCAAGAAAACAACTGATGCTTCCAATATATTGCTTACTTATTTTTCAAAGAAGTGGTACGTTTGCATAGAATTCCCAAGACAATTACTTCTGATAGAGACACTAAATTTTTGAGTTACTTCTGGAAGTCTTTATGGATGCGTTTGGGAACTAAACTTCAGTATAGTACTACTGCTCATCCACAAACAGATGGACAAACTGAAGTGGTAAATCATTCTTTAGGCAATCTAATTAGATCCAATGTTATTGGAGGAAAAGAAAATCAATGGGACAATCTCCTTCCACATATGGAATTTGCTTATAACACTTCAATTAATCGATCTACAGGTAAGACACCTTTTGAGATTGTTTATCCTAAAGTTCCTAACCATATTTTGGATTTGGTAGTGCTTCCGAAGCAACGAAAATCAAATGCTAAGGCAGATAACTTGCTTGAGAAAGCTTTTCTAATTCACCAGGAAGTAAAAGCAAAGCTTACAGATTCTAACAACAAGTACAAGGAAGATGCAAATCAACATAGAAGACTTAAGACTTTTGCTGAAGGATTATTGGTTATGATTCATCTCAGAAAAGAAAGATTTCCTACCGGGACTTATAACAAGACCAAGATGAAGAAATATGGACCATTCAAGATTCTGAAGAAAATCAGTGATAATGCATATGTCATTGATCTTCCATCTAATTGGAACATCTCTAATATCTTCAATGTGCAAGAAATTTTTACATTTCATGGAGATAATGAAGTTTTTTCTATTCAACAACTCGTGGGCGATTTTCTTTCAAGAAGGGGGACTGATGTAGTACATCTTCTCTGTATCAACTCTTTATGTTGATTCATTGTTTAGTATCAACAATGATTGTTGATCCCTTACGACAGTATCAACTGTGACTGTTGATCTTTTGCTTACGTTTCAACTATAACAGTTGATCCAACGTTTCTGATTAGCTTACTTGCTTTGCAAGCCTTTTTCTTTCCTAGTTTACGTAGAATTCCTTTTCTTTTCTGTTTAGTCGGTTCTTGTGAACCTATTTAAAGGCTATGCCTTCTTGTTTAGAGTTACATCTTATTATCAATATTATTATCAATTTAATTATCAATTTTACAACCTAGAATCTTGATTCTAGAATCAGATTTTATTAAGTTTCTGACGGAACTTAAAACTATCTTCACAACCTTAGCAACTAGTTTTCTCACTACACTGCAATCCCTTTGCCGATCTTACAAGTGTAGTCTGCCCATTATACTTTTAACTACTTGTTAGCTTGATTTGCTTAAACTCAAAAATCCAATTGTTATAATTTTAAATATTCATATTTAACCATGTAACCACTGATTCATTTCAGCATCGGTAATCTCTTATGAATATTACATTTTCCTTTTACAATAAGTATTGCTGCACCTGTAACACCCATTTCAGGTTATGATATCTATATATACCAGTCTCAAACGAGGTCTACATTTAATAGAGGCATTTGCCTCTTTCCATCAAAAAGAAAAAAAAAAAGAAAAAAAGTTAGTACTATGTTTCCGGTTGCCCAACTAAGCATGAGGCATGGAAATCACCTGCGATTATGGTTCATTCGGATAGTAACAGGAACCAACAAGATGACTGCATAATTCAAGTAGATAAGCGATGGGGCATTTCTCAATTTAAGAAGGGTCGTGCTACCCCATGCGACAGTGCACAACCGTTTCCTAAGCTAGCACATTGTAGACCGTTAGATTAGATTATTAACGGATAAGGATACAACTTAGTCATGTTGTACCTTTTTCAGATTAGTTAGTCCGTAGTCTTTTGTTATTTCTAAATTGTAAGCCCTTCTTATGAGATTATGCTGCTGATGGATAAAGAGTGACTGCCATCATTAAAGAATTATTATTTGATCTTATTGAAAAGTAAATCAAATATGAAAAATTGCGAACTGATTATGAAGCAGTACAGGGTTAGCAATTTTGATTCAATTAGTGATTCAGGTATAAGCTTGATGGGATGGGATGTGCTGGAGAAATTGAAAATGAAACAGGGCCTCTTCCACCTTCGATAGCACCACCTTGTCCGCCGCCATCAACACCACCACGATTCCCTCCACCAACTCTTCAGCATCACATCAACATCACCTACCAGATCAGGCTATCATTGCACACTACCAGCAACACTAAGTTGGGGGCTTAAAAATTGGAAGAGAAGTAACAGATTTATTTATTTTTTGTGAAAGAATCCTTCTCATATAAAAGGATCCAAAACTGTTCATCAGTTATTTACGAACAAACACTTGCAGAAATAAAATAAAACGAGGAAGAATAACTGGAAAAGAAAAGCCAGTGTATATAAAGATAGAAGGACTTTTTTACAATTACTTATATTTTCTAACAATCGTACATTCATTCTCTAAGATATGAGTTATAATCTAATGGCTGAAAACGTGCTAGCTTATAATGGTTGCCTAAGCTGTCGCGCGGGACCGCATTTCCCATTTAAGAAAGTGAGTTAAGGGTCCTTCCTTGTGAAATCCTGGGCTCTTGGCTAGCTGGCAATCAAGATATTTTTCTCTTTAGATTAGTGCTGGCAGATATACTCAAAAAATATTCCTTGCATGCAAATATTATAAAAATATTCGTGCATGCAAAGGAAAGTAACTGCAGACCAGCACGTGTCACATAAATACACAGCAGCATATTTAGGATCCTTTCTTTTTCTTTTCTTTCTCGTGCGAATTTCTTTCAACTTTTCAACGGCTGATAATAACGAGAAAATGCAACCGACTCCACTTGAAAAGAAAAAATTTCCCCCAAATCTTTCTTTGGTTTTTCCCTGATTCCTTCTGCTCCTACGGAATCTCTCTTGAAAAATCCACCCATTTCCATTTCCCAAAACTTTCAATCCAAAATCTCAAATCACAACCTTCAGGATCAGATTCCATCCATTGATTTACTGGTACAGATCTCTATGCTGTCTTGAAACTCCAAATCAATTTTCCCTATTTTGATTGGTTATTTAGAATCTTTTAAGTTTTTGGTGAAGAATTCTGAGATCTGTGATCTGATTATACCGTTTTTGTGTTTTAGGCCCTCAGATTTGGTATTGTGATGGGTGTGAATAATAGTGAAGGACGATTACCAGGAGAAGCAAAGAAGATATTACATTCATTGGCATCAAAATGGAGTGATATTGTAGATTCTAATGATTTACAGGTGACTCCATTGAAAGGAGCAATGACAAATGAAGTGTATCAGATAAAGTGGCCGAAAGCGGAAGGGGATCATAATCCTAGAAAGGTTCTGGTGAGGATTTATGGTGAAGGTGTGGATTGTTTTTTTGATAGGAATGATGAGATTCGGACGTTTGAGTGCATGTCGAAACACGGACAGGGGCCGAGGCTGCTTGGGAGGTTTCAGAATGGACGCATCGAGGAGTTTATTCATGCAAGGGTATGTAATGTTGTGTTACCATTGAATTTTATGGAATTATATTGGTTGTTTTGCTGATTTTGGATATATCATGTGGTTTTATAGATGCGGATACTTGAATTTTGATTGCAATCTTATTGGAAAATTAGAGATCGATTGTTGATTTCGTGTTTCGTTTAGAATGGCAATAAACATTTATTATGGTGCTCAAAGATTAGGTTGAACTACGAGGATAGACTAAACCATCTCTTCCTATGTTTTGGGAGAAACTGAATGTTCATGTAAATCTGGATTCATTTGATGTCAAAATTGTTATGCATTAGGTTGGGTCTTGAAATTGTAGACACTTCGCTAATTTTGTTTGTGTTAAACTGGAGCCTCTGGATGTGTATGTTTAAGTTACTTGTTTTTTGACCTTTAGCCTCAAAATGGATTTTGCTATATTACAATTCAATTCAAAATATGTGATGGTGTGTTACAGATAAAAATCAAAGTTGCTTAGGTTGTTTTCTTACACGTTTGGTTGATGTGAGTCGTGTTTGTACTATATGTATTTCGGCTATTAGGTATGGGCACCTTAGAATTTTAAACCTAGCAAGAAGAAAGATTGACCACAAAGGAACATTCTCTGTTACCCCTTGGAGCAAAGCTGCTTTTTGAACCCGTTCTTTGGTTTGTAATTTACAGGGCACTCACTGAGGTGCCTTAAATGTCATGTCACTATTTTTGTTTGTATGTTATGTACTTTAATGTAAATGGTCTGGGAGGTTACAGCTGATTAATTCGCGGATGACTTAGTAGATTAACTGTTTAGAAATTGTTATTTTGTTACTGCTCAACAATCTTAAAATAATGATTGTGTTTCCATGTGGTTTCTGGGAATTTCAGACACTATCTGCACCTGACTTGCGTGACCCAGAGATATCTGCTTTAATAGCAGCCAAAATGTGGGAGTTCCATGATCTTCAAATGCCTGGTCCAAAGAATGTAATCCTCTGGAATAGATTAAGGTACAGACTTATTCTCCAGAATCACCATAAGCCAATTCGTAATAGCAAGAGCTCTGTTTTTGCTAACTGTTTGTCACTTTTTCCTCAGAAATTGGCTTGTTGAGGCCAAACGTGTGTGTTCACCTGAAGAAGCTAGTGCACTTAAGTTGGATTCCCTTGAGGCGGAAATCTCTATCTTGGAAGAGGCACTTTCAGGAGAGAGCAGAAGGGTTGGCTTTTGCCATAACGATTTGCAATATGGAAATATCATGATGGATGAAACAACCAGATTAGTGACTATAATTGTAAGTTTCTTATCTCATACATTTCTAGGTACTTTAAACCATACTTTAAACCCTTGTTTGGTTTGAAATTATGTAACAAACTTAATATCCTCCGCTTCCTGTTTTGTAGGATTATGAGTACTCTGGTTATAGTCCAATCGCCTATGATATTGCGAATCACTTCTGTGAAATGTCCGCTGATTATCATTCCGAGACACCTCATATCTTGGATTTTAATAAATACCCAGGTGAGTGTTGATATTCAGCTTTGCGGTCTTTTTTGCATGTCTTTTTTTTAATTTCTTTTTTTCATTTTAGTGAAAAAAAAAATAACTTACTAGCTGACAGCAGCTCTAATTAAGCTCATTTCCTTCCGACACTTGTTTAACAGCTTTGGAGGAACGGAAAAGATTCGTAATTCGGTATTTGAGTTCTTCAGGTAATTATTTAGTTTTCTTGTCTAATCAATGTACTTCTATTATACAAAACGTTTACAAAACACGCTATCAAAAAATTTCACCGCCATAACTTGTAAAATATGAAACTTAAGGGAGGTAAATTCCGTAGATATCTCAATTCTGAGCCGTATTACCACTGTTCACTAAAATAACCTTTAGCGTGAATGTTATTGTAGTCATTTTCCTAGTGTCAAATGGGTATTGGCCCTTGCAACAAAATCCCGTGAGAACCACTTTGTTCTGCAATTTGGTGGAGCAGGTCAATGTTTCTCTGGACATTCTAGAATTTTAGACTGGCTGACTGAATCTAATGTTCTGTGACATTGAAAAAAAGTGCCAAGTTAGAGATTTATTGACATATTCTTTCTTCAGTTTGTTACTTAGCGCCTTTTTTGATTTGTCTTAGGCAAACAGCCAAGCGACGTTGACGTGGAAGAGCTACTCGAAGAGGTAGAGAAGTTCACCCTTGCAAGCCATTTGGCTTGGGGCTTGTGGGGAATAATCTCGGTAAGCTTTCCATTGTGTTCACTTCGCTGATAAAATTCAAGCATTATCCCAGAATGAAGTGAATTATTGGGAGAGATCTTCTAGGCCTAAAAAAGAAAACTTCTGCACCTCACTTTGTTTTTTGACGCTATTCCTTAGACCCTCCATCTGACTACAGTGTTTGGTTTACAGGAACATGTAAATGAGATCGACTTCGATTACATGGAGTATGCAAGGCAAAGGCTTGACCAATACTGGTTGAAGAAGCCCATATTATTCTCTTCTTCTATAGACAGCAACGGTGTCAGCATTGTGAGATAGTTAATCTTTAAAGCCTAAACAATTCATTTCCTGTAATCTTCATTCCCAGCAGTGCAATGTGTAAATCATACTTTTTGAGGTTTGAAAGTTTCATGTAAAATATGTACCTTGTAGCAGTAATAATAATAATTCCAGAATTATCTCTAACTTCTTATTCTTTGGGGAAAAACTTGCATTTTGTTGAATTTCCTTCGAGTTGTTCCCACTTGCATCAGATAGCATGCTTCAGTGTGCCGTTCTTTTAAACTTGGAGGTACCACCGGCGACCTAAAATATTATATTGTTATCAACAAAGTACCAGTGGTCTAGTGGTAGAATAGTACCCGGTACATTCTTTTTTCTTTGAGCTATGATTTGGCTCTTTTTGCTTAGCTCTTAAACAGTTTATGAAGGCTGAGCACAAGTTACAGGTGCTTACACGCAATCCGAACAAAACATTTGGCTCTCAAATTTTATTGACAACACGCAAGGAACACAATGGATGAAGTTGTTTTGTCATGTGAACACTTTTACAGGTTGTAAAATTTTATTGACAACACTGCACACAAAGAATGTAACTTGAATCAACATGCTCTTAAAACAAGCAGTTGAGTATATATTTGAAGATACAAATTTACAAGGAACAGGCAACCGCGCGCGTATCATTAGTCAAGGAGATCTTATCCAAGGAGTTAAATGTTGCAAGGTCGATTGATGTTCGAGAGTATACTGTGAAATGCTTACAGCTGCCTGTGTTTATGTTTGAACTCCAGAGAAGTATTGTAATGCCAGAAACGGGTTTCTTTAACGATCCCCACTTGATGCATCCTGAAATGCAAAGAACATGAAAAATTGGTAACTCTTTCATACCAACACAGAGGAGTGTGCATTAACTTGGTCAGAACTGTAAACTACTTGCACTTCGGAGGTCTCCTGAACTTGTTCTTGAATACCAACACATTGTCTTGAAATTGAAAATCTAAACACCTCCCATTTCCTCAACTCCTCTCATGACACA
This sequence comes from Papaver atlanticum, assembly GCA_023531105.1. Lineage (NCBI taxonomy): Eukaryota > Viridiplantae > Streptophyta > Magnoliopsida > Ranunculales > Papaveraceae > Papaver > Papaver atlanticum. The sequence continues at coordinate 215,917 of JAJJMB010011752.1, read as the reverse complement.
GAATGCCAAACATTTACTCTAGACCTCGGCTAAGATGTGGTTAAGAATCAGAAATTAAAAGCAATCTTGGCAACATTACACTATAATGAAGAATAGGAAGGATGAGTACCTATCCGAAACGACTCCTTCCAATCCCAATATTGAAATCCAAATCTCGTATAGCATCTTCTTCTTCCTCTTCTAGTGCTAGTTCTGCATCGGTGAATACAAGGGCTTTCTTTAGTTTCCTATGACAGAAGACCTCTACCTCAGCCATAAAAAGGGCAGTCACTGGTCGATGATCAGAAAGCAAGTTCTCTGTCCTCCTGTAATTCAAGTTTCTCAGTCCCTTTCCAAATGAAAGTATCCGATCGCACCTGAAATGATAATTAACATCTAGTCAGTTTTATGACAGTTGTAAAAAAACCAAAGTAGTCCATTTCTAAGAGGGTATACAAAATTATCAAATTTAAAGTGTTCAACTTTTACAGTCATACCATGAAGGAACACGTCTCTTTTCCTTTTTCGTTGGGTCTTCTCCACAATATTTTCTTGAATGAGGTTCATATTTGTATGTAGGTGCAAAACTTAAGGTACCTTCTTTCCATCCTTCAAATACGTGCCCTTTTTTAAATTCTTTTGATAGCTGTGACAATCAATGTGAGGTATAATCATATTCATTAGTCCAAGTTGACAATTACTCAAGAGGATTCTGATAAGTTTGATACTATCTTGTAAATTATGAGGGAAAGAGTGAAGTACCTGGTCTTTCTCAAGCAATGAAGACCATGCACTTTCAGAGATAAGCTGGCATGTTTTCTCGTATGGTAAACTGATTCTATAATTTAAATCCCCAAACCAAACTACTCTTCTGCAGATACATAAGAATGCAATGCAAATAAGAAAAGACGGAAACTATCAACTGTTAAATATTCAATAAGTTTTGCTCTATACTTACTCATGGTCGCTGATGGTTTTAGCTAAACCAATTGCAGAAACTGAATGAAACTGTGTGCGTCTATGAATTTCTTGCACATCAGAATTTCTTTTAAGTTCACTCTCTTCTTTTTCACCGGATGTTAAATGTGTGCATATAAAACAGAAGGGTGTCTGATATATAGACATGCTTACTGACACAGATCCCTGCATAGTTTTCGGAATGCATGAAAACGATTCACTAGATAAGAGAAACGTTAAAAAATGTCAATGCAAGGGGATAGTAGAAACCAACCTTGTTACCAATGTAACCCATGACACCAACACCAACAGTAGAAACCTTCAAGTTCTGAATATGTCGCCGCAAACCTCTACGTACCCATATAGTAATGAAAACTCCAACCATTTGCTTGCTAACTATCTTTACAAAGGGCGGTCTCTTCTTGGCTATATGTGCCTCGAGGTCACAATCCAAGATTGAATCTGTCTCAGCAAAACCAAATCTATCTCCACTTGGTGTTGGTTTAAAAGAATTGTATTTTCTAATAGAATCCGATTTCTTAAAAGTCTTGACTGATTTAAACGATTTCGCTCTCTCATGAACATGCTGGCCTACGAAATTCAGTGGTAGTTCTGGCCAACTTAGACCAATCTTTTCTATCCCACTAAGGTTTCTGTTTAAAATTTTCTGTTGGTGTTTAACTGCTGGTTCCGGGCTTCCCAGACTATCCTCCAATTTCAGGCAATTCAATCTGCTTAGTACTTTAGGCGAAATAACTTCATTCTCTAACCCATCTTCTTTCAAAGCCTGTAGAATCCTCACAGTCTCTAATCTGTCTTGTTTTAAAGCCTTTAGAATCTTGGGTGAAATAATTTCACTCTCTAATTCTTCCTCTTCTCTTAAAGCCTTTAACACAACAGCAAGTGTTGGGAGCTTGACACTATCTTCGCTTCCATCCATTTGATCATTTTCTCCGTCGAAGTCCATCAATTCATCATCAAATGGGTGGACTTCTTCACCAATTTCATCTTCTTCACTGGAAGTTCCATTTAGTATTTCATCTTCCATGTCCACTATATCATTCAATGTACTAGTTTTTGTTGGAGAAGGAGGTGCGCTATAGCATTTAAATGTTTTTTCCTTCAATGGCTGAGTTCTATTCAACGTATTGCGAATAACACTCTCCCATACTTGTACTGGTTTGTTGTCTTCCGCACCGAAAATGTTTCCAGCATTCAATGGAACAATCTCTTGAAAACTACAATTACGTATGAACAATAACAAAAATTGAATAACAAAAATGCTAAGAAATCAATGTGGACTTTTTCGATAGATAAATTGTGTAAGGAGACAATTACCCGAGCACATATATATCGGCGGGCTCATCAGTATCCAACCAATCTTTGATATCAAGGTCATCCGGTGGAACTACACCACCAACGTTCCATGTCCCAACACAAACTCTAAGAAAACCAAAGCAAATTGCAGGTAAGCAAAGAATTCTACCAGCATGAATTGCCATTTTAGCTAATAGTACTATTCTCAAAACAGTTAAGATTGAAATTACATACCTAATCTCTTTGTTGTTTATATATTGAGTCCGAAAAGTCTCCGAATTCCGCCGTCTTCTCTTGATGAATGTCTCATTGCCTAAAATTTCACAGACCAGGAAAAAAAAATCAGAATACAGGTCCACATCTAGCTACTATTAGCATGTACATAAATTCACTAATTTGGAGTAGCAACAAGTACATATTATTCTTCCATTGTTATGCTTAATCCTTTGAATCATGTTCCAAAGATACCGGATTTTACTGTTGATTGGATTTGATAGCAAAAAATTGTTACTAAAATTCTCTTTTTTTGTAAGCTACTCTATTATCCATAAAGATCCAAACCAACAACCTACAAGAACAAAAACAAGTACATTTTTCAATAGAATTTTACTAATAAATCATTTGCATTACCATTAAACACGAATTTAGATTGCTCCACTTTGTTAACACCAATTTCTGCAAAAAACAGACAGACAAAAAAACAAATTGGATTATCAAGAACAGCTAGAGTGAAATTCAGACAGAACCCAAGAAACAGGGGAAAGAAAGAAAGAAAGAAAAAATCAAAGTTTTTTCCATTAAAAAGCTTCTGATACTGAAAAAACAAGAAAAATGAATGTTAGGGTCATTCTCTGTTTTCTGTATTTATTGATTACCTTCATCATCAGAATCAGAGCCACTATCAGCTTCATCTGGGTCAGCACTAAAATCATCTTCATTCTTGTGTATGTTTAGCAGCTTTTTCAGAACAATTCTTGGCCAGAAAAACTGTTAATAAAAAAGAAGAATACAAATCAACCAGAGAAATCAAACCAGAAGAAGAACTACATAACAAGAAAGTAGTGAAGAAGAACAAAAAAGAAGGCCAAAATGAGAAAAGAAGGAAATGGATATACTACCTCAGATTGTCTTCTGAAATTGGGTTTCATAAGTGGTGCCATGTTGTTGTGTGGTGGTGATATTAATATAACCAGCAAGTTGGGGTTCTGAGATCTTCTTCTGTGATTATTTCTTCTTATATCTCTTTCTCTCTCTAAAAAAGTAAAAACAAAACAAGTTGATGAAATAACTTAACTTTCTATAATGGGGCTGTTTGATAGGAAGCTAGCTGCATAGACAAGTTGTTGAGTAAAGACAAGATAGAAGGAGATGATCATCATCACCATTAGTCAATCTTCTTCATCATTACTAACCTTGGTAATTGAACACTGGTAAAACTACTAAAAGGCTAAAAAAAACTTCAACAGAAAAAGAGAAAAAGAGTAGAGTAGATAAATTCTTCAACGGTCCCGGTTTTTTATTTTCCAAAATCTAGAGTACCGTAGAATTGTCCAAAATCTATTAACACCGAATAAAACTTGCAGGTCGGCCACGCAGAACGAGAATTTGGGATGTTTCCCTATGGTTCCCAAGAGAAAACCCGGTGGATACAGAATTACAGATATTATTATTATTAGTTTGGATGGACAAAACAAACAATATTAAATGAAAACAAACAAATTTTTAACTTATTTACTGGATTTTAAGCCATTGGGATCAAGTATTCTAAGTGTCTAAAATGGCTAGTAAAGGATGCTTAAAGCCACTTCAGAAAGTTATTAGATAAGCTTAAATTATGTTTAATCCCAGATAGTCTTAACTTGCTAATCTCATCATTCATCACCATTTTTATGATTATGGTAATATTATTTAACTCAGATAGTCTTAACTTACAAAAGTTTCCTTAATACTAATCTAATTGAAGTTGCTAATCCCCATCACCTTTCCTAATTGTTTGTCACCATTTTGTGATACTTAATAATATCTCTTTTGCTTAATCTAATCTAAGTTGCTAATGGTGATCATCTCCTTCTCCATTTAGTTAAACACCAACTTGTCCAGTTGGAAATGTCTTTTTATTCCTAGAGTTTGTAATAAAGCTGATGATGAGTTAGCTAAATTCAGCAGAAAGTTCAGAGTAGAGAGAGTATGGTCGAACAGTCCACTTACTGTCATTGAAACTCAGTTGTTCTCAGATTCTACAAACCTTACTTATTAATAAAATTTCCAAATTGTTAGCAGCAAAAAAAAATCAAAAGAAAAATCTAAGTTGCTAATCTAATCACCATTTTTATGATTATGTGAATACTTAATATAAATGATTCCTTAAAATAATCTAATCTAAGGTGCTAACCACCATCACCATTCCTAATTCTTTGTACTTAATCGGTATCTCTTTAGAATAACCTAATCAAAGTTGCTAATCTACTCACTATCTTTATGCTTAAGGCAATACTTAATATTATCTCATTAAGTCGAAACAGGATATTCAACTATATATTAATATTTGGATACTGAGTTTTAGTGTTTGGATACGGAATTGGCAACTTAAATGTAAAATGGTTGGTTGTAACGTTGTTAAATTAAAAATATTCGAACAACAATGAGTCAAAAAAAAAAATCCCCTGATTCTTAGTGTTAGGATACTTAATTGGCATCAGAAAATACGCTACACCGCCAATGTCATAGTAGTACAATGATAAAGTTATTGTGTGATTATACCGGTGATTTGCTTTGAAATTCTTGTCAGCAACAAATATCCATCCAAAAAATAAATAAATTACAGCATTCAATATTAATAGTCTATAACAATTTGTGTAGGATATGACGGGAACCATTGTATTGCCAAATTTAGTTATACACATCATTGAGTAGCTCAACTATCTTTGTTAATGAACAGTAAAAGGTGCTTTTTTCTTTGAGGCTGAAAAGTAGTTGTCTCCATGATTTGAGAAAGAACTAATTCCCCTATTTTACATTACAATTCCTCCCTGAAATGAATCATCATTTAAATGTTGACTAAATAGTTTTTGTATTTGACAAAGAATATATAGATTGAGATATTTAGTTATTTAGTGACCTAACCAGCTCACATGCGTGTTTCAAATAACAGAAAAGAAAATACCACCTAATCCAAATCAAGATGACAAAGATTATATGGAATTTCTGAGGTCAATTTTAATGAAGAATAAAATTCATACCTTTTAGAAAGCTTCAAAAAGAAAAAGAAAAAGATATCCTATACCACATACATATGTATTATTTTTTAAGCAATATCCTAAAAATTTATGTATAATGCATAAAGCAATAACCTGAATGATGGGTGTTTACATTCTTTATAAGGGATATACATCATATTAATAAAATTCTTTTCGTTTTTTTCTTTCTTTTTTTAATATTCTTTGATTTCGATCGATAGAAATTTTAATGCTGGCCAGTTTTTAACTCTGTTTGTTTGTATCAACACTTATGACTTTGCCATTATACTATAACTATATCACTTTTTACTTTATGGACAATAAGAATAGTAGTCGTTGTCATGAAAGTTTGTATAAAAACAGAAATCCAGTTCTCTTCGTTCCACATAGAAAATATGTAAGATTAGTGTTCGCAGTTTATCACGGAAAAAAGAATTCACCAGCCGGGATCACTAACCAATGTTTTTTGAGTAGAAAATGAATGCATATTCAGAATACCTTCACAGGTTTCATTGCTACTGCGGCCTTTACGTAATCGATCAGATAACATTGGTCATCAAAAGGATCTCCGGCGATCACGAAAGCCAGAACTTTTTAGAATATGGATCCTTATTCGAAGAGTGCATAACCGCATGGATAAGCTCACCCTAAACTGTCAATTTGTAATCCAATTTGGTATTTTCCTTGATATCGTAAAGAATGGGAATGTAATAATGTGGATTCATACATAAGAAAAAGTTATCTATTAAATTAAACGTTATATCTGTACCTATGGCAAGATTGTCAATGGGCCTGGTTCCTCCGGGATACCTACGGACCTGAAACCAGATCCGATAAAAAAGCGAGTTCAGGTCCTAACGTTTTCGGGGTCCGGTCCTAATTTAATGGACCCGCTACTGGGACCGGCAGAAAACCTAGATTGACCCTTGTCATGAGACCACTATGTATGCATATCTTTTCCGCCTGGACTCTCTATCGTTTGCTTCTTGGAAATGCTGATGTCGGGAGATGCCCACCCGAAATCCCATAAACGATCACTAAAATACCGAATGATGCACGTTTGGTCCGGATATCCGTTAGGTCTTTGAAAATTTATTACTCCCTTTGTTCCTAATATATATGCGGAGAAGTGTTTTTTCTTGTAGAATAAAAAACTTTTTTGATTTTATACATTTCCATTCACTTTCGTGTTTTACCCTTTGTCCAATTTCCAATACCAGAAACAATAGCTTAATTGTGATGATACCTAGGTATAATAAATGAGGGAAATATATGGAAAAACCATCTTGAAAATAGAATTCCGCGTATCTAATGGGACAACCAAAATCTAAATCTCCGCCTATATATTAGGGACATAGGGAGTATAGTTTTTTGTTAATTTTTTTTTTATGTTAGCTTGGATCTAATAATTTTCCAAAATTATTGTTACATCTATATTAAACGTTCTAGTTAAGATTAAATCTAAAAAAACATCAAAAAAATAATCAATCAAACTAGATTCGGCAGTTATATTCAACTTCTTCTTTTCCACCTCTCTACCATCTAAACTCCACATATGGGGAACAGTGAACCCTACCTATACCTATATGTGAATCTAAATTTAGATATGTGGTTTAGATTCCTGGGAGAAATTTCCACCTCGATTAAACCTTTGAATTTTGAGTAAAATTAGAACACAGCTGGTAAATATTCGACGGATAAGTGCTTTGAAAAAGGTAAATTTGGAATAATATTACGATTTCCTAGATTGTTGACAAAGCTATTGACAGAGACACGAGTGACTAGTGTACAGAGAAATTTCTGATTACAAAACAAAAGTTAAAAAAGTTATTGCAGGTTCAACACTATATATAGTACTAAATTTCCTGATTAGTGATCTATCAGAATCAGTATTGTAATTTTTTTTTGGAGTTTCCAATTTACATTTTCATCTTTTCCTTTTTCTAATGCTGCTAGTTCCACGCTTCAAAAGGCAGAAGAAGAAGAGATAAGACTATGAATGATGCATCTTGGTAGGGCTTAGACTTAGATATTTATGGGCAAGGCCAAGCCTCATCCTTGTGTTTGTGTGGGGCTTGCTGGGCAAGGGCAACTGTGATTGCCAAAATGCCACGGCATGCTGATTAATTAATGAACTCATCCATTTTATTTATTTTTGAGTCGTGATTGCTAGGGTGTTCCCATTACCAAAATGCCATCTTTCTTCCAATAATGATGAACTATATTATCATTGTGTTTGGGACTCTAATCCCCAGCTATCCGATAATGTACGATTATCACGACCGAACTAATTATTTATGGAGTTTTGTGCATGCCATTACATAGACACGGTTTAATTATTTTTGAAAATAGAACCGATTCAGATACATGCCGGCTCACTATGAAAATTCCCATCATGGCCAACAGCAAACAAATGACGATATGACTGTGGTTTTAGATGTGATCAATAGTTTCCCCAAGGTTATAAACACTGTTTCAAAGTGTGATCTTTTCAGATTCGTTAGTGGGAAAATCACAAGTGACAATCGAAACTGCACATTAAATGGTTCACAATCATCAAAGGAATTTTTTATCTTGGTAGGTTTAATCAAAGTCCACATTAGCCTTTTTTCGTACTGTACTGTTATTTGTCGTGGTCAAAGTTCACTACAACAGCACAGTACGAATATAACTTTTCATACAGTGCTACTATTTTGGTCGGTCACACTAGCCAAAATATATTAAATTCCTAGACCGTCCAATGATCATCCGCCTCTCGTACCTATTTCACGCAAATTTTCGCCACAAAAATGATTAACCCACCTGATCTCACCAAAAATTTGAATACCACAGCTCATAAGATTCTCACCGGAAAAAATTAGTGTCATTTCCGGCGACGAGCGGGGTATCCATAGCAGAATAGCAGCATATAGGGGTGAGCATTTTACCCGTAATCCACGGATTTAACCGGGACCAACCGTATTTTTGCGGATAGATGCCCGGACCGTTCGCAAATGGGTTGGATACGGGTGAGATTTTTGAAATCTAACGGATTACGGATTGGGTCGGATGCAATCTTGAAAATCCGTTTGACATCCATATCCATTAGATTAATGGCATTTACATAGTTTTTAGAAAATATGTAGATAGTTTTGAATTTTTAAGGTGTTTGCTTGGAGTGTTGTCCATATCACTTCTATATTTATATACATATGTAAGATGTGTAGGTTCTATAAGAAGTCATCTATATATGATTTATTTTTTCATTATAAATTTTAACATACACAAATCCAGTGGATTATCCGCACCCAATCCGTTCATCCGAGCATTCATTGGATTCAAATCTATTGGATGTTGGATTAGATGTGGATGTCAAATTTTAAATCCGTAGTGAATTGGATTGGATGCAAATGAGGTAAAAACCAGTTCATACCGGCCCATGCTCACCACTGGCAGCATATGGGTTGCCAGAAATTAATCTCTAGATAAGAAGAGGACCTACCTATTACTACTACATAAGTTCAGTGGGCACTGTGCAGTGATGAACAGAAGATGGAACAGAGGATGGAAAACGGATCTTTTGGTGGGGTTTACTGTTGGGGTCAAGCGTACACTGTGCCACGGTCATATCCCTGGCAAATTCCTTACAAGATGGTCGGGGGGGTGGGAATGAAATAATGATATGTCGTAAATCAAAGCTCGGGGTTTCATCATAAATCTTGAATTTTGTCGATGTGTTAACAGTATTATAGCTGCCACAGACACATAAAGACATGGTGAGTCGTTTTCTTGCGTTTAGCTTTTAGCGATAGTCCGGTCAAATTCACAATTGTACTTTGATGATTGAAAATGGGATTTTTTCTTTGTTCTTTTTTCTTGGGCAAATTAGTAAATTGATTATTTTCCATCCGCATATTTAATAAACCGGTCAAAAAATTTAAGACTTTTATAAACTGGCCTTTCCGTTAATTATTTCACCTGGTCCCACCAAAATGGTCCAACAAGTGTTCATCTCATTCATTCATTGTTCCCGTTCCCTGAAAATGAGAGGAAAAGAAAGAATAGCAGCTGTTGCTATTATTACCGAGACCAGATCGAGGAACAGAAAATTGAGAGAAGAGTAAGTGAAGTCGAGATGGATATGGTGGTCTTGATACTTCCGATTTAAACTTGGGTTGCTGTTAGTTCGAGAAAACAATGAAGAATTGTTGTTTCTGCTGTCGAATCGTTCTCATATCTTGGGGAATTGAAGGATTTGATGGAGAGATTCTGAATATGGGGATTCGATGCTCAATTAGAAATTGATGCTTCAGTGAATCAATGTTAAGAAGAAGATTGAGGTCCTGATGATGAATATGGTCACGGGTTTGGGAAGAAGCTTTGCTGCAATTCTTATAGGAAGAAGAACAGATGTGATGATGTTGATTTGAGATTATGAAATGAATTAAAGCTAGAGACGAATTAAAAGAGATGAATTGAGGGCTTATGAAGAATTTGAGAGATGGGTTCTTGCTGGTTTCGAGTAAGGAATCATAATTGTTCATTTCTGAGATGATCTTGTTTTTTGTTTTTTGTTTTTTTTCCAATTAAGATAGGTTAATTCGGGAGACGTAGAATTTTTTTTGGTAATAATTCATTGAATTTCTGTTGAATTTGGTTAGATTTCAATTTTGCTATGGTTAAATGGAAATTACAGGAGAAGAACAGAAGAAGAAAATGAGTCTATAAAAGGTCTAAAATACCCTTGACTCGTGTTAAATTAAATGCCGTTACTGTTTTTTGAAAAAAACGGGACAGGAAAATTCTATCTCGGCCATGTTATAAAATGATTCAAAAAACAGCTACTTACTTAATTATGTGTAGAAAAGGTGACCAATTTATTAAAAAGCCCTTTTTTCTTTTGAGGAAATCCCCTATTCTAATAATTTAAGCTAATGGTTTAGTTGTATGTATCCATCTTAATGATTCTAATATAGAATGTTATTCGGTAGGTGGCAAGTGTAAATGATGGGAACGACAATTTGTTAGGTTCGTAATGTCACCTAAAATGGTCGACTTGCTGCAAAGTGAGGATAACTTAAACTCACTAGATGAGCATAGGCAAATGTTCATATTTGAGCCTTTGCCAATCCCATCTCAACTTGAGCCGATCCTCCAAATTTAAAGAAGTCGGAAAATTAAAATTCAAAAATGTTAGTTGAGTTAGTCCTTTAGCCACGTTATATTTGAATTTAATGATTTTTAAAAAACAACATTTGAACAAATACAAAAAGACATGGTAGCCTATTTTTAATCTAGGACTGACATGTTAACTTGTCCATTTACCATTATGAGAAAGTTAAGTTTGCGCATCTACATGGCAGATCAAATGAACAAATTAACTTGCTTCCGCTGGACTTGTTCTAAGTCAATATTTTAAAAAAAAAAAAAGTAGTTCTTGTATCTTTTTCTTAAGCGAAATATTGATTATCTTTTTCTTCTTAGTATACAAAAAAAAAAAAAAGTTTAAAAATAATTACATAGAACAGTGATCTCTAGACCTATACACATGGATACATTAGCATAGGATTCATGTTATTACAGGGGTTGGATCGCTAACGGGAGAAAGCTAATGTTATTCATCCGTAAATTTGAGAAGAACTTTATAATTTGTAAAATCATTATTTACAAATTTAGAGAAAAAATCATTTCGGAGGGTTGCCTATGTAAACCATCTATAGCACACAACCCAAGTGTAAACCAGCTTAAGCCCCTCTGAAAAATAGACGGGTTTGTGGTTTACGGATGGAGTTTTTGCAGCCTATAATGATTAGGAGTCTAGGACGATTAGGCACTCTATGCTCAAATCCCCGTAGGCTATTGGTGGCCGCACGATTTGAGGGTCGGTAGACCTCGGACGAGCAGGCTGGCCTAATTAATTTCTACATTAAATGCTTTCATCTTCTTGTGTTTTGACAATAACAGCTTCTAGCAACTGTTTATATCAAAATAAATCAACGCTGTAGTCTCATTCTCGATTTGATTGGGATGGCTTCACACCTCACATCATAGCCCCTACCGTCTAATTATTTACACACGTCCATTCAATTTTACCACGCCCAAGGCTAACCTTTAAGGTCTCGTGTCTCGAGTCTTGACTGTTGACCACAGAAGTAAGCATACACTAATTCTAATGATCAATTTTAAGTTGCCGGACCAATTTAAATGTTACTAAATTAAAACCGATTTCGTATGATGAAAATGCTTTTCGTGCTGTATACCTAACAACATGTTTGTTTTCTCCCCTATATAGAGGCAAATCACTACATTCCTCTGTATAGTTGTGGTCTCCATATTTTTATGTGTTTGTTTTTTCCACTACCTCTACTAAGATAGAGGCTAAACCTCTATCAAATAGAGGAAATCAAATAGCACCTGATTGGTGTTATCTTTGGACAAAACCTCTATTAAATGGTGAAATGTCAGACCTATCGCCAAACAAATTTTAATTTGACTACTCATGTCCTCATGACAGAAAATAACCGACGGACCGAAATAAATAGTAGAACGTGTAAATCGCTCGTCATCTTTAGTCCACCTTATTGCAACGCCACGTGTCAGATACTTATTGGAGAAAGTTTTCTTTTGACGTGTGAACTTATCCCGTGCCCTGGTTATACTCCATCCGCCGCTGGAAATGGCAGCAACCAATATCCATAATCTTCCATCACCGGTGACAGCACAGGCCATCAATCACCAATATTCTCTCGAGCTTCACCACCACCAGCAACTGCCAACAATTATTTTACCACCTCAATAATGGTTATCGAGAAGCAGTCATCACCGATCACCATGATCGATCACGACAAATCATCAATCATCACCGATGGCATCAAAGCATCAATAGACTCGTTACTTTTATTTTCTCTTCCCGTAAATAAAAATCAGATTTTCTATAAATTTTTTGGTATGTATTTGAATTCCATATTTAAATTATACTGATTTTAGTTTATTTTTTCTTTTTTTTGTATTTTATCTTATGGAATGGGTCTTCATGGAATATAAAACTTTTATAAGGGCTGAAATGAGAAATACCAAATATGGATTAATTTTATATAGGTATTAAATAGTGCTCATACAAACATAAATTTTGGATATACTATGTAGTGGTTTTTATATAGAGATAGAGTTGAACCTCTATGTAGAACCCTCTACCTATATAGAGGAAAAAACAAACATGCTATAAAACTTATTGTTACAGAATCCACATGGTATTAAGTATGATAAACAAACTTTGGGGACTTGATCAATTAATTAAACACGACTAAAAAGCCAGAAAGTTTAATCAGTTAATTAGTTCCTAATTAATCAAACGATTAAGTTCTTGATCAAAAAGAGAAAGAAAAGGACGAAGAAGAATAAATTGATTCAGACAACGTAAAAAGAAGTAAAGAATAAGATATTCTTATACTAGTTTTTACCTTAGTTTAGAGCTCTTTTGGGAATTGCTATCATTTGATTAGACTCTAGAGTTGAATCCCTGGCTGGCTTCTTCTCCTTCACTTCCTTGTCTCGACAGTTGATGCTATTCAGCATATATTCTCCTCCCAACATCCAATGAGTAATCTTACTTTCATTTCTTCTCTACTATATCAACCTTTTTCTTTTCGGTGTTTTTCTCTAGTGGATATATCTTTCACATTATGGTGGATCTTGGCGGACGATTTTATACTTTTCAGCAATGAATTCCTTCTCGACACGTGTATGAGTCTATGATGTTCGCAGGTAGGTAATGGTTCTTTTCAATATTGGCCATGTCAGGTTCACTTGCGCATTTCTCCACCGAGCCTTTTCCAGTTTCAACACACATTAGTACCAGGTCCAGGTGTGTATGATTCTTTTTGTTGCTTTTTGAACCGACACAAAAGAATAAAGATGAAGAAGAAAAGATGCATGTTCATTGATATGTGGTTAGATTATCTCGTGTCTGTTGGGGAGAGTAGTTTAGTCTGTCTTATTCTCTAATCTCAACCTAAGATCATTTTTACTCCCTTAACGGCTATGATAATCCCACAACATAGTCCATATTTATTTTTATATCCGTTTTTGATCAGTAAAGTAAAGAATATGATGGTAACGAGTTTGGAACTTAGATTATTTGGTGCTGCCAAAACGTAGTCTTTTGTTTCGAACTGAGGTTATCTGGTGCGCAACTGCCACTGCCAAAGTAGACAATCTTTAAAAGGGTAGGGTTTTTTCTTATTCATTTCCATGTTAGTTCAGTAATGACGTCCCCGATGGTCTCTTTCAAGCTTCAAGAGTCACTACTCCCCACCGAATGGGCTTGTGGGAACGTTAGAAATTAGTTTTGAGAAAAATCATTCCTTTTGTTTAGTCGTACAATCAATTCAATTATGTCACTCTGAAACAGATAGTGTTTCTTTATTTGGTGCTTTGATATCGTGGCAGATCCAACCTACAATCGACCAAAAAAGGCCGTTCTTTTCAAGATAATTGGTCTAAAAATTTATAATTTTATTCTCTAGATAAACATTAAAATGTATATTGTCACCACCACAATGAGTAGATAAATGAAAATCTTGGGTTTTTTCATGAAGGGACTTGACTGTGAACTTCCAGAGAAAATATTGGAATTTACTGCCTCGACGAAATAGTTATTTTGGACAATAAAAACGAATTATTACTGCTAAGGCTAGATAAGTTCAAGTACCCCTGACAGTCAAAAGACTCTTTTTGGCCAAATCTTACAGGATTCATTGACTCGAGACCTAAAAGGAAACGAATATGTTGACTCCAAATACAAACTTGCTGCTAGCCTAGTAGCGCCTAATACCGGTCATCATTCACATTTGCGCATGAGAAAAATGGTCGGACATGATGAAATTTGGCAATGAAAACTAAATTAAGCTAGTCAAAAATGGCTAAAGTGTACTTCAAATTCGTTACGGATGTTCTTTAGTTCCAACAGAACAGTGAAGAATAGTAAATAGCGTCTCCCATGTCTGGGTTTCTATGATGGTTTTAGGGTTCTAGAACAATCATAACATGACAATATTAATTATCATATATGATTTGATTTTTGAAACAGATATACACATGCATAGAGAGATCTGGGTGTGTTTGTGAAAAGAACTAAGCAAAAGCTGGTTTGTTTTCTTCTTAAAACGCTGGCTGGCCACTAGGTGTCAGACATTTTTTTTTTCCTTACGCAAGGACAATTATGGGGCAAGGCACTAAGGGCCAAGGCCGTGAGGTCTACTATGGAGGAGTATGGACCAGGCTAGAATATATATATCAGTAGAAACCAAAGATGTAATTACAAGACTTCCTTTTCGCCCTATGGATTGCATTAACGCAATGTAAAATGACAATTCGATCTCTCTACTGTCTACTCCACCAATGTTTGATCTAAAATCCTGCGCTATTTTTAAGTAGAGAGTTTGACGTAACAGAAAATGGGTCATTTGACCAGGAAAGAACTATTTCTGGTTCGAATAGACGAGTAAACTTTCAACCCGGGTGAAATGGACGGGAGATATTTAAAAATGTAACTGACAGATACACACTTTATCTATCTTCTCTCCATTTTCTCTCTGCCATCTCGTTCTCTCCGCCATATCAAAAATCCGATCTATTTCTCCCTCTTCTGTTTTCTCCACCACAATCATCTTGTTGCAAACGCTGAAATTAGTTTCTCCACCGTCTTCATCATCTTTATCCATCATTTTCATCGGCTATTTCCACCGTCTACATCAACAATATCATCATCTTTGTCCACTGTTTACATCAACAATATCATCACTGTTGAAATTGAAGACTTCATTGTTGAAATTGGCTTTTCGCCGTCTGCAAACACCATGTCGAGCAGCCTAATTAGGGTTTGAACAGATCAATTTCACAAAATGTCACCTAGAACTCGTAAGTTCCCAAACCTTAACTTTATTTTGAAACTGGTTTGCATCTCCTTGTTTTATCTGTATTGGATGAAACTAGTTTTCAAAATTGCATGCTTAAATTTTTAAATTGGTTGGAAGTACCTGGGTGTAACTTGGTTATTTTTATTTATTTTAGCATAAATTAGGTTGTTGTTGTAATGCATCTGTGTTGGAGGAAACTGGTTTTCATATTGTTTTGTTGTATTGATGGTTAGTTGTATTGGATGAACTTATATTTGAGGTCAGCTGTATTGGATGAAACTGGTTTGTATAATAATGATGTAATTGGTTATCTGTATTACATGAAGAGATGAAACTAATCTGATGCCAAATGCACAATGGTTTTAGGTCATCAAACTGATATGTAGAAACTGGGTTTCATCTAGCTCTAATATAGGACGTAACTGGTTTCATCTGATACCTGCTGAAACTGGTTCTCGTCTAGCTTTAAAGATATGATGTAACTGATTTTCATCTAGCTTTAAAATAGGATTTAACTGGTTTCGTTTGAAATTGTTGCAGGAAGCAATGGGGATATTGAGTTGGAAGCAAAGGATAAGACTATCTTGGACAGAATACACAGATAAAATTCTTTATAGTTTCAAATGGAAAAGAGGTGTTGATATTCATGGGGTCGATGCTGTTGCTGGTGATGACATTGGAGGAAAAATGGGTTTATAATGAATCTGATGGCTGGTCACTGTTGCTGCAATAATAGGTTTGTGATTGGTATTGCTGCCAGAGATAGATGTGTAGAGCAATAGAAGAGAGTATGAATCTCAGGTTGTTGTTGACTGGTTGAGTAGATGGATCTGGTGTTGTTACCATGAACTTGAAGTTATACTTTAGGTTTTACTGAGATAGTGACTATGTTGCAGGTTGAGATTACAGCTGACCTAGTGGTGCTGGTGAAACATGGATGAGCTGGTGAAGTTTTGAAGTGGGTGCTACAGTGGCATGACTAATAGATTGCAGGTTTTCTCGATTTGTGGAGTTTGCAAGGGAGTTACATAATGATTTGAAGAGAATCAACTGATTCTGGTATTGTTTGTTCATGGGGTGTAGTCTAAGGAAGAAGATGATAACAAAATGAGTAGACCTTGTACATGGAATACTCAATGATGAAAGTAGGTGATGGAAGTTGAACAAGGACTAACAATGCCGTTTCATTTCAGTTTTTTAGCAATAAGTCGCAACAAAAAAATATTAATGTAAATTAAGTTTAAGTTTTTTGTTTGTAAAACTTTATCTTTGCATGCGTTTATGAACCTGGATTCATCCATGGATGTATATTTCTTAATTGCAGGTCAATTAATATGAAAAATTTACTTAAATTAATTGTAACTTGTTGATATTTCATACAATCTAGTCTGAATATGCAGGATGAAAACCAGATGCATCTTGACAAAAAAAATATTTTTTTGTTTGAATATACAGGATGAAACTGGTTTCATCCAAGATTTTTTTTCTTCCAAAGTGTCCAGGATAAAAAAAATATTGAAATGATTAGGATGCAATTGGTTTCATCTTGTCTAAAAATCTGGGTTTTTCAAAATATGCAGGATGAAAATAGTTTCATCCTGGTTTAATCTGTGTTGTTCCTGAACTCATTCAAGTTTTACCATAAAAAAAATGAAGAGCATCTACGATTGAAAATGAGTCAGTAGAATGCATAACCATAGAAAGAATTTGGAAATTCAAAGCATCTGCAAGAAGTATATGAATAAAGTCAATGTTATTATTCAGTTGAATACATAAAGAAACAAAAAATGAAAAGCTAATGAGTATTGAGTAATACAGGATGAACCTGGATTCATCTATGCTAAATCATCACATGAAAAAACACAGTTCACATCATCAATAGCTAATGAAACTTCAATTCTTCTTCAACCCGGAGCTTATACCAGCGGAACCCATTTTCAGGCACACATCGAGAACCTAGTCTTCTCATCACCGTCGACTTCCATTTCGATCAAATATCATATCCAAACTTGAACGAAAATCTGTAATTTTCTTTTGAATAATGACAATAGAGGACATAAAGATTAAAGAAGCCTGTTCTTCCGATTAAGAGAATCTGTTTTACAAACTTTAAACAGAATCAGAAGAATCTGTTTTGAATCTTTTTGAATCTGTCTTGAATATTTTCAAAAGATGCTTGGTAATTTTTCATCGAGAATCTGTTTGAGGATGAAGAAGCCTGTTCTTCTTTGGATCGAAAGTCTTTTTCACCCAAAATTAAAGAAGACCAGGACATATTGATCCATTCCAGTTAATTAATAAACAAAATTCTGGGTGAAATATCCAAAATGGATAATTGAAAAGTATATTTTTGATTCCTGTCAATTTAAACAGTATCAAATTTTACAAGTCTTTTTCACCCAGGAATTGTTGTTTTTGGTCTATTTGGCCAATTTTGTGTTGACTTAATGGATTCGATCTTGGATGTCTAGAGCCTGATTCACAGGCCTATTTATTTGATAAGTCTTTGTTGGGCTGAAAGTTTCATGAACTTTCAACAATAAGTTACTACCTTTTTTTTTGCTTAAAATAGGTCAAATTGAAAAGTACAAGTAACATATTTTTTTTCTGAAACGGAGATAGTATTATTTACTACACCGTAGTTTGTAGTTTACTCCTACTTCCTCTATGTGTACTGATTATTTTACGAGAGTACGAACAATACAATGGCGGAACCAAAGGGGGGCTAACCCTGGCTGTAGCCCCCCCCCCCCCCCCCACACACACACACATACCCTTTTTCTTCCGAAACCTCGCCAAGTTCGTATTTTACCAGGCAAAAAAAAAAAAAAAAGTTTAGTCCACCGATCTCTATCAATTTAGTCCACCAAGCACAGCAGATTATTCACCCAAGAAGAATAAAGAAAGAAAAGAGGGAGAGGTAGCTACTTATCTGAAATTGAATGTAATTATTGTTCACAAGATCAACTATTTTTAAGTTTTAGCTCAGGATTTTTTTTCCATACTTCTCAGTATCATCTACAAGAGAAATACCCAAATAGTTATAACTTCTGTTTCATGTTACTTAGGTAGATTTTATAAAATTTTGAAAGGATGTTTACAATTTTCTAGGGTTTTGGTTGTTGTTTGAGTTGGATTTTGATTGATAGTTAATACTTTTCTAAGAGTCACGCTTGTGTGGAATGATGGTGATGTATGCAGGGTTGTTCTTGGCACCCGGAGTCTTTCCAATAACTAGGAGCTTGAAATCTCGTCACTAAGGTGGTTAAATATAAAATTTTGAGAGATAGGTTTCAAGTTGTTTCTCTGTTTGTCTGTTGTATGGTTTTATGGTTTTGATACTGAACTTTGGTTGGTGACGTGATTTATGTAGATTAATTGAGCGACGTGTAGCTATGTTTGTAGGGAAAACTTGTGGCTTTTGCTTTTTCATGTTTGCCGAAGTTCATATTTTGTGTTACTTAGGTAATCCTGTTTGTTTGGTGACAGACATTGTAGGCGCAATGATGTCTCCTCAAGTGCTCAATTAGCGTCAGATTTCTTTTGGGTGAAGGTTCTTAACCATATGTGTTATACAAATTTGGACAGTATATCTTTGCATTTAGGTTAAGTTAGTTTTTATGTCTAAACTAAATGCAGACATGTTTTATTACTTGTAATATTGTAGGCACCCTCTTCTGTTTGATTATGGGTTCCCAAAATGTGACCATGATGGTCACTCTAACACGGATGATGTTGATCCTAACTTTGTACCAGGATTAGTGGAAAAAGTTGCACTTCCGATTTTGTTTGAATTTCTTTATGTTCCAACATAGAGTAAAGTTGTGATAAAAACAGTTCCTGATGCGGCACAGATTGCAGCATATTGATTTGGAATATCTGTTCATTTGTTTGTGGAAAGATATCCTTGTTTTTCCAATTATTGAGCAACTGGTTCCTAAGTTGAAAAGCTCCCAAGTGGAGAAGGTCTGCATCATGTGTTCAGTATGGCACCAAATACTCACTGATCAGTTCCGTAATGGTGTTAATGAATGAAGAATGATGGTTAGGTGAGGGAAAGCCCGATGGTGTCACATGTGAGTCACTACTTTTGTGCGAATGAAGTGCTCGTTGTCAGGAGCAGTAATTCTTACGCGGTTTCTACCGTTTTCTACCATGCTAGCCAAGTGACAGAATTGTCTGGACTGGCAGTAGTATAAGTCCGACGCAAATTTTTTTTTTAGCCCCCCTTTCTAAAATCCTTGCTCCGCCACTGGAACAATAACATCACATGCTAATTGAAGTTTTTGATTTGTCGACATAATTCATAGGACTGTATTTGATTCACCATTAACCTGACCTTTTCATTACACTTTTCATAAAGTTTACATGGAAAAATATTAGTTTATGATAAACTTCGTTGATTAATACATAATTAACAAACTTTAAGCTCAGAAGAGTACTAAAATTTCAACATTCTTTGACAATTCTCACCGTCCAAATTGCTTTCCAGATTTCTAGTTCGCATTTTCCGAACATCAGAATCTATTTATATGTAACATGATTAGTGTCTTCCAACTTTTTTACTTTGTCGATGAAAATTTGAGTTAGTGACCACATACATGGTTCCAATCAAACTATAAATTTCAACATACCATTTAACTAGAATTAACGACCTAATTCTTTTCTAAATTTAGTAAAATGAGATCAAATAAAAGCCAAATTCAAATTAAATAAATTTAAATTTAGGCATAATACTTTAATGGATTTACTATGAGAATTTCCAATCCCTATAGCCAGACAGAATTATTTCATTTATTTGTGTTATCTCTAATCCGTGATTAGCAGTATATAATAATCTTGTGAATACATTAGTAAATTATTAGTCTTGATCGTGATTTGATTGGTTCATTGATGAAATTCTAATCAGAAAGAGACAATTTTGTAAGACCTCCATCATATCAGAGGTGCCACATGTTGCAGCCCTATCTCACTTGATTCATTGAATAATTGATTTTTGAGACATATAGAATCAATCCAGGTGAGACAGACGATACGGTTATACACTGTCAACTGGTTACCGATTTACCATTGCATAAATTTGTAAAGGTTAGAAAATTGGAGGTGGTACTAAGGGGCGGAGCCAAGAATCATGGGAAGGGGTGCAAAACTTTGCTATGGGTGCAAACAAAATTTTTAGGGGTGCAAAAATGCAAAAACAGGTTTATTTATATAAATTTCTTTTTCTTAAAAAGCCTAAAATGGACTTTGGAGCCAGCTGGGCAAGGGTGCAAGTGCACACCCTTGCAATGGGCTGGCTCCGCCCCTGGTGGTACTTACTTACTATTAGGCATAGTTAGCAATTCGGGGTACGGAGGAGAGTTCGGGACGACATACGTACGGGAATTATACGGATTCAGGTAGATCAGATTAGGTCAAAAATCCGGTCAACATTTCGTTTTTCGGCAGTAGTTCGGAACGGCATACGTACGTGTATAATTCGTTTTACTGATATGAGTTCATCACCGAAAATTCGGCATATATAAAGTTATAAAAGAATACCTTTTAACGTGATGTTGGATGATTATGCTACAATTTTTAGGATTTTAATGTTACATATATAAAATATTTACATTAAAAAACAAAAACGAGCACTTGGTCTGGTGGTTCGATGTATGGTTAGAGGTTCATGGGATCGAAACTGGGCTGTACACACTCTTTTTTTAACTTTGAAAACAAGGGAACAGCCGTAGAAACTAGAAGAATTATTCGAATTCCCGAATTGTTCACGGATAATCCGTGAGACCCATATAATGCGCGAACTGGGTTCGTGGTTAGACTAATTCAGAAGTATCATTCGGATTCGGTCAGTTCGGATACGTTCCCGTATCATTCGAGAATGATTCGCCGAATTACTAACTAGGCTACTAGGTGCGTAGCCAACTTAGGGTAAATTGGTGTAACATCCTGCCACAAACAACCTGAGTTTGAAACTCATGGAAATCATGTTTCTATCTTTCTTTCTTTTTTTGATCTGTCAATAGGAAAGATTCATTGAAAAATAGGTACTTAAGGGGGTACCTCAACCCAATAAATACAACCGACACAAAAAAAAGAGACCGAGTTTGGAATCGATCACCCAAAGAAAAGAACAAAAAGCCAAGTAAATCTAAATGGAAACATGATTTCCATGAGTTTGAAATCGATCACCCAAAGAAACTCATGGAAATCATGTTTCCATCTTAAAAATTAGATACAGATATAAATATGATTAGTAAAATAATTAGTAGTGGCAAATCAATCTCGGGGTCGAGTAAATCTAAATGTCAACGACTTAGCTACTTTACATGCTAACTTTCCACCTTCTTGATATCTCATTTTAAGACCATTTTATGTTCTTTAACAGTTTGCTTTTATGCTTTACAGGTTAATGCCACTAATTTAACTTAACTCATGATTAACCAATTAGTGCAAAAAACTTTCCATACCCGCGCAGATAATGGGTACATGAAAAAATATTAGCAGTCAATGTAGTAATTATATAACAAGCTTTATCGTCAAAATCAAATGACCAAGACCTGTTTTTACCGCCGCCCGACATGCTTTTTTGAGGATTTAGTCGACAGATCCAACCACAAAATTTCATGGGTATGCCAATTTTTAAAGTTTCAAATAAATAATATTACAGTACATTGGTAATTAAAGTCTGTGGATTCTCTTCACTGCTCTTCATTACTTGAAAGGATGAAAAAGTAGTTGCTTAAGTTTAATTGTTTAAGTTACTAAAACTAGAAGACAGTAATTAGTAGTTAAATCTAAAATCTTATCTCTAACAGTACTTGATTAGAATAATTTGCATTTAAAAAACTAATTAAGGAACTGTCCTTAGTTTTTGTGTTGCCAAGTATCATACTAAGACTATTTTTTTCTGCTTTTGTTTCTTAAATCACATGATAGGAGACTCGAGGCACATGTTGAAACCTAGCTAGTTCAACTCTGGATTGCTTCATCCATTGAAATTGAAGCACTTGGACATTTAAGGAATCAATTAACTAAAGAATAGGGAACATCCAAGTGTATTTTATTTATTCTACTGGTGCATGATTGGGTTATCAGAACTAACTTAAATATTCGCAACAGAACCAACCAGATGAAGCCGTGTGTTGCAGTAATGTAGATTCGATTATGAGTTGATCATAGTATTTGTTTTGGCTTTTACTTGAGCTGTATTCAAAATTGAATATTAAAGAGCAAAATGATCGACCGCTCACACGCAACTTCGTACACACTTGCTTGTAGGTCGAAACGTGTTGTGTTTTTAGCAATTTAGATTATTCAATCTTGATTAATACGCATTTAATTCAACGGTTTTCGGCGGTTTAGATTCAATGGTTTTCACCGGTTTTCGGTTCAAAGGTGATTAGAGTGTCCATGAAAATACATGTACAGGAAAGGGCATGCACCCCCTATCACAAGGGTTTTGGGTACACTTACGGAGACTAAAAGTTCGGGTCGTGCACTAAAAAGAGCTGAATGTTTGAGATGGATCATGGAAGGCCCAGAGGAAGCTAGTGCGTTATTCTTATATTGCATTGGGCCTTACTATTAAATCATGGATTTACAGGCACGGAAGGAGCAAGGATTCCACAAGAGGAGGTGCAAACAAGAAAATACACCACAGCAGAAAGATCTAGTCAAACTTTTTTATTGTATATATAACCACAACATTTAATATTGTTTAATAATAAGAGACATGTTAGCTAGTTAATTTTTTGGTCATGCTTTTATGCTTAACTTTGTGTAAAAACGTTTCAAATATCCACAAAAAGCCCTAAAATACCTTATTTATACGCAACATTTTTTTATCTAAAAAAGGCGAGTTGTGTGAAAAGAAAATCCTAACTCTTACGATATTTAGCAGCGTTCGCGATGCGTAGCCATACCTCTAAATCGCTTAATAATGTTGCCATTGCTAATACTGCTAAAAGGTTCTCGTTCAAAATGTATGTTCGTAAACAGTTATTCAACCACTCATTATCAATACGGCTTCCCAAACGATTCTTCACAGTATGCATAACTGAAAATATTTGCTCAACGATAGCTGTGGCAAACGATTCTTCACAGTATTATCAATAAATAGACAAGAAGATATAATTTTATCTCTTTTTGGCCCAACCATTTTCATTGCAAGCCCACTAATTCTATTCAATTCAAGAAGATCATTACTATAAAGTACAACAACAAGAAAGGTTTCTAATTGTCGATCAAGAATGATGAGTTCCGTTCGAGGGAAACCAGTGTTGGAAGTTACGTTTTTTTTTTTCTTTATAATTAGATGGCAGAAATAATATAATTCGTATACGGGAGAAATCAAGAAGTGAGAAAGGCAAGTTAACAAATTTTTTTTTTTTTTTTTTTTTGTCAAGCAACAAATTTCAATTTATTCATATCAAATCTATGATTACGTGATCGCTTACAAGAATAACAAAAATATAAAAACACAAGATAACCAAAACCCTAATACAAATAAAGATATCAATTACAAGTAAATCGCAAAGAGAAAGAGCCATAAACCGCAACGATATCCAAAATCCGTATATGTAGCAGGGAATAATGATGGTATTATCCAGAATCAATTCTGACCATTTAATCTGATTTTCTTCTTCAATAAGAAATACTCCTATAAGAAAGGAGTAATTTTCCCATAATCTTGTAGATCCAAACGTACCTGGATGCTCTAAATCCCTTTGATCGAATATGGATTCAAAGCAATACCGTGTTGAATCATCGATGTTGTTGAATCGAGAATAGCAAGCAACGAACCAGCGATCAAGGTCTGAATAAATTGTCCTCAAAACGAAGAGAAAATCGCCCAAATGGCGAAGAAAATTTATCCCAAATGGCAAAGAAATATGTCGAAAGACGTGAAAAACAATATAGAAATTAGTTTTATTCAATAAAACTACTACTAAAATAAAATGCTTTTCATTTGGGCTTTTAGGGGTACGAACAAAGTAATTTTTTCTTTTTGGGCTTAAACATTAGGCAGAACTTTTTAAAATCAACGGGGTGCAATTGCATACCCATTCATAGGGTTGGCTCTTTATTTTAAGGCATATGTGAACTTATTGGGTGTAGATATTGATTTTCCCATTTAGGGTGGGTTTATAAGGGGTGTTTAGTGGGTAGATGAATTATGTATGTACTCGTAATCAGTTTAACGTATAAACCTATCTTACCCTTAATTTAAAATCCTAAACCAAAACAAAATTGTTATGTCATATACTCTTCTTCTCCAACTGAACTTCTTTCGCAAACCGGCGTAAAAAAAATATTCATTGCCACAATTAATCGTCGCTTCGTAAAAACTTGATCATCTCGATTAAGCACAAGTATAAAATGACTCGAGTGAAGGTTCCTACTACAAATAGGCGTTCTAATTTTACTTCTAATCCGTCAATTGAAGAATAAGAAGAAGAAGAAGAATTAATTGAGATAAAGATTGAATTGAGCGAACTTGCGTGAGTGAAACAAATTCCCTAATCAAGGAAATGTACGTCAGAAGGTATTTCTCACAAACCTATCTTTTCTTTTCTTGTTTTTGATTGATACATTAAGTTTAATGAATTAAATTGAAAGACTTGGTTCGATAATCCAGTCAATCTAACAAGATTTCAATTGAAAATTATATATTGAAACTTCGTCGGAAAGTCCACCTTTGTACGCAAAAATGCTAGTAATTAAGTGCTCATAGCCGAAGACTAACTCCATTATATCAAAATTATTTCTTTCGACTGCATTTTTCTTCTGGTATGATGAAAGTTTTTCTCATTGATTATTAAATCGTCTCTTATGATTAAAGTTTGTTCTCATTACTACCTTGCGATGCTGCCACCTGAGCATACTCGACCTACTTTTTCTATGTTATTTCGGGATTTAGCCCTTCTAATCACCTTCTCTTGTATGTAAGCAAGCTCTTGTGGAAAAGTCCATTCTTACTAGAAATGTTGGTCGATGAACCTCCTCTATAGCTATAGCGGGCAATATGAACTTCACAACTAGGAGAATATCTCATTCTCGGTACCTAATTGTTCCCGATCAACTCGAAAGAGATTCTTTAACCATAAAGAGTTTCGATCAGATGTAGGATACCTATCTATAATTTTTCGACACACAACCATGTATGATGGAGTCATCAAAATATTTGATCTTTTCAATATCTGTCTGTAAATCACTAGAAGCCCGAAAAGAAAGAGAAAATGTGTAAGAACGAGATATCCAGCAATAAGAAGAAGAAAAATAAGAGGAATTCCCAAACAATTTAGTGATCTCAGGTATATCAGTATCCAAATCAATGGAACGAGTGACTCATTATTTCGGTTAACCAGTTCTCCGGATATAAGAAGATTATGTAAACATTTACTCAAAATCTCACTTATCGGATTCCATTGTAAATCGTAAGAAAACTAGGGTTTAAGGTAGTTACCGACCAAAGTTCTCCTGATAATTGATACTCTCTCCATCCTATTTTTATTAGTCCTCTTTGACTAAGTCAAAATATTAAGAAGACCGGAAGAAATATCATAATTATCTTTATTAAATGCTAGATTATTACTAAAATTAAAACTAACATGTGTAGTATACAAAAATAACATATATTGGTAATTCTATTATTTTTTGGAAATGTTTAAAAAAAGACAAAAATAAATATTTCCCCGTTAATTTTGGTTGTATAATCGATATTATATTTGGATAGATTATAAAAACACGTAATATACTCCATTTAAAAAATGGAATGAAGATATATAGGATAAATATTTAGTAGATTTGTTTCCTATTTATGAAGATATCATTTAAGATTTTAGATTGGATATATCAAAAATAATTTTATAATTATAAAAAATTGAAGGGGTATATTTGAGAGTTGGACTAAAAAATATGACTATAAAAAGAGCTAGCTAGAATTTTAGGACAGATGAAAATAGAATAAAGGACGGAAATAAATGGACATAGGGAGTACAAATTATCTGCTGAACTATTCATTATTCTTCATTTTGAAGTTGCTGCTGATGAGTTCGGCTGATTATTGCTCTCATAAACATCAGCCAAACCTAACATTTATAAAGAATAAAGTTAGTGTTCGCCTGATAATGTATTTGAAATGTTAGTCGATCTAATGTCATTATATTGAAATCACCAAGTTGTAAAGTTCGACTCTAAATATTTTTTCGGGTTAGCCAAACTTCGCGCTGTTGCTAGAACCATCCGAACTCATCATGAATATCATCCGAACTTTTATTTTTAGAGAAGAACATTTGTTATTTTAGCCGAATATTGATTATTTGAAGTGTTAATTGAGTCCACGACCTTTCATTATTTTCATATTCTTTCATGATTTCCTCCATTTTCTTTACTTGTTTTTCCTCGGGTAGTTAGCAATCTTTTCTAGGTCCTTCAACATAAGCGTCTGAATTATCACTTGGCATTTTTTCTTCACATTGTTCCATACATGAAACATACAAAGAAAGTTTTGGGCGTCCGGAAATATCTTACTAATTCATTGACGACATCTCATATTTGTTGGTTTTGTATGTGCAATCCTATATAAGAATTTGTGGGAGACATAAAGCTAATTGGAAGAATTCCGGGTGGATCAAAATAAAAAGGTGTAGGACTTGTACGGACTCACCTAATTTTTCCTGGACGGTGTAGTTATGCTTCACCGCCAACCACATCAATTGTTGTATCACCAATCTACTTGTTACGTTTGTCATTTTCCTTCCAGTTTCCAAGGATCTTAAGTGGTGACATACGTGCTCGTTACATTTTATCCACTTCAACTTATTCTTTGGGTTTGAGCTTTAGGACTTTTTTATGTTCGTGAAGATCACGTGGACGTGAATGGTTATGACAATAATCCGTATTTTATTCTTAGTCAAATATTTTTTGTGTTTGTTGAGGTTGAAAACGATCTTCAAGGGGCAATTTTTTTTCTTATTTTTAAACTTATTCATTCTCCTAGTCTTCCCAATGTACAAAGAACCCCTTTTAGTGCTGCTTACGCCTTTTTCACATCTCTCACAATGCATATCGGTCATATCGCCTTTAATTGTTGTTCATTAACTAGCATGCAATTTATTTAGATTCCATGTTCCTCAACCTGAGCCCTTGATTCAGGTTTACTTTTCCATGTTTACATGGATGCAAGATCAAATATATAAAGTTAGTAAAGCTTTGGATTATACTTACAAAATAAAGTGAAACATCAATTGATAACTGTAAGGTAGTGTCTTCATCAAATTCTTCGTCATCATTTGATTTTATTATGCCAATGTATGTCGTCTCTGCATTCACTAATATAATAATTAGCAATTTCTTAATAAAAATAAAAAATTTATTCAAAAAAAAAAATGGTAATAAATTAAAAAAAATATTGTTTGAGGTACCAGGGTTTTTGTTGTTGCGCTTAGTGTTTTTTTTTTTTAGATGGAGAATAACAATGTTGATGAGAAAGAGTTGGAAAGTGATCCTGATGAGATGAATAGTGTTGTTGATCAGATGAAGAGTGTTGTTGATGAACAAGAGATTGAGAGTGATGACGAGGAGGAAATGGAGAGTGATTTTGATGAGAAAGAAGAGTTGGAGAATAATAATGATGTGAATGAAGACCCTATGATTTCTTCGTTTCTTGAAGTTGTTGTTGGGTAGTCGATCCATACTGCTACACAATATTTACAAGAAACACATTGGGATCTTGAAGACGCGATTAAGTTGTTTTTTAGGCATCAAGAAGTGAGTTATCTAGAAACTTTGAATGAGAAATATAACAATGTAGCAGCGAACATTAGGTCTGAGATGGAACATCCTGATGCTGTTCTTGCAGTAGATAACTCTCAAGATAATGATGATAACCTCCCTATTGAATTGCTGTATCACGGATCTTTCCATGAAACAAAACAAGTCGTTGAAACACAAGACTTGTGGTTGATTGTATATGTGCAGTCAAAAGACGTATTCGACTCTCATGTGCTAAACATGCATACATGGGCACACGAAGCTGTCTCTCAGACTATAGACGCCAATTTCATCTTTTGGCAAGTTTACGACAATATCACAAAAGGTCAAAAGGCGTGTAACTATTATAAGTTGACATCTTTTCCTGCAATCCTTGTGTTGGATCCAATCACAGGTCAAAAAATGAAATCTTGGAGCGGAATGATTGAAGCTGTGCAATTGTTAGAGGATTTAGCACCTTTCATGGATGCAGGTCCTAAATATCATCACGTTCAACTTTGTCGTAAACGTCCAACTGAAACTTCTCAGCATACCACTATTCCTAAGACTACCGAAGAAGATGAGGAGGTATTACTAGCATTGCTAGCTTCAATGGGAAACATGACATCTACTCTTGATCCGGCTTGTAGTGATGCTGATAAACCAACAACTTCCTCAAGCAAGAATGTTTCCAACAAGAATCCTCCGACTCCCGATTCTTCCACCTTTTGCGAGTAAAAGTTGATAAAATATACTAATTAAAGTTCTTAAGATTAAAAAAAAAGTTAATTGTGATCGAGAGGTATATACCTTTTCACATAATGGTCTATATGTTTGTTTATCTTTAAACGCTATGATCTTTTAGACCAGTTCATACATGATTATCTGTATTTTCTCGCATATATCTACAAGTTAATGGGAATGTGTAACAACTTTCTTATATTTAGTATCAGCTGGATCTAGTTTCTTAAGTTCATCTAAATTAAAGTTTAAATGGTCTAACAAGTTACACAGTAGAAAAGAAGATTGAGAGATTGAATGAAAAAAAAAGTTTGAGACAAGAGGTGGTGAATAAAATAAAATATTTTTTTTTATGAGATTTTAAGTTTAGGTCGAAAGAAAGACGGAATAATTCTAAAGAAAAAAGGAAGTTTTTAGAGTAGTAGATGGAAGAGGTGTTGTTCTAAAGAAAAAAGTAATCCTTTTAGAGTAGTAGATGGAACATGATGTTGTAGATCACGGCTTACAACATGTATAATAGATTTCAAACCATCTGAATTCTGCTTTGCAAGGGCCTTTTCTTAGTTTGAAAAATCTACTATGCGTTTAAACTCAGTTTCCGAATTTTATATCTTTGGACGAATATAACCATCGACGACTAATAGCCATGTATTAAAGTCTCATGATTAAAGAAAAGATCTCATAGAAGATTTCCACCATAGATAGTTTGTTCCGTCAAATCTTGGCGGTACGTTAATTGAAGTCGATTCATGAGAACTCGAGTTCATTCTTATAGGTTAGATCGCACCAAACACATATTGTTAGATCTTTTCGTGTTTGCCTTCCCTGATACCAATTGAAAAGACGAGGGTACCCAAATATACATCAATCTATAACTTTTCCACCTATAAGTCCTTTATCCGAAAGTGATTGCCTATGGACTGAGTCGAGACAATACAACTAATCGGTTCACACTTCGTGTGATCGTCTATGGATACGAGATTGAGACAATACAACAACGAAGTATGTTTACTTGATAAAAGGTTCGGACTTAACCAAACACAATAGGATTGCTATCAAGTAAATAGGAATTAACGTTTATGTATTTGAATTCTAATTATAATAAACAATTATAATTGCGGAAATAAAAAAGTAAAAGACACAACAAGATTTTGTTAACGAGGAAACCGCAAATGCAGAAAAACCCCGGGGCCTTGTCCAGAATTGAATACTCTCAGGATTAAGCCACTATACAAAATCTAAACCAACTTCGTATAGTTGAGACCAAGCAACTAAACCTATAGTTCACCTAGTTCCGTCTGTATCCCTGTGCCTCCAACTTGCAATAAGTCACGCACTTGGACCAATTCTTTTGGTTCGTATTCCAAAAAGTAAAGGAACAACAAATCTGTTCGGTAACAACTCTTTTCAATCAAGTGATATGAGTTCAACAAAAGGCTCTTCCGTTTATCCCAATAAACTCCTTTGTCAGGTCCTTAGATCTATCCAATAACAACTACCAAAGTAATTGTACAGATTTTTCAATCAATACTTTGAATCATAAAGAATTGTATTGATGCCGATCTACTCAACGAATCAATCCAATCTATCACAAAGATAAACCGATTATAGTTGGATCCTCTTTACCGGAAACAAGTATTGTGCACACCAAAGATTATGAACCCAAATCAGAAATCTTCTTCGTCTTCAAATCTTCTTAGATCTTCAATAAACACCTGCACAAAATCAAATTGAATCTCTTGTGATCAATCACACACAGAACGGAGTCTGTTAACAATGGATTATCACAAGACGTCTTTAGATTTATAAACAGTCTAAAGATCCTTGTCGAAACTTCAATATAGTTTGAGTGAATCTTATATCAGAAGAGAAGATTATCACGCATAAACAAATTAGGTGCAATTAAAATTCAACAACCGTTAGTCAATCAAATCAATCGAAAACTAATAATAAACTGCAATTATCTAGTTTCCCACCAACGGTACTAATAGAGCTTCTCAATCCCAAAGAAGTATTTAAACCGAGCGGCTGTAAGAGATTTCGCCTAATTAGGTTACTTTCCTCTCTGAATAGGCGGCTCCACCAGTAACAACACAACTAGGTAGTTTTGCTGGCTCTGAGGATTAGTTTGCTCGAAATGCAAACTTCAATATTTATATACCAAGGAAGTTTGGACACCAAGGAATTTCCAAAACCGAAAATATTCTCAAGATATGCAATATATTTCCAAATTCGGTTTCCATAATTCCTGGAAATGCTTTGTCAAAATATTGACCAAAATCTCACTAGAAAATCTCCAATTAGTAAATGCACATTACTAATTTTTATTTTCCAAATAAAATTAAAAACCTTAATTAAAAGATTATCAATTTATTTTTTGATCCGGGATTCTCCTTTAGCTATTAAGGAATATCTTTGAACAATAAAAAATAAGCGTTACTGCACATGTTCAAAGTATGTCGACATCTTTACTTTGTAAGTCCTTTTTCATACTTACAATCTTGGAACCGATTTGCCATACTTCCAAACAAGTTTAGAATTGGTTCATCTGACTTCCAAGAACTATGTGATTGATTATCCTATCAAATCACCAAACATGGGTTTCACGGTTCTACCAAAACAAGTTTCGGTTCTACCTCCATGTGGGTACTAGAATTAGTCACGCTAGTTACCAAAACTTGGTTGACTAGGTACTAGGATCGGTTCCCGCATATATATGGTATCTAACTTGTATTTGGTGGACATGTCCATAGGATCGGTTCCCAATAACTAAAAACGTGTTGCACATGTTCATAGGATCGGTTCCCAATAACTAGAAACTTGCTTCACCTCTTATAAGGATCGATTCCCCTTTTGTGATCGGTTGCACCTCTTACTAGGATCGGTTCCCTAATGACTAGAGTTGGTCATACCAATTACAACAAATCGATCATACCATCTCAGGTGATTACTTAAGATCGGTTTCACTAATAAAAGTCATACCAATACAAAAGTCAGGCCTTGTGAATAGTTTTACCAAGAACATAAGCAAGTCATGAGCGGTTATACTAAACACACATATTGGTATTTCAAAAGATTTGCAATGAATAACAATACCAATAAGCCTAGCGATTTCCATTTCCTATCATAAAACAAGTTTATGAATTGTACTTCCTTTAAACTAATGTAAAAACATTGTTTCCTAGTATGAAATATTCACCTCATACCCATACATAATCACAATAGCATTCAAACGATTATGTCGATGTCTTATATACGAAGTTCAAAAGGTAAGCGTTATACTTCGTATTGTATTCCTTAATACTATGTCTAACTAGAGTATAATCATTCATAGCTTCGCAGTTATGTTTTCAATATGCACGACTTGAAAGATACGTTAGGGAATGAAACAGTTCAAGTCAAATATTACTAACCTCAAGTGGAAGGATGATGTTGTCGTTGTATCTCCTTACTTCTTCACATTCTTCAAGTCTTCACGTAATACTTGTAATGTCTCATATCCTAATACTTTCAAGCTAACCTACACGAAGTTGACTCTAGCATATATAATCAAGCGACTCTTTAAATGAGTTTTGGTTCACTAAAATATGACAACCAAACTTGACATTCCAACGCTTGGTTGGTTCAACCGAGCTATGCTCTAACAGGTACCAAATAACTCAATAATGATACACCTACTAAGCTCAGGATTTTGTACTTTTTTTTTAATAAGAAAACGAGATAACTTCCCAAAAAAACATGAGCGATTACTCAGTAGTTACGAAACCAACTGTTTGCCTGTCATCAACACCAACCAATGGTAGGATGGTAGTAGAGTTCTCTAACATTCCAGAGTTTATCTCTACGGATTGAATCTGATTTAACAAATACATGAGATTTGGTCCTTTCCAATTAAAGTTCTCTAAACCAGTAGAATAAAAAGCTAATCTATGAAGTTTAACTGCCGTAGAATTTTGCTGTCTATTTATTTTGATCAGTTTTCCCAGGACAAAAGAAATTGCTTCAAAATTTCCATCCCTCATTTGATGGTAATCCTGGTTGAACCTTTGATGTACTTTGTTTTGGTAGATTTCTTGGATTTCTGCTAGAGTTGTGCTATCTTCTGCCTAGAATTCAACATTTGATCTCTGCATTTCTTTGGCCCATTGGATGGCTAGGTCAGCTCCTCGTCTGGTTCTTCCGACTCCAGTGATTGTTTCTTCGACGTTCCTTGCTCTCACACATGTGTCTGCATAATTTATGGAAATTAGAAAAGAGTTAGTGTAAGAAATAGTACCAGCATTGTGCTTAATGTTTATATAAATCATGTAGCTAATGCTGATAGTAACACCGAATTTCTGTCTGTGATTGTTATTTAGTATTTTTTATTCTATGTTGCTCCCTTCTTCTGTTGAATAAGTCATTCAGGATATGAGTCGAGTTATGCATGACCCTGTTGATAAAGCAGAGGTGTTGAGTAATTTTTTTAGCAGTTATGCTAGTATAGGGTTTGATCTTGTTGAAGAAGAAATCACATCTCGCTTTCCATATGAACCAGCTTATAGTAGCATATATTGGTATCCAGTCATTATGAAGATTTTGAGGGTGAAACCAGTTGTTCAATCATTCAGTGAAATCATTAATTTTGCTGAAAAGCTGAAAGAGGGTTCTCCAGACTTCAGAAGTGTAAGGACGGGAGATAAGTGGATGAGTGATGTTTTCTTTAGCATTATTGCATAAGGTGCATGTAGAATCAATATAGATGGGGACGCTTGTTGTTTTCTCATTAGTGGGTAGGATCCCTTGAGCATATTTCCTAGATGGAGAGGTATCAAGCTTCCATATCTGATTCCAAGCTGGGTTTGTAATATCATTTTTGTATTTGTCATAAATTTTTCTGTCATATAGAGATTTGGCAGAGAATCTTTCGTTTTCAGTTAGACCCAAGATTATAGAGTCCTCTTTTTGTATATTTTTGATTGTTGTTTAAATTGCATCTTGATCTTCTTCAGTGAACTAAAGATTAATGATGTCCATGTCCTATTCACCTATGTTGTTAATAAGCAGGTTGATAGTGTTGAGAGTGCTTGGGCACTGAGGGGGCTTGGTTGGGATTTTCTCTTTTTGCTCAATCCATTTATCCTCCCAAATTATTATCAGTTTTCCATCTCCAATCTCCCACTTATAGCATTTTTGGATATTGACCACACATTCTAGAACTCCTTTCAATGTATAACTAAGAGTCAGTTCTTTTTGGTTTTGTGTCCATTCTGATGATATGCTCATTGTTGAAGTGATTAGCTTTCATAGTTGTAGACCATAGAGAATCATGTTAAGAAATGAGCCTCCAAGCAATTCTAGTTATCATGACACTGTTCAAAAATTCCATGTTTCTTAAACCAAGGCCACCTAGCTCATTTGGTTTACAAACACTACTCCAGGCAATATAGACTAGACTTTTTGGTTTTTCAAGGTTTTTTTTTCCAAAAAAAAATTCTTTGAATTTTATCAATTTCCTGACAAGTCTTCTTCGGAATTTTGAAGCAGTTCACCTGGTATATGCTTGAGGTGGAAGTAACACTGGTTATGTGACTACTATTTTTCCAATAGTCTACGTAATATGAACAACTTAGAGGATCATATACTAAGTAGTATGGATAACTCAGTTGAACTGATACTGTTAAGTAAATAAAAGGTACGTTCGAAATGAGATCTGCTCAGAAGATCATATACTAAGTAAGTAAAGATACTTCGATAGAGCAGATGCTAAGAAAACAAAGGTATGTCTGTAAAACAAATATAAGTAAGCAGATAAGCTATCAAAGAGATATCTCAGATGAACAGAGATAAATCAGTAAATAAATAGCTAGGTGAGAAGATAATGTAAGTGCAACTAAGTTATCAAATCACACAAGAGATTACGTGGTTCGACTTTCGTCTACGTCCACGGGGTAATGAGTGATTGTTTGTATTATGTGTGGTTGTTACAAAGATCGTAAATGCTTCCCCAAGTAATAGATAGAACTCAAGCTATAGTAAATACTTAAGTTCTTAACATTAAAGAGGTATAAGCTTAAGACTAGATCTTCTTTCCTTCTGGTATTCAATGCCTTCATTTTTTGGTGGAGTTCGGTATTTATAACCCCTTATGCTCCAGAGACCTCTTCGCTGTCTTTGGGTCCATCGTATCCTGATGTATCTTCCGTACAAATGGTACCTTCGTTGGCCACATGCTTTCTTCAGTCGAGCTCTGCCACCTCAGCTGACCCACGTTCCCTTGTGAACTCCCCAACCTTAGTACAGGTTGTACCTTCGTTCACCGCATGCCTTCGCCAGTCAGACAATGCCATCTCACTTCCCTCCACGCGCTTTGACCAAACATGTAGATAAGGGTCCGCAACATTAAATGCTGATTAGACTAGGGTCTACTTTATCATCCAAGCCGTCGAGGTATCCTTCCTCGAGATGAGATAAAACAGATCAGGAAGAGATCTGCTGCTTCTCAGATACCTGTGTATCGTCGGGGCCACTTTGGTTATCTTGCACACGACCGCAAGATACGTGACACGCGTCCAAGATAATATTGGTGTTCACAGTTTACCCCATTTTCTTTTATATTCCACCAATCGGTGGGATTGGAAGAAAAAACTCTTTTTAACGTCGCCATTTGTGCACGCACGGATTAGGTGGTCCCCATGTGTCCTTTCATCCAATGAATGCCCCTTGGATTTTGGGACAACTAACTTCTTGGATTACTCACCCGCCTATATAAGAAGAATTTTAAGGAAGGATATTTATTAAATTCCTTCTTTTTCTCCTACTGTCGCTCTTCCTCTATGTCCCTTTCATAAATATTTTCTTCTTCTCCATTTCGAACTGTTGGCTTTCTCCATCGACTCCCAAAAGCTTTCCGTTTTCAGTGTTTGATATCCTCACACAAGTAAGTGAACCTTGATTCTCTTTTATTCTTCTACGTGGTTGTCTCATGCTTTCAGTTTTGGCTTTTCATCTTTTTTTCCTGTAGGAGATGTTTGAAGGCTTGCATGACTGGATTGTAACATTCATTACCTTCTCCATGTCGTTTGAGAGAATGAGTCTTGCTCTGTTTATGTTGTTGTCATGATTTTCACCATGATTGTTCCCGTTCTTGAGTTTGATCATGATCGTCGATTATTTTCCATCGCTCCATCATCACTTGTCAAATGATTCTCTGTTTGTTTCCCTTTGGTTGGTTAAGTTAAACCCATGCCCGAAGTTTGCTTGTTTTTGCCCCAATCGAGTTTTGGGTCACCTGCAAATTTCTCCTGCCATTTTTGATGAACTGTACATCTTGTTGGTGTTAGGAACTATGAGGCTTCCGAAGAAACATACGCACAAATATTCCAGGTCCAGAGCTGCTACTGAGCCACCTCCGCGCATGGATCATCCTGACGCTACGCCTTCTCCGCCTCTTGAGGTTACTGAGATTCCTGAGGTCGCTGAGGAACCTGAGGTTGAGGAGGTTGCTGCCGAAAATCTTCCCCCACCTCCAACCCATTATAAGTTGCATAGGATACAACTTCATGACAAGGATAGCTACTCTAGCTAGTCCCTTACTGAGATCTCCAAGCATTTTTGTTTGCAGAAGTTCGAGATTTCCTTTGTTGATGGTCCTGACATCCTCACTGAGTCTTTGGTCAAAAGCTTTCCTTATGATGAGAACAACTTGTTAATTAGTGTTGGTCAGTTAGCCAAAGGCATGCCTCTTCCTCTTTATAGTAGGAAGGATTCCTTATACTACGATGTATTGTCCGCCAGGGACGATCCTGCGAACAAGACTCAGGTGCGGAGGGTGATGCAGTATACTGATAATTTCTGGCATGCCTTTTGTGAGTGTTGGTACCGCAGCAAGGGTAAGACTACTCTAAAGTCTTACAATCCTTTTGCTTCTAGGAGGTGTAAGCAGGAGGACTTTACTCCTGCCAACTTCAATGCTACGTATGCTTATGCTATTCAAAAGAGTAACCTTCTTCCTTGGTGCGTTGGTCCACGCCGTATTCATGTTACTGCTAAGCAGATCAGAGAAGGTAACACCCTTCGTTTGTTGGAGGAGATTGATAAGACAGGTCTGACCACTATCCCTTACTTTGCTAAGCTTTTCCTACCTTTGGTTGATCGTATTCGTCTTGATCATGATAAGCGTTGGGGACGTACCCCTCTTCGTGTGGTTGGTTCTTGGGACCGTGGGTTTACTACCGCAGATCCCAACGTTCCTCGTCCTGCTTCGTCGTTACTCTCTACGTATGATGGGTACCAGCCTTGGGTTTTCAACCATTCTATTCCCGACGAGGTAACTTTTGAGTAGATGTATTTGTTCTTCAATCTTCGTTATGTTGAGCCTTTTGCTGAAAATTTTAATGTTTCTCTTTGCAGCTGGCCCCTGCTATTTCCACTGGGACTGCTCCTGGTTCTGCTGGTAACTCTGTTGCTCCTCGATTAAAGCTGCCAAGTCCACACCTGCATAGGTAAGGATTATAACCCTACCTTCGTATACGTAGGTGCCTATGTATTTTCCCCTGATCCTTAGCTTTCGCATGTGTTCTTTTTACAGTCTTCCAGGAGAAAGGCAAGTAAAAAGCTGTAATTGACGTGGAAGCATCTGATAAAGACACGAAGGTTGTTTAAGAGGAACTTGAGGATATGGAGGATATAGAGAATGTTGAGGATACTGCCCTTAGTCCTCATTTGGATGATATTGAGGAAGACTTTAAGAAATTAAGCCCTAGCGCTGTTCGTGATGGTTCTGTTGAAGGTGATAACCTTCATGTCGTTGAAGGGTCTTCGTTGGTGAGTCAAGAGATGACTCAGGTTGCTGCGATCCCTTTTCATTTTTCAAAGGTTCTTACGCCTTCGACTCCTTGTAGTACGCAGCCTATCACTCCAATTACCACCAACGCCACGGTGTTGTCTTTCAAGGGTCCTTTGTCTTCTCCAACTACTTCGCATCATTCAATTGGTTCATTTGCGAAGGGTACTGCCCCCTTGGTAAGGGTCGGTAGTTCAGATTCCCAGCCGAAGAAGAAGGTTGTGATTTCACTTGGCAGCTTCTCCTCCAATGCTGCGCCTACCTCATTGGGGAGTGCTAAATCTGTTTCTACTGCCCCTACAAGAAAAACTGTTGGTCCACCGCCTTCGTCGCCTGACTGGACCAACCTTGGTAACCTTCCTTCTGCTGGCGACATGAACTTAGGTGGCACTTCTGGCAAAGCATCTGTTTCTCTTCCTAGCTCCTCTACTATGCTGTCTTTTCGTCGTGGTGATGATCAGGTACTGGTACCTCATGCTTGCTCTCAAGTGATTGGTGGGACATCTGTTGATCAAGGAAAAGGTAAGTTACCTGAGACTTTGAGCCTTGGGAGCTCTGACGATGCTATCCTGGAAGCTATTCTTCGAGATTCCATGGGTCCCTTTTCTACGAAGTTGTCCCTTATCAGTTGAGCAACTTTTTGGAGATTGCTTCGAAGTTGGATGCTTTGATGGCTCAGTACCAGATGGCCATGGACTTATTCTTCGATCCGCACTGTCTTCATTCATGTCAGAGCCTTGGTGAAATCCGCAGAGGTAGTATTCAGGAGATGGAAGCCTTCATGGACAGTTATGCTGATTTTCTTCCTCGTCTCTCCACGTTCTTCATAATCATCTCTCATTCCTTACCTTTTTTGTTCCATTTGAGACCATCGTATGTTCTTATACCTCCTTGCTTGCAGATTTGCAAGCAAATCGATGCTGGCTTCACCTTTTTCAAGTTTTACAGAGCCAAGTGTACTCACTTGAATGCTCTCTTGGAGCACGCTTGTCAGGACTATTCCTTCATTAGTGATCAGCAGCCTGCTTCTGGTGATGCTGCTTCTTCTGCTAAGGTACCTTTGTTGGAAAATGAGCTAAAAAAGACTCAAAGGTCTCTATAAGAGTGTTTGTTGGCCCTTAAGAAGGCCAACGATGCTTCCAAGATTACTGAAGAGGGACGCTAGGCGTCTGATACAACTTTGGCTTCTGAATCTTCAAAAGTGATAGGCTCGTCCATTTTCCCCCTTAGTATTATTTCCGTTTCTTCTGGTAGCTACGTCCTGAGAGTACCTACGCCTGCCAGTTGGTAGCTCCGATGAACT
Organism: Papaver atlanticum; assembly: GCA_023531105.1. Taxonomy (NCBI): domain Eukaryota; kingdom Viridiplantae; phylum Streptophyta; class Magnoliopsida; order Ranunculales; family Papaveraceae; genus Papaver; species Papaver atlanticum. Next base: position 176,911 of record JAJJMB010011752.1, on the reverse strand, counting down.
CGAACGCCTTCGGGAGCAAGTGACCAAGTTGACCTCCGATGTGTGGTACTATCTGAAAAAGCGGGGGTCTAACAACCTCACCCAATATTTCGCTTAGCAATCTGTATGGACTAACTCCAATATACTTACAAGAGAATCAACTAGACAGTTAGACTCAATCTTAAGAAAAGTATATCAAGGAGTTATATCTCAATCTCTCAATTCAATCCGTAATCAAACAAATAAGAATTTTCGAGCCTGATTGAATACAAGAGAAATAACTTGAACGGTACCAAAGACCAAATGTTCAAAGATCAATAAATTTCGATCAACAACCAAATGTTGGATTTACCAATTGATTGATTCAACGCACAACCTATGATATTTCAATTATATAACAAAATATAATGCGGAAAAGAAATAACATAGACACCATAAGTTTTGTTAACGAGGAAACCGCAAATGCAGAAAACCCCCGGGACCTAGTCCAAATTTGAATACCATACTGTATTAAGCCGCTACGGACACTAGCTTACTACAAAGCTAACTTCGGTCAGGAATGTAGTTGAACCCTAATCAATCTCACATGTATTCAAGGTACAGTCGTGCTCCTTACGTCTCTGATCCCAGTAGGATACTACGCACCTGATTCCCTTAGCTGATCTCACCCACAACCAAGAGTTGCTACGACCAAAGTCGAAGACTTGATAAACAAATCTGTATCACATAGAAAAGTCTATTGAATAGATAAATCTGTCTCCCACAGATATACCTACGAGTTTTTGTTCCGTCTTTTGATAAATCAAGGTGAACAGGAACCAATTGATAACCCGAACTTATATTCCCGAAGAACAACCTAGTATTATCAATCACCTCACAATAATCTTAATCAATTAACGAAACAAGATATTGTAGAATCATAAACGATGAGACGAAGGTGTTTGTGACTACTTTTCTATCTTTCTTATCAGAGATATAAATCTCAAGCCAATCTTACGATTGTACTCAATCACGATAAAAACAGCAAGATCAGATCACGCAACTACAGAGAAAATAGTTGGGCCTGGCTTCACAATCCCAATGAAGTATTTAAGTCGTTAACCTACAGGGTTTCGTGAAAAACCTAAGGTTAAAGGAGAATCGACTCTAGCTTATACAACTAGTATCATACAGGAAGTGTGGGGATTAGGTTTCCCAGTTGCTAGAGTTCTCCTTTATATAGATTTCAAATCAGGGTTTGCAATCTAAGTTACCTTGGTAACAAAGCATTCAATATTCACCGTTAGATGAAAAACTGATTAGATTCAAGATAATATCTTTCAACCGTTAGATTGAACTTAGCTTGTTATACACAAATGAAATGTAACTTCATTTAGGTTTGAGTAACCGTACCTAAACGTGTACACTTAGTCGGTTCAACAATAGTTAACCAATGGTTAACCATATGAGCATTTTCATATCAACCTTATTCATCTTTACCATAACTAGTTCAAATGACTCAAGTGAACTAGTTAGAGAGTTGTTCAATTGCTTAGATCTCATAGAAGTATACAAGACACAATCGAAGCAAAATCGGATTTGATTCACTCGAATCAATTCATGAACATCATAGCCACGGTTTGCAAAGATTGTGATAGACGCATTTATGTGTCTATTTTCATCTCTATTGTGTATATTTTTAGTACCCATTTTTGTACTAATGTTGGTATTTTATCCCTTTGTAGGTATTTTTGGGGAATAAACATTTTTGGGAAAATTGGCTCGAAAAGTTGTTAAAGCCTCCTGGGAGGACACTTGCTATTCGGACTCTCATTTTGGATAAGGGGTAACCCATTTCCAAGCAGCTGCTAAGCACAGACCGGCACTGGATAGGGGGAGGTCACATTTCTTCTCAAATTTTCAAAACAGATTTTGGCGGGATTTTTTTTACAGAAAACAGAAATTTTCTGTTTGGATTTTGGATGATTTTTAAGACGATTCAAGGGCTGATTTTCGTTGGGTTAACTCTGTTAAGGATAAACAAGTATGGTATGAGCTGTAGAATCGATTAAACAGGGATAGAAATCCGTGTTGGAGCAAAACAGGGAGAATTCACAATTTGAGTTATTTTCGGTTTACAAAAGAATTTGTGAAGAGTTTACGGCAAGATAGGAGTGTATGGAGTCCTTATTCAGTCCTGAGAGAGTTTGAGAGAGTTTGGAAACCAAGTTAACGCGTAAAAAGAAGATTAAAATCCCATAACGTGCGGTGAAGAAAAAACGAAAATATTTGGATTAACTCGAGAGATTTTGTGTTTGGTGGATATATATAGGTTGATTCGAGTCATATTTAGAGGTACTAACAATTTGGGGGAGTTTGGAGAAGTTTAGAGCTATAGAGAAGCGAGAAAAAAATCAACAGAGTCGAGTTCAGAACTTTCCTGCTGCTGCTGAGAAGAAGAAGAAGACGAAGAACATTAGACCTTCAGAGTTAGTCGCATAGGCAGACTTATTTTCAGTGACAACGAGGTACGGTCGCATCTTCCTTCAGTCACCGAAGCTCTTCAGCAACGACTCGGACTTCTGTTTTAGACCTTCAGCAACTACAGAATCCGCTGCTTAGCACTTTTCACTCTTTTAATCAACTTTTGAACATCAAATATGTATTTTGAGCAAGTGATTAATATGAGGAGCTAAACCCCTTAGCCGAGGCGACGGAGGAAGCCATTGTTCCATGAAAAGTGGTATAATTCTATTTTAATTATTTATTGCAATTATTTTACATGATTATTTGCATAGAACTTAAAAGAAAAATTGGTTTTTATTGAGTAGTTGTGAAGTGTTTTGATGGGACATGCTTAGTTTTAATACTTTTGATGTTTCATGCTTCGTGCTTACAATTATTACTTCAAAAATCTATTAGAGGCAAATATTAGAATCACTTTAAAGAAGAATATTGCATGAATATTGATTAGAGTTTATCAATTAATTGGTCAATGGTGGAATCCAAAGTCTCGGTATTTTCTTATTATTGTCAAAACAATTCTATTTAATTTTCGAAAATCCTTCACAAGTTCGAGCAACGAACCTTTTTACCACTACAACTATAAAACGACATCAGTTTTTGGCGCCGCCGACGCGGACTTGTTTTTAGGGTTTTAGATTTATTTTTTATTTAATTTTTTATTTTTTTTATTTTTATTTTTGTTCTTTTTTACGTTTCTTGGGTATTTGTCTTTTTGTTGCAGGTTTTGAATCAAAGAGGAATTGGAGACGAAAGACCTGGGGGATTAAAAGCTAGACAAAGCGAAAAGAACGGAGGAAAGACGAAGATATTTTTTTTAATTAATTAGATTTTTTATTTTTATTTTTATTTTTTTAGATTTTATTTTTTATTTTTATTTTTAGAAATTGTAAATAGGACTTTATTTTTGTAATTTTTATTTTTTTTTGGACATTTGGACTTTGGGACATTATTATTTTTTATTTTTTATATACCCTACGGAAGGGTATCCTTAAATATATAAACTGTTTGCAGGGAAGGACGACGATTACGATATCGTCTCGGCCCCTCGGGTTCGTACATTGACACAGGAGTCAGTGGCCCGAGTCGACTTCAACCGATTCTTCGCCCGTCTGGTACGGGAGGTAAGCTTTTAAACACCCGCGAATCCCCTGTCAGCGGGTTTACTGTCTTCCTTAAGGTGCATATATGCTGAGGAATTGAATACGGACATTTATTTTCCTAGTAAAGGGCAAGGCCTGGCCATACAAGATAAGGGTTCGGATTTCATCACCGTTCTCTTCTTGCCCGCCTTAGGAAAACGATACCGAACGCGAACCTAAGCTTAAAATATTGACTAGAACAAGACCGATAGGGTAACGAGCTTATAGGAAAGTCGTTCAAAAGGATCGTATTGGGTATCTTGTTAGCCTAACTCAAAGTTCAGGAAGATTACTGTAAGTCGATTAGAGCCGCCTTGTAACCCAGGGAAACGTTGCCAAAGAGGTGGGGGTATCAAAGCTCCTCTGAGCTTCTCCTACTTCTCTTCGACTTACTTTATTCGGATCGTTCTAGAGAGGTTTGCTAAAATTATACCCAGTTGCCTCTTGGAAGAGTAGAAGCTGGTCTAGAAACAATCTAAGTGGAGCCATCATGCTTTTTGTTTGCTAGAAATCAATAGGGTTGATTTGGTTGAGTCGTCCTTGTTTTGCGATTGCTTACGCTTCCAATTTAGGAAATTCGTGTGTATGCCTGAACGTAAGAGGGACGCCCTAGGTAGATTTGTTAAAGAAAAACCTAGCAGTTCAAAGCGTCTCGATTACCTTGACCTAGAAGGTCCGATTTTCGGAGAGTCCTGTTTTGAACGTACTCCTTTTACTGAGGAGGGAATCCCCAATACTCCGATAGCACCAGAAATGGCTACTTTGAAAGCTTTGTTGAATCCGACTAGGACCACTCGTCCTTCGTGTATTAAGTTAGCTGACACAGAAGACAATTATGAGCTTAGACCTGGGACCAATACGTGATACTTTGGCTGAGGACCTCAATGCTGCTGAGGAAAAATTTGACGAAACTGAGCATAGTTTAGAAGATTCCCTTAACCACGCCGTAGGTATCTTAGGGCCTTCTTGTTTCCTAAGCCTTCCTACGCCTTTTGTTGTAGACTGGTGGTTCCTTGACTCTTCTTTCGTATACTCGCAGGTCTGCAGGAACAACTCATGGGTGTTGATGGTGGTTTTTAGTATAAGGCGAAAACTGTAAAAGTCTATCTACCTGACCCGGCATCAGAAGTAGTAGACCTAGATATGTCTATATTCCGCAAGGAATTTGAAGAATATATCAGGATATGATGAGTGCCTATGTCTCTCTTCATATTATACTGAAACTCAAGCTCCTAGATGAATTGTTCACTAGTATAGAGCCTAATGAGTATTTAAGCTCCTAGTTGCATTACACACTAATGCCGGAGCCTGCCGAGTATTCATTCTATGCTATGTTCCCCAGCCGAACTTTTGATGTTTACATGACAATTAATGTTGGCTCGAAACTAAGTAGCATGAATTTCCCAAAGTGTCAGGATTAAGATATGCATGGAAATACTCAATCAGAGGCACGCAATGTTATGATGCTCTCTGAAACATAATTAGTGATGTTGTATGAACAAACAAAATTCACCTGAAATTGATTGATTTTTTGTCAGCTCACAAAATTCAATCTTTCTAACCTAATTTTATTAATTTACAAAATTAGGTTATTTGTGCCCTGCGAGATATTTCGAACCCTATGGGTCGAAACTAAACCTAAGAAAACTAGGAAATTGATCCATCAAGGAGCTAGTAGGAGCAAAATCCTACCATAAATCAGAAAACAAGAAATAAATAGGAACTACAGCAAGTAAGAGCAGCGGCAAAAGGAGGCGTGGACGCGCCACTTGACCAACCGATTTGCTTCAGCATGCGCCATCTGTGGCCGGATGGCCACGCTCCATGTTGCTGCTTGCTGGCCCCCTTTCTCATTGACCAATCAGATTGCTTTAAAATGTGCCACACGAACTTTTAATAAAGTTGGAAGTTAGCTGGTCGACGCACCTAATTCCTTAAGGAATTTAATATAGGTTACCCATGTTAGTCTTAAAACGATCACAGCCGCACGTTTTGGCCACTCGATTTATCAAGTCTAGCCACTTCTTAACACGGTCGGACAAGCACCACCATACAAACCAGCGGGCCAACTAATGCCTTGGCCAATCGGAATCCTTTCAACTCGCCAACAGAGCCATTAACCGATTGCTAAAAGTTAGTTGGCCGCGCGACTTACAAAACCCTAATTTCTATTAAGCGGCATTACATTACTGCCAAAAAACGATCTCGGCCTTCCAACTTTGCCAGCCGAATTGACCGTCCAAGATTCAATTCCGATTAACGGACAAGGCGCGGATATACTCACTAGCGTCCAGATTAAAGTGCTGGCTAGTCGAATGATCCACAGCATGCCGCCAACACCAAAAACCGTTGGCCCAAAATGGGTTGGACACACGGCTTTTAACACCTAAATTAAATCAATGAAATCCATTAACTTCCGCAAATCATCTCGACCGCCCAACTTCGCCAGTCGAATCGGCCGTCCAAACTCCTATTCGAGGAGTTCAACAAGATGTGGCCATGATCACCGGCCACCCTTCTTCCATAAGGAAGAATCGGCCAAGCCGCGGCCTGCCCATATGGCTCCTAAACGATCACCTAAAGATGGCTGGCCGTGCTTCTTATAGAAGTCTTAAATAAATTAGCTGCAATCAATAACTGCCGCAAATCATCTCAGCCATCCAATTTGGCTAGCCAATTTAACCGGTCTAGATTTAACTTTGACCGACCAATGGGATGTCATAATGGCTATCAGCCATCACTCTCCTATAGGGACCGACCGGCCTACCTTTGGCATGCATAAATAGCTCCTAGTAGCTTCCTGAAAGTGGCCGGTCATGCTCTTTCTAAGACACTAGGTTCCGCGACCAACCAAGACAGGCTCAATACAATAATGCTTCACATGCATCGATTATTTTGAGCTGCTTGCTTAAAAGCGATGCTTTACATGCATCGAATATATACGATATTTTATGAGTATCGGCTTCACAAATAACTTAGTTATTTAACCTAATGGCGTCACATGCTATTCTTTACGGCAAGTCTCATGACTTGGCTCGTCACATATTACTACCCGCCACCTAGCTTGTGCATGATTGGTCAGAATAATTAGGCAAGACCCACTCAGCAATATATTTTCTATAAAATACTCAATTAGAGGCACGCAAAGTTATGCTGCTCTCTGAAACATAATTAGTGATTTTGTATGAACATACAAAATGTTAGAGCATAGCTCGGTTGAACCCACCAAGGGTTGGTATGTCAAGTTTGGTTGTCATATTTTAGTGAATCAAAACTCATTTAAAGAGTCGGTTGATTATATACTAGAGTCAACTTCGTATAGGTTAGCTTGAAAGTGTTAGGATATGAGACTTACAAGTATTACATGAAGACTTGACGAATGTGAAGAAGTATGGAGCTACAACGACAACATCATCCTTCCTATTGAGGTTAGTAATATTTGACTTGAACTGTTTCATTCCCTAACGTATCTTTCAATTCGTGCGTATTGAAAACATAACTACGAAGCTGTGTATGATACTCTAGTTAGACATAGTATTAAGGAATACAATACGAGGTTTATTGCTTAACCATTAAACTTTGTATATAAGACATCGACATGATCATATGAATGCTATTATGATTATGTATGGGTATGCGTGAATATTTCATCCTAGGAAACAATGTTTTACATTCGTTTAAAGGAAGTAAGTTCATAAACTTGTTTTGTGAATTAAAAGGGAAATCGCTAGGCTTATTGGTATTGTTATTCATTTCAAATCTATTTTGAATTACCAATATGTGTGTTTAGTATAACCCTCATAAACTTGTTTATGTATCTTGGTAAAACTATTCAAAAGGCCTGACTTATGTATTGGTATGACTTTTATTACTGAAACAGATCTTAAGTAATCACTCAAGATGGTATGATCGATACCTTGTAAATAGCAACTTTTATCTAGTCATTGGGGAACCGATCCTAGTAAGAGGTGCAACAAATTTACAAGAGGGAATTGATCCCTGTAAGAGGTGCAACCGAATACAGGTAGTTACCATAAGTTGTGGGGAACCGATCCTAGTACCTAGTCAACCGAATTTTGGTAACTAGCGTGACTATGTACAGTACTCATATGGAGGTAGAACCGAACTTGTTTTGGTAGAACCGTGAAACCCATGATTGGTGATTTGATTGGATAATCAATCACATAGTTCTTGGAATTCAGACGAACCAATTCTAAACTTGTTTAGAAGTGTGGCAAATCGTTTCCAAGATTGTAAGTATGAAAAAGGACTTGCAAAGTAAAGATGTCGACATACTTTAAACATGTGCGGTAACTCTTTTCATTAATTGTTCAAAGATATTCCTTAATAGCTAAAGGAGAATCCTAGGATCGAAATAAATTGAGAATCTTTTATTTAAGGTTTCTTAGTTTTTATATGCTATTTATTCTCCAGCAAATAAATGCATATCTTTAGAAAATAATAATTAGTAATGTGCATTTACTAATTCTAGATTTTTCTATTGGGATTTCGGTCAATATTTGGACAGTGCATTTCCAGGAATTATGAAAATCAATTTTGTGTTTATTGCATATCTTTGAGAATATTCGGTTTTGGAAATTCCTTGGTGTCCAAACTTCCTTGTCTATAAATATTGAAGTTTGCATTTCAAGCAAACTAATCCTCAGAGACAGCAAAACTACCTCAGTTGTGTTGTTACTGGTGGATCCGCCTATTCGGAGAGGAAAGTAACCTAATTAGGCGAAATATCTTACGGCCGTTTAGTTTAAAGACTTCTTTGGGATTGAGAGCTCTATTAGTACCATTGGTGGGAAACTAGATAATTGCGGTTTATTATTAGTTTTCGATTGATTTGATTGACTAAGGGTTGTTGAACTTTGATTGCACCTAGTTTGTTTATGCTTGAGAATCTTCTCTTCTGATATAAGATTCACTCAAACTAGATCGAAGTTTCGACGGGGATCTTTAGACTGTTTGTAGATCTAAAGATGTCTTGTGATAATCCAACGTTAACAGACTCCGTTCTATGTGTGATTGATCACAAGAGATTCAAGTTGATTGTGTGCAGGTACTGATTAAAGATTAAAGAAGATTTGAAGACAAAAAAACTTTTTGGGTTTATAATCTTTGGTGTGCACAATACTTGTTTCGGCTGGAAAGGGATACAACTATAATCGGTTATCTTTCTGATAGATTGGATTGATTAGTTGAGTAGATCGACATCAATACACTTCTTTGTGATTAATAGTATTGATTGCATAGTCTAACAATTACTTCGGTAGTTGTTGAGAGATTGATCTAAGGACCCGATAAAGGAGTTTATTGGTTAAATGGAAGAGCCTTTGTCAAACTCATATCACGTTGTTTGAAAAGAGTTTTTACCAAACAGATTTGTTGTTCCTTTACTGTTTGGAATACGAACCAAAGGAATTGTTCCAAGCACGTGACTTATTACAAGTTGGAGGCTTGGGAATACTGAAGGAACTAGGTGAACTATAGGTTTAGTTGCTTGGTATCAACAATACGAAGTTGGTTTGATTTTGTATAGCGGCTTAATTCTGAAAGTATTCAATTCCGGACTAGGTCCCGGGGTTTTTCTGCATTTGCGGTTTCCTCGTTAACAAAATCTTGCTGTGTCATTTACTTTTATTTTCCGCAATTATAATTGTGCTTATTATAATTTAAAGTAAATTACACAAACGTTAATTACTATTTTACTTGATAGACAATCCCTAGAGTTTGGTTAAGTCCGAACCTATTATCAAGTAAACATACTTCGTTGTTGTATTGTCTCGATCTTGTATCCATAGACGATCACACGAAGTGTGAACCGATTAGTTGTATTGTCTCGAATCAGTCCATAGACAATCACTTTCGGAAAAGGACTTATAAGTGGAAAAGTTTTAGATTGAGGTATATTTGGGTCCCCTCGTCTTTTCACAAAATTCACCTGAAATTGATTGATTTTGTGTCAGCTCACAAAATTCAATCTTTCTAACCTAATTTTATTAATTTACAAAATTAGGTTTTTTGCACCCTGCGTGATATTTCGAACCCTATTGGTCGAAACTAAACCTAGGCAAACTAGGAAATTGATCCATCATAGAGCTAGTAGGAGCAAAATCTACCAAAAATCAGAAAACAAGAAATAAAGAGGAACTGTGGCAAGTAAGAGCAGGGGCAAAAGGAGGCATGGCCGCGCCACTTGGCCAACCGATTTGCTTCAGCATGCGCCATCTGTGGCCGGCTGGCCACGCTCCATGTTGCTTCTTGCCGACCCCCTTTCTTATCAACCAATCAGATCGCTTTAAATGTGCCACACGCACTTTTAATAAAGTTGGAAGTTGGCTGGTCGACACACCTAATTCCTTAAGGAATTTAATATAGGCTACGCATGTCAGTCTTAAAACGATCACAGCCGCACGTTTTGGCCACTCGATTTATCAAGTCTAGCCACTTCTTAACACGGTCGGACAAGCACCACCATACACACTAGCGGTCCCACTAATGCCTTGGCCAATCGGAATCCTTTCAACTCGCCAACAGAGCCACTAACCGATTGCTCAAAGTTAGTTATCCGCGCGACTTACAAAACCCTAATTTCTATTAAGCGGCATTACATTACTGCCGCAAAACGATCTCGGCCTTCCAACTTGGCCAGCCGAATTGACCGGCCTAGATTCAATTCCGATAACGGACAAGGCGCGGATTCACTCACTAGTGGCCATACTATAGTGCTGGCTGGTCGAATGATCCACAGCATGCCGCCAACATCAAAAACCGTTGGCCCAAAATGGGTTGGCCACACGACTTTTAAAACCTAAATTAAATCAACGACATCCATTAACTGCCGAAAATCATCTCGGCCGCCCAACTTCGCCAGTAGATTCGGCCTGCCAAACTCCTATTATAGGTGTTAACCAATATGTGGCCATGATCACCGTCCACCCCTCTTCCATAAGGAATAATCGGCCAAGCCGCGGCCTGCCCATATGGCTCCTAAACGATCGCCCAAAGATGGTTGGCAGCGCTTCTTATAGAAGTCTTAAATAAATTAGCGGCAATCAAAAACTGCCGCAAATTATCTCAGCTATCCAATTTTGCTAGCCAATTTAACCGGTCTAGATTTAACTTGGACCGACCAATGGGATGGCAAAATGGCTACCAGCCATCACTCTCCTATAAGGACTAACCGGCCTACTTTTGGTATGCATAAATAACTCCCAGCAGCTTCCTGAAATTGGCCGGTCATGCTCTTTTTAAGACACTAGGTTCCGCGACCAACCAAAACAGGCTCAATATAATGATGCTTCACATGCATCGATTATTTTGAGCTGCTTGCTTAAAAGCGATACTTTACATGCATCGAATATATACGATATTTTATGAGTATCGGCTTCACAAATAACTTAGTTATTTAACCTAATGGCGTCACATGCTATTCTTTGCGGCAAGTATCATGACTTGGCTCGTCACACATGACTACCCGCCACCTAGCTTGCGTGTGATTGGTCAGAATAATTAGGAAAGACCCACTCAGCAACTTGCTACATATTTTTTTATAAAATACTCGAGACATCAAACATGTCACAAAATGGGGGATGCATCATAATGGTGGAGCATTCACCGAACGCACAAAACTTGCTGGGTTCGAATCAAACCACCCTCAAAAACAACGGTTATCAACACAGTATCCAGAAAATACCAAAGAACTTATAACTTACATTCCGCAAGTGATAGACGCATTTATGTGTCTATTTTCATCTCTATTGCATATATTATTAGTACCCATTTTTGTACTTATTATGGTGTTTTATGTCTTTGTAGGTATTTTTAGAGAAATAAGCTCTTGCGACGAAATTGGCTCGTAAAGTGGTGTTTTACACCCCAGGATAGAGTACTAAAGCCACCCCAGAAATGCATCGGAAGCACCCCAAAAATACACCGGAAGAACCCCGAAAAAGTGTTGGAAACACCCCAGAAAAAGTGTTAAAGGCACCCACCAAAATTACTAAAGGCACCCTAAAAATGGATAAGGGCGCCCCCAAGGCAGCCGAGCTGTTAAAGGCACCCGCTTTTTGGATTCAGGGCACTTCACCTTCATCGTTTGAAAAATAATTTTGGCGGGAAAAAAATTCATTTTTCTGCAGAATTTTCTGTTGGATTTTTGAAGGAGTTTTAGTGAGATTCAATCATTGATTTTGATTGGGATGAACGTGATATGCACAAACAATGGTGGTATGAGTGTTCTAATGCGTTCAGTTGGGCTGAATTTTCGTCGGGAAGAAAATATTCAACCTCGGAATACAACGTGTTTGAACGTGCATGGATTGAGTTGTGATGGAGTTTGGTTGCTGCAGAAGTGTGGAGGAGTCAAACAAGGAAGTTCTGGAGCGTGTATACGTCGAAAAGATGCGTAAGAACCTAAAACATAAAAGAAAATATTCATGAGTTAATGGTTGGATATCGAGAAGATTTTTGGGTTATTACGATATTATTCTTGATCCTGTGACTATATAAAGGCTTTAGGAGACTCAAAGAAGGGATAGAGAGTTTAGGGGGAGAATAGGGAGACGTTTAGAGCATAAAAAATCGAGAAAAAAAAGTTACAGGAAAAACCATTTTTCTGCTGGTTAAGAAGGTACGAAGAACATAAGACCCTTAAAGACCGTCGTTCTTCAACAGTGCCAGTGACGGTATTCCTTTATCGTTTTCTGTAACAATTTATTTTGTAACAAATATAAGTGTTACAAAACCCGATTTTATTCATTTTTCTCCCATTTCATCATTTGTGAACCATTTTTGAGCATTAATAAAGATGAATTTTGAGCATGTTTCCATGATAATGATGAGCTAATTCTCGCGTAATCAAGGCACGGAGGAAGCTATTTATGCATGAATAATTGGCAACCATTCTATTTTTCTCTAATTTGTATTTTATAATTCACTCAATCACTACTTTGTAGAATTTTAATTGTTTGCATAATTTTTCCTAATTAGTTGTGATTCAATTAGATAGGTTATTCTTTGGTTAGATAATCTATGCTTAAGAGATACAATTAATATTTGAGAATATGCTTGATAATTTGTGAATTAAGAAAAAGAGATTTTAAAAATAATTAGAGTTTTGGAATTTTTATCATCATTTATTCATGTGTAATAGTGGAATCTAGTGTCTTGGTTATTTTCACTCTAAAAAAAAACACAAATTTGGATTTAAATTTTCTCTACTTTTAGTTTAAATAAATCTAAATTCAATTGCTTTCACAAGTCTTACGAACTTCATTCTTACCACTATCAAAATTACATCAATTTTTGGCGCCGCTGCCGGGGACTTGGTTTTAAGTTAGAGTTTTTAGATTTATTTTTTTTTAGATTTTTATTATTTTCTCTTTGTTCTATTTTACGTTTTTTTGGGTATATTTCTTTGTGCTACAGGTTTGGAGTTTGGACCGGAATTTTTTTTTTTGTATAAGCCAAAGACTTTGGTGACTAAGAGATTAGGAGCCAAAGATAAAAGCTAAAAGAAAAGGAAAAGAAAGACAAAGATTTTTTTTTTTTTTTTAGATTTTTTTTTAGAAACTGTATATAGGGATTTATTTTTGTATTTTATTTTTATTTTTGGGACATTTGAACACTTGGACATTATTATTTTATTTTTAAACCCTACGGAAGGGTAGTTTTAAATACAAACTGTTTGCAGGGAAGGACGACGATTACGATATCGTCTCGGCCCCTCGGGTTCGTACATGACATAGGAGTCGTGGCCCGAGTCGACTTCAGCGGTTCTTCGCCCGTCTGGTACGGCAGGTAAGTTTTTCGAAACACCCGCGAATCCCCTGTCAGCGGGTTTACTGTCTGCCTTAAGGTGAATATATGTTGAGGACTGAATACGGACTTTAATTTCCTAGTAAAGGGCAAGGACTGGCCATATAAGATAAGGGTTCGGATTTCATCACCGTTCTCTTCTTGCCCGCCTTAGGAAAACATAACCTACGCGAACCCAAACCTAAAATATTGACTAGAACGAGACCTATAGGGTAACGAGCTTAATAGGAAAGTCGTTCGAAAAATATTGGTTACTCTTTTAAGCATACTTTGAAGTTCAGGAAGATTACTGTGAGTCGATTAGAGCCGCCTTGTAACCCAAGGAAGCGTTGCCAAAGAGGTGGGGGTATCAAAGCTCCTCTGAGCTTCCCCTACTTCTCTTCGACTCACTTTATTCGGATCGATCCAGAGAGGTCTGCTTAAATTGTAACGAATTCCTTTTCGAAAGATTAGGAGCTGGTCTAGAAACAATCTAAGTGGAGCAATCATGCTTGTTGTTTGCTAGAAATTTTTAGGTTTGCTTTGGTGGAGTCAGCCTGCTGTGTGTTTGCTTAGAACCTCCCTTCTTTAGGATTTTTATTTTTATTTTTATTTTTTATTAGTGTATGCCAAAATCGCTCAAGTCCATTAGTGAGCGTGCTTGGAAAAGAGACACTTTTGTCCGTTTGATTAGTGACGAGCCTAGAGGTTTTTCTTTTGAAGACGGGGAGCTCGAAGACTCTTTTTTAGAGAGCCCTGTTTTCGGAAACTTCAATTTTGAGAATTTAAGTCTTAGTGAGGAATTCACCCCTAGGATTTTTACTGTGCCAACAATGACAACTTTGAAGGAGTACATGTACCCAACTAGGACCAACCGACCATCGTGCATTAAGTTGCCAGCCTCTACGGCTAGTTATGAGTTGAAACCTGGTATTATTCAGATGATCCCTATATTCTTAGGAAAAGATGATGAAAACCCTTACTTTCACATTAGGGACTTTGAAGAAATTTGTGGAACAATTAATATTAAAGACCTTAGTGAAGAAGTCTTGAAACTTAGGATGTTCCCCTTTTCCCTGAGAGATAAATCCAAGACCTGGCTTAACAACCTACCATCTGAATCCATAAAAACATGGAAGGAACTTATTGATGCCTTCTATTTTAAATTCTACCCTAAGCATAAAACTATAGCTGTTAGGCAGAAAATTAGTGCTAGTGTACAACAAGAGGGAGAATCTCTTTATAGGTTTTTAGAGAGATTCAATGATCTCTTACCCAAATTTCCTCACCATGGGTTTGACAAAATGAAACTAGTAGGGATTCTTTATGATGGTTTGGATTATTCGACCAAAGCCACGGTCGAGTCCTTGTGCGCTGGTGAGTTCACTAGTAAAAATGCTGATGATGCGTTTTCCTTCTTAGAAGATGTCGCTGAAAAATCCCAACAGTGGGAATCTTGTGTTGAACCACCTAAAAGACTCTTGATCAATAGAAGTAGCACCAATGTGGTTGATACAGGCTTTGGGTCTGATGCTAAGTTTACTACTTTGTCTAAAAGGTTAGAAGCTTTGGAATTGAATCAATCTAAACATAGGTCTTTTGCTGAACCTGATAATAGGATTAGAGCCTCTCAAGTTTCTAGTTGTGGAATAGAACCCAATAACTCGTTTTGGGAAGGTCAGGATAGTGAAGAGCAAGCCCATGCTGTCTATAACAATGCTAGATTTGAAAACCGACAGAAGTTTGACCTCTACTCAGAGACCTACAACCCTGGTTGGAGAAACCATCCTAATTTCTCTTGGTCTAAAGGACAGAGTCAAGGACAGTCTAGTAATTCTCAGCCTCCGCCAGGTTTTGGTTATAATAAGAACCCTTCGGGTCAAGCCCAGTTCCAGAACCCTTCTGAGAATAGAATAACTAGCTTAGAGGAATCTCTTAGCTTATTAAAAAGGAGCCAGGACATGTTCATAAAGACCCAAGAAGTATTACTAAAGAACCAGGCTAGTTTTCAAGAGGAAACCAAGCAGAATTTTCAACATAATGCCAAATCTCTTGCTAAGTTAGAACTTCAAGTTAGTCAAATGGCTAAGATTCTAAGTGAGAGAGATAGTGGGAGTTTTCCTAGTCAAACTCAACCTAATCCTAGAGGAGTTCATGAAATAGGAGGAAGATCATCTGATCATGTGAATTCAATCAAAACCCTTAGGAGTGGTAGAGATATAGACAATAAGGTTGCTATGCCTGATAGTGAACATGCTGTAGTTCACCCTTCTGAATCAGAAGCTGAAGAGATTGATGGAACCTCTAAGGAGACTGATAAGGCCCCTGATAAGCCAAACTTTGTTCCTAGAGCCCCATTCCCACAATTGCTGGTACCAACTAAGAAGGAGTCCACTTTTAATGACATTTTGGAGGTTTTTAAGCAGGTAACTATCAACCTTCCATTATTAGATGCAATTAGGCAGATTCCTCCTTATGCCAAGTTCCTTAAGGACTTGTGTACGCGAAAGCGTAAGCTCGGTGTCCATAAGAAAGCCTTCCTAGCTAGTCATGTGAGTTCTATTATTCAGAATACTACTACTCCTAAGTATAAAGACCCAGGTTCCCCTACCATTGCCTGTACAATAGGGAAATACCGTGTTGAGAAAGCGCTGATTGACTTAGGAGCCAATGTGAACTTACTCCCATACCATGTGTACCTTGAGCTAGGACTTGGTGAGATGAAACCTACCCAGATAACACTTCAGTTAGCTGATAGGTCCGTAAAAATTCCTCGTGGTGTGATCGAGGATGTTCTTATTGAGGTCGACAAGTTTATTTATCCAGTGGATTTTGTTATCCTAGATACCCAACCTGTCCCTGACCAAGAGAACCAGATACCGGTAATTCTAGGTCGCCCGTTTTTAGCTACATCTAATGCGATCATCAACTGTCGAAACGGTATTATGAATCTGTCTTTTGGTAACATGACCATTGAGCTGAACATTTTTCATATTAGTAAGCTACCCTATGAACGAGATGACTCGAGCATAGAAGAGGTCAACATGATAGGAACATTAGTCGAGGAGTCATTACCAAACACTTTGTTAGAAGATCCACTAGAGAAATGTCTATCCCACTTTGGGATTGATTTTGATGATGATAATGTGATTAATGAGGTGAATGCTTTGTTAGATTCAACCCCTTTGTTGGACACTAGTAATGTTTGGAAACCTAAGTTCGAACCACTACCAGTTTCTGAGTCTACTCTAGTTTCTTCGTTAGGAGAGCCTCCTAAGTTGGACCTTAAACCATTACCAGATTCCTTGAAGTATATGTTTTTAGGCCCAGCTGAAACTTTACCTGTGATTGTAGCATCCAACTTGGATAGTGATCAGGAAAGTAGGTTAGTAACCGTTCTTCAAAACAACAAGGAAGCTTTAGGATGGACCATAGCAGACATTAAGGGTATAAGTCCTACAGTTTGTATGCATAAGATTTATTTAGAGGAAGAAACCAAACCTTCTAGGGAGATGCAACATCGACTAAACCCTAATATGAAAGAGGTAGTTCGAACCGAGGTTCTTAAGTTGTTAGATGCAGGCATTATCCACCCTATTTCAGACAGCAAGTGGGTCAGCCCTGTTCAGGTTGTCCCCAAGAAATCCGGTATTACTGTAGTCCAGAATGAAAATAATGAGTTAATCCCAACTCGAGTGACCACGGGTTGGCGTGTTTGTATTGACTATAGGAAATTGAACAAGGTCACTAGGAAGGACCACTTTCCCCTTCCTTTCATCGACCAAATGCTAGAGAGATTAGCTGGACATAGTCACTACTGCTTCTTAGATGGCTACTCCGGATATAATCAGATCGTTATTGCCCCTGAAGACCAAGAAAAAACTACTTTTACCTGTCCCTTTGGTACCTTCGCGTATAGACGCATGCCTTTCGGGCTTTGTAATGCCCCTGCAACTTTTCAACGTTGTATGATGAGCATATTTTCTGACATGGTAGAACGGTAGTTAGAGGTCTTTATGGATGATTTTTCAGTATTTGGTTCGTCTTTTGATGAGTGCTTGCATCATCTGTCATTAGTTTTGACTAGGTGTAAGGAGAAGAATTTAGTGCTTAATTGGGAGAAATGTAATTTCATGGTCCGTTCAGGAATTGTTTTAGGGAATATCGTATCATATAAGGGTATAGAGGTAGATAAAGCCAAAGTTGACCTTATTAAGACTTTACAGGTCCCAAAAACCGTAAGAGATATTAGGTCATTCTTAGGGCATGCAGGTTTTTATCGTCGATTCATTAAGGATTTTAGCTTAATTTCTAGACCTCTTTGCAATTTGCTTGCAAAAGATGTTAAGTTTGTCTTTGATGATGCTTGTTTAGAGGCTTTTGAGAAGCTTAAGACTTTACTCACTACCGCCCCCATAGTCCAGGCACCCAACTGGAACCTACCCTTTGAGATCATGTGTGATGCTTCAGATTTTAATATTGGTGTTGTGCTAGGTCAGCGAGAAAACAAATTACTCCATGTGATTTACTATGCTAGCAAAACTCTGAATGATGCCCAGTTGAACTATACTACTATGGAGAAGGAACTGTTAGCCATTGTGTTCGCCTTAGACAAGTTTAGATCATATCTCTTAGGTTCTAAGGTTATAATCTTCACTGATCATGCTGCTTTGAAGTATCTTCTTTCCAAGAAGGATACAAAACCTAGATTGATTAGATGGATCCTTTTGTTGCAGGAATTTTCCTTAGACATTAGAGACAAAAAAGGTGCAGAAAATGTAGTAGCAGACCACTTGTCTAGACTTGTTGTGGATACCCCTGATGATTCTCCTCCTGTTAGAGACAGTTTTCCTGATGAACAACTGTTCTCTGTTACCCAATTACCTTGGTATGCGAATATAGTGAACTATCTTGTTACTGGTCGAATTCCCCAGCATTGGGGTAAACAAAATCGTTCTAGATTTTTAGCTGAGGTTAAGCACTTCTTTTGGGATGATCCTTATTTGTTTAAGTATTTGGTGTGGTTTTAAAGTTGTAGTGAAAGTGGTGAGTAAAGTTCGTTCAACTCGGGCTTGTGAAGGATTTTTTAGAATTAAATAAAATTGTTTCAATAATAATAAGAAAGTACCAAGACTCTGGATTCCACCATTGACCAATTAATCGATAAACTCTAATCAATATTCATGCAATATTCTTCGTTTAAGTGATTCTAATATTTGCCTCTGATAGATTTTTGAAGTAGTAGTTGTAATCACAAAGCATGAAACATCAAAAGTGTCAAAACCTAGCATGTTCCATCAAAACAATTCACAACCACTCAATAAAAATCAATTTTTCTTTTAAGTTCTATGCAAAAAAATCATGTAAAATAATTGCAATAAATAATAAAAATAGAATTATACCACTTTTCATGGAACAATGGCTTCCTCCGTCGCCTCGGCTAAGGGGTTTAGCTCCTCATATTAATCGTGTTCTCAAAATACATGTTTATGGCTCAAGAACTGATTACAAGGGAGAAAAGGGAATACTGTAGTCGCTGAAAGTCTAATACAGCGGACGGAATCGTTGCTGAAGAGCTTTGGTGACTGCTGGATGATGCGACCGTAATTCGTTGTCACTGAAAATAAGTCTGCCTCTGCAACTTTCTTTTTCCGCTGTTCTGTGTTCTTCGTCTTCTCCGGTTCAGTTTTGCACCAGCAGAACGTGATTTCTTCCAATGGTTTTTCTAGCTTCTCTAAGGCTCTAAACTTCCCCTAACTTCTCCCTTTCCTTCCTAGGACCCTAACCAACCCTTTTATACATAGTAGAGCAAAGAAAATTCGAGAATAAACTTGGTTTTTTCCTCCACAGCACGTTACAAAATTTCCTTTTTTTTTCTTCTGTTTCACGTGCATTCGATTGTACAAACTCATCCCTTGATAGAAACAAGTCCTTAATAAGAGTTTCCTTCCTCTTCTTCACGTAAATTTCTAAAAAATAAACCAAGAAACTTCCCAAAAATAGAACGTGATATTTTAACCATTTTTCGCTTCCAATTCGAGTTCTAGCCACTTTGGATCCATTCCAACACCCTTACCTCGCCTGTTAGGTCCATAGGAACAAACCCAATCAAATTCAGCCCTTTAATCTCCCTAAAAATCGATCAAAAATTCATCCCAAAAATCGTCTGTGAGAAAAAACGAATTCCCGCCATTTTTGAATATTTGAAAACGTGAAGAAATTTGTCCTCCCCCTATCCAGTCTCGGTCTGTGCTTAGCAGCTGCCTGAAAATGGGTTACCCCTTATCCAAAGTGAGAGTCCGAATAGCAAATGTCCTCCCAGGAGCCTTTAACAACTTTTCGAGCCAATTTTCCCGTAAGAGCCCATTTTTCCAAAAACACCTACAAGGGGGTAAAATACCAAAATTAGTACAGAAATGGGTACTAACACTATACATAAAAGAGAAGAAAATAGACACATAAATGCGTCTATCAAATACCCCCAAACTTATTATTTGCTAGTCCCGAGCAAATTAAAATTACAAAATAAAATCCTAACTCACTGTCGCAGGCATCGTCGGTTGCACTTAGCATGTGCAACAAGCCTTTAAACCCCTAGGTGGCCCTAGTGGCCGAGTTATAGTCTCGGGAGGGTTTACCAGAGGTGTACCCACAAAACCTTTACTCCAGACCCAAGCTATCTACACAGAACCTTGGAATGCACTAAAGAACCTCCTTGGTTGGCATACTTATTGATTACGGGAGGAAGTACCCTGATGCGAAATTCCAATTGCTGTATACAAGTTTGTATTTGAGTATACTAAAATTCATATATAAGTGACAGAGCTCTACTAAGATAGTTGCACTATGGACATCAATATCCGGAGTCAACAAATCACATGGAAAGATT